>CM035838.1:115749923-116154923 GCA_020510985.1 Pholidichthys leucotaenia
CATATTTAGTTCTGTTCCTCTGTTGTTTGGGTTGTGCTTTTATTTTGACAGCGCCGCGACAGGACTTCCGCCTGTCAGTCTGTTCGAGGCCTGTCACAGCTGTTAATGTCTTACTGATTGCTTTCACTTGACACCTGTTGGTTTTTTGAGTTTAGTAGCATTACTTAAGCTGGCGAGCGAGGCTTATTCCTCGCTGCGTCCTCGCCTAACTCAAGCTGGAGTCCCCTACCCTGACTCCAGTCCATTTTCTGTGTAAGGTTTCGTCCTCGCCAGTATATGTAAGTTGTTATATTGACTCTCTGCTGTTTATGTTCTTGTTATCACTCCACTGGGTTTCATCCTTAGTTTTTGTATATCCGCCCCTTGAGACGAGTGTTTGTATTTGCTATTATTTCTTATTAAATCACCAAACTCACTGCAGGCGAGTGGTGTCTCATTTATGCTCGGAAAGGGGCAAACATAACATCAAGTTCAAGTCTCAAACACGCTTGATGAGTCACTATTTTTTATCTAGCTATGGGGAGCTTTTATAAAACATATTCAAGATTTAAGATTCAAGATTTCGTTATTGTCATTTAGTATGTATGCTTGCACATAAAAACCGAAATTATGTTCTTCCAGCATAACACAGTTTGTATATTAAAGGCAGAGACTGAAAACAAGGTGATATTGTCAGGTGTGCAGACCCCTTAGCATTCTAACCAATTTCCCTAAATTTAGCATATGCAAAGAAAATCAAATTCTCTCTTCACTGAATGGCAGTAGAAAATTTAACGTCCCCCCCACCAACCCAAACACTGGAATTTTAAGAGGTTAAATTTGCAACCTTTTTCCTCCTCAATTTGCATTTTTTTTCCTTTTAAATCTGCAACTTTTTTCTCAAAAATTTTCAACTTTTCCCTTGTAATTTTTTTTTTTACTTTTTTCTCCAACATTTGCAACTTTTTCTGATAAATTTGTAATCTTTTTCTCAAGAATTAGCAACTTTTTTTCAAGTAAATTTTCAGCTTTTTTCTTGTAGGTTTGAAACTTTTCTTTTAACCCAATTTTCCCTGAATTTAGCATATACACAAAATTCAAATTCTTTTTTCACTGAGTAGCAGTAGAAAATTTGAACCATCCCACCAGTAGAACACTGGAATTTTAAGAGGTTAAACAGGTGAGGTTAAACATGCACTGGAGCCCCAAACAGGAGCCGTGCCAACAGGAAGCAGAGATGGCGGACATGACAGAAATAATTGTGATTAGTTGACTAATCAAAAAAATAGTCATTAGATTAGTCGACGATCAAAATAACCGTTAGCTGCAGCCCCACTCTGATCATGCACAACTTTCAGCACAACCTCTTCAAAGTCCTAATACGTATTACCACACCGTGTTTCTGTGATAAGAGGAATAATTTCCTTGTTATTAAAACTGATTCTGTACATAATAGAATTTCACAAACTCCTCTATTCATGGCATTTTGTAGAGTCCACGTGACTATAAATGAGTTTCTCCACATTTCTACTTTTTTCTTAAAATACTATTTGACTTTTTATTCCTTGAAATTTTGACTTTATTCTCAAAATACAAAACATTTTTTTATGTGGATCTAATGCTCCATACAGAACTGCTGGAGATTTGGGTGGGAAAAGATTTTCAACATACTGTCTCACATGGCTTTCATATTATTAAAGACAATTTTTCAGTAGAAAACCAATACGAGCTCATGCATGTTTTTATGAGGCTTAATGTATGTCTGTGTCTAAACCTTTCAGACGCAATGGCAATACAGCTGGTACTGTGTATTTCACAAGTACTGTACATAGTTTATATATTCTTTCAGTTTCTAGTTTACTTGTGACTGACTTCACTACAACGTAACAACAAGGACCCAGTGTACCCAAAGGACCCGCATGGGTCCACCCTCCAGTGGGCTCACTTGCAAGAGGGATCATGGTGCTATGCGAACTGAGCGGCAGTCTGGGCTACTCTGCTTGAACTGCTACCCCTGCGACCCGGACCCCCGGATAAGTGGTACAAGATGGATGGATGGATGGATGGATGGTAAATGAATTAAGTTGTGATTTTTTTTTTTTTTTTTAATCATGTAAAAATAAGGCATATTACATATAGGTTGAGGGTTGTTTGTCAGAGTGGGCTAGTGGTAGACCACCTGTCCGCTGCTGGCTGGTTGTGAGTTCATGCCCACATGCCAAAAAACAGCTACAGTGGTGTAAAAAAGTGTTTGCCCCCTCGCTGATTTCTCATTTTTTTGTATGTTTGTATGTTTCAGATCATCAAACAAATTTAAATATTGGACAAAGAAAACACAAGTAAACACAAAATTCAGTTTTTAAATGAAGGTGTTTATTATTAAGGGAAAATAAAATCCAAACCTACATGGCCTGTGTGAAAAAGTGATTACCCCCTAAACCTAATAACTGGTTGGGCCATCCTTAGCAGCAACAACTGCAATCAAGCGTTTGCAATAACTGACAATGAGACTTTTACAGTGCTGTGGAGGAATTTTGACCCACTCATCTTTGCCGAATTGTTTTAATTCAGCCACATTAGAGGGTTTTTGAGCATGAACTGCCTTTTTAAGGTCATGTCACAGCATCTCAATCGGATTCAGGTCAGGACTTTGACTAGGCCACTCCAAAGTCTTCATTTTGTTTTTCTTAAGCCATTCAGAGGTGGACTTGCTGGTGTGTTTGGGATCATTGTCCTGCTGCAGAACCCAAGTGAGTTTCAGCTTGAGGTCACAAACAGATGGCCGGACATTCTCCTTCAGGATTTTTTGGTAGACAGCAGAATTCATGGTTCCATTTACCAAAGCAAGTCTTCAAGGTCCCAAAGCAGCAAAACAGCCCCAGACCATCACACTACCACCACCATATTTGACTGCTGGTATGATGTTCCTTTTCTGAAATGCTGTGTTACTTTTACGCAAGATGTAATAGGACACACACCTTCCAAAAAGTTCAACTTTTGTCTCATCAGTCCATACAGTATTTTCCCAAAAGTCTTGGGGATCATCAAGATGTTTTCTGGCAAAGCTGAGACGAGCCTTTATGTTCTTTTTGCTTAGCAGTGGTTTTCATCTTGGAACTCTGCCATGCAGGCCATTTTTGCCCAGTCTCTTTCTTATGGTGGAGTCATGAAAACTAACCTTAACTGAGGCAAGTGAGGCCTGCAGTTCTTTGGATGTTGTTGTAGGGTCTTTTGTGACCGCTTGGATGAATCATCGCTACACTCTTGGGTAATTTTGGTCGGCCGGCCACTCCTGGGAAGGTTCACTACTGTTCCCTGTTTTCGACATTTGTGGATAATGGCTCTCACTGTGGTTCGCTGGAGTCCCAAAGCTTAAGAAATTGCTTTAAAACCTTTTCCAGACTGATAGATCTCAATTAATTTGTTTCTTATTTGTTCCTGAATGTCTTTGGATCGCAGTATGATGTCTAACTTTTGAGGATCTTTTGGTCTATTTCACTTTGTCAGGCAGGTCCTATTTAAGTGATTTCTTGATTGAGAACAGGTGTGGCAGTAATCAGGCCTGGGTGTGGCTCGAGAAATTGAACTCAGCTTTCCAAAGATGTGATAAACCACAGTTAATTTATGTTTTAGCGGGAAGGGGGGGAAATCACTTTTTCCATACAGGGCCATGTAGGTTTGGATTTCTTTTTACCCTTAATTATAACCACCTTCACTTAAAAACTGCATTTTGTCTTTACTTGTGTTTTCTTTGTCCAATATTTAAATTTGTTTGATGATCTGAAACATTTACACACTTTATTTACAGCACAGTCCCTTGGGTGGGAGAGGTAGAACCGGCATGGGGGGGGCCCACGGCAGCCCCTTAGCAAGCGCGCCCCTGGAAGCAGCAGACCTCTGGGACGATGGCTGATCTTCCGGACAATGGAGCCCTGCTCCTTCAACACTAACACCGACTCCCGTCCAGCTTTGTCACCTGGAGCCTCTTTCCAGACATGCCAAAGCTGATTGGCGTGCCTCGATGAGCCGTTGGACAATCTGAAGTATGCTGCGATCAGCTTAGCCACTATGCGCAGACACCCTCGATGTTTCGCTGGCTGTCATTTGGCCCATTTTCACCGTGGACGTGCTTCACCCCAAACCCAAACCAAGTCCAAAACCCTCAGCGGGGCCCGGTTCGGCCTAACGTGGTGCTGCTGAGCATGCGGTTCCTCCATGCTTGTCGGTCTGGTACTGACCTCTTCTAAAACCGTTGTAGTGGTCACCATCGTAGCTATAGACCCTCCATCCCCATGCGGCCAAGCTGCGGAGGCATCTGGGGCTAGCACATTGGTGTCACTCGCCGATGCAGGCGCCTCGCTGCCACGCTCGGTAACTGCCTCTACCGTATCCCGAGCGCCGGCACTGAGACCCTCCTGCACCGAACCTGAGTGAAGCTGGTCCTGCATGACCGCTGTGTTGTCTGTTAGCTCTTTGTCCCACACAACGTCCTCATTGACCATCGGGACCGGAGGGTTCCACTGGCCACAACCCAACCATTCATTCCCGGTGTCGTCTTTTATGGTGAAACCCGGTCCATAAAATAACACAGCCCATGATGTTATTGCCTCGAGCTGTCACGTGGAATGTGAAATCAACCATCTTTGCAGACTTGTACCAGACCGTTAACTCTTTGAGTGTGTCTGTTGCAGAATTGCGACATAACCCCTAGTGGTCAAGAGTGGTAAATATTTTTTGTCAATAAAATATTTCAGATTTCCAAGGCTGTAACTTGAAAGTGGTAAGAGATAATGGCTTACTGTCAATTAGAAAGATGTAAAATATGATCCAAAGTTTCAGATAGGAATGAATTTACACATCTAATTTGCATAATGTCAAGGCACCTATTTAAATTCCATAACTCAGTCAAAACTGGACTTTGGATGTATTTACACAAAGAATGGTTTGGGCTTTTGACACTGTTTTTGTAGAGGTATCTCATCATCTTATCTTCAAAGTATATGAACAAGAAATCAGTACATAAAAAAAAAACAGAAATTCCTCACTTACGTTTGACAAAGGGGGGCTGGCTGGCTGGCTGGCGTGGTCACTGCGTTCTCACCCACCCTAGTTGGTATTTTGCGTTCTGTCGGTCATTCACAGTCTCTACCACATCTACAAAGTCATGATTATCCCACATAAATTTCGCTTGTATCCCGCGGCTATTTTCTGCATACAAAGCCGACAAAGTGATGGTGACGATGATCGATCGTGGCCATATTAGCTTTCTGGGCTAAAATGCTAAAAACAGGAAAAGGAAATGAGGAGTTCTTCTTCTTTGGTGTATTACGTGTCATCCATTGAGTCCTCCAACGGATGTCTGCCACCTTCTGAAACTGGAAAATCAGTATAAATCAGCACAAATCCTGAAAGGAGCCGATCATGTCAGAGTGAGATGACAGGTGCAGCGCCATGCTCTGCCACTAGGGGCACGCAAATTCACACACTCAAGAGGGTTAACTCCAAAATCCCAACTGTGCACAGCCTGCCACCTCTATAACCATATAATGGTGCCAGGTTACCTCTAATCCTGTAGTGGGGGAAAAACTTCCTCACTATGGCCCAATTCAGCAATGACCCCTCTGCTCCCATGCCGAGCAGCAGCGTCACTTACATGCCGTCCAATTCCACTGTGCAAAAACGTGTACCCATTTGTACTGGGGGACACCGTATGGATGGTTGTCAGGGGCGGGTGGAGTGATTTCTTCCGTGGGCTCTCCAGGTGAGATGCACGGCACACTCTAGCATAATGGCTCAAGCGTCCACATCTGCTACAACATTTTCCCCTAGCTGGGCAGTCCTTAGCCTTATTGCAGTGTGTTGCAGACCCACAACCCTTACACAGGGGTTTTCCCAGGGCAGACCTTCGGCTGGCAGCACTGGCTTCCGTAGCATGGTCGTCCAAGCTATCCTCACTATCCGAGTCCGCAACATTTGCTGCAGCGGGTAGCTCCGGCGGCCGCTGTGACTGGAGCCAGGTTAGCTCCAAAGCTAGCTTGTCTGTGGCCTCCCGCTGGAGAGAGAGTTCGACAGCTCTGGCTAATGTTAAGTTATTGGGCACTGTGAGTAGCCTAGCCCGTAATGTGGCGCTGTACATGTGCTCCGCAAGCTGGTCATGTACCATTTTATCTTGCAACAGCCAGAAGTGACACTCACTAGCTAGCTGCCTCAAGTTGGCAACAAACTGATGAATAGGCTCACCGACCCGCTGCTGTCGCTGCCAAAAACGAATCCTCCGGACAATCATGCTATCCAGGGTGTGAAAATGGTTTGCTAGCAGCTCCACAACATCTTCAAAAGAGTCTGAAGCTCTGAGTGTGCGCAGGACTCGCTGGCCCTCAATACCCAGGTTATGAACAAGAAGCGCACATTTTCTTAACTTGTTGAGCTTACCAAGGTCCAGCGTGGTGATGTAAGTCTGGAAGGCCTCAAACCACATGAACCAAGGCACCGGCGGTTCACCCGGCAGCTCGAGAAAGGGGTGAAGTGGTGTGATACACGCCTCCATGAGTTAATCCTCGTTCGCCAAATGTTGTGTATGGTAAAATACCTGGGTGAAGGATGAGGCAAGATGACTGGGCAAACACAGCTTTATTGATGGAACCAATAATGCAGTAACATGGCAGGCACCTGGCAGAGGGTACTGGTCAAAGAGGCCGCAATATGGATGCCCTCTGCCTTATACAGGGTGGTCCGGTGACATAACGGGAAGCGCACGTCACCACACCGCACTTCACAATAATGTGCCATTTATTGTACACAAAAGCTTCACCAGAAGAAGATTAAAGTTTTGGAATGGCCCAGCCAGATTCCAGACCTGAATCCAATCGAACATCTGTAGGGTGATCTGAAGAGGGCTGTCCACAGGAGATGCTCTTGCAATCTGACAGATTTGGAGTGTTTTTGCAAAGGAGAGTGGGCAAATATTGCCACATCAAGATCTGCCACGCTGATAGACTCCTACACAAAAAGACTGAGTGCTGTAATAAAAGCCAAAGGTGCTGCAACAAAGTATTAGTTTAAGGGTGTGCATATTTATGCAAACGGGTTATTGTAAGTTTTTTATTTTTCCCCTTAAAAGATTTCAGTTTGTTTTTCAATAGGTTTGTACAGGTTATAGGCCGCATTAATGGTGGAAAAAGTTTTGAAACAATTTAGTTTGGTCTCATTTTTTTCACATCACAAAAACCTGGCATTTGAACAGGGGTGTGTAGACTTTTTAATCCACTGTATAAGTGAATGCCATTTATCATTTACTGCTGTGTAAATGCACTAGAGAATGCAAAAAGAGTCTGTACAGTATTTGTCTTCATAATGTTCCCTATACATAGCTTTGTTATGATTATAATCTATCTCTAAATTCACAATGTCTCTGTTTGTGTGTCTATCTATCTGTGTGTCTGTTCCACGCATTTCTCTTGAACCATTCCTCAGACTGACCTAAGGTTTCATACGTGGTTTCCTAAGGTTACAAGGGTGTGCATCCCTGAGTATGGAGTTGCTCAGTCGAAATATGAGGAGTTCTTTTGCAAAAACATATAAGCCCAGTTGAGTTCAAAATGAGAAATCACTTTTTCATCTGTAAGTTTATAGGTGTTAGTATTTCCAAATCAGCTTCTAAGACATGGCCACTTGAAATATGAGTATCTCATCCATAATAAAGCAAAAAATCAAACATCAACTCATTGTTACTTTTTGGCAATTAGTATGTTTTTTTGCAAAAACAGATAAGTCACAAAAGCCATGCTATTTTGTCTGGAACATACTTGAATGACTATGAGCATCAATGTAGTGTGACTGACACACTGATTTAGGCATATCCACTCAGTAAAATGGTATAAAACAGCTATAATAAAGCTATAGTTTAAGATTCAGGATTCAAAGATTTTATTGTCTATACTACTATACGTACAGGACATACAGGATAATTGAAATGGCATTTCTCTCTCTCTTCATTGGTGTGCACAGTATAAAAAAAGGAATAAGTCTGGGAAGTCCTTCCTCATATAGTGCACTATATAGCGAATGCGCAGCCAACGGAGCAGTGAGAGAAAAGCTTCACATCACAACATAAACTACCTTAAGGTATTTATATTTCATAATTCATCAAAAACGATTTGATTTAATACATATTTACTACAAATTACTGGGAAGTCCTTCCTCATATAGTGCACTATATAGCGAATGCGCAGCCAACGGAGCAGTGAGAGAAAAGCTTCACATCACAACATAAACTACCTTAAGGTATTTATATTTCATAATTCATCAAAAACGATTTGATTTAATACATATTTACTACAAATTACATGCAGGTATTCATTTTTTTTTTTAATCACCGTTAGTCTGTTACATTTTACTCTCACATGACGTCATTAACCGTGCCACGAAAAGAAGCTCAGTAGTGTCCAAAAGCGGTTAATTTTATTGTTATATTGAGTTTACTGTATAGTCCATCCATCCATCTTCTACCGCTTTTCCGGAGGTCCGGGTCGCGGAGGCAGCAGTTCAAGCAGAGAAGCCCAGACTTCCCTCTCCCCAGCCACCTGCTCCAGCTCTTCAGAGGGGATACCAAGGCGTTCCCAGACCAGCTGGGAGACATAGTCTCTCCACCGAGTCCTGGGTCTGCCCCGGGGTCTCTTCCCAGTGGGACGTACCTGAAACACCTCAAGTGGGAGGCGTCCAGGAGGCATCCTAATCAGATGCCCATACCACCTCAACTGACTCCTTTCAATGTGGAGGAGCAGCGGTTCTACTCTGAGCCTCTCCCGGATGACTGAGCTCCTCACCCTTTCTCTGAGGGTGAGTCCAGCAATCCTATGGAGAAAGCTCATTTCAGCCGCTTGTATCCGCGATCTCGTTCTTTCGGTCATTACCCAAAGCTCGTGACCATAGGTGAGAGTAGGAACGTAGATTGACTGGTAAATCAACAGCTTTGCCTTAGAACTAAGCTCCCTCTTCACCACAACAGACCGGTACAACGTCCGCATCACTGCAGATGCTGCTCCAATCCGTCTGTCGATCTCTCGCTCCATTTTCTCCTCACTCGTGAACAAGACCCCAAGATACTTAAACTCCTCCACTTGGGGCAGGAGCCTGTCCCCAACCCGGAGAGGACAATCCACCTTTTTCCGGCTGAGGACCATGGACTCGGACTTGGAGGTGCTGATTCTCATCCCAGCCGCTTCACACTCAGCGGCAAACCGTCCCAGCAAGAGCTGTAGGTCATTGCTGGATGAAGCCAACAGGACAACATCATCTGCAAACAACAGAGATGAGATCCTGTGGTCACCAAGCATGACACCCTCCATTCCCTGGCTGCGCCTAGAAATCCTGTCCATAAAAATTATGAACAGGTTCGGTGACAAAGGGCAGCCCTGGCGGAGTCCAACTCTCACTGGGAATGACTCCGACCAAGTGTTGGCAATACGAACCAAACTCTCACAACGGTCGTACAGAGACCGAATAGCTCGTAACAACAAGCCTGATACCCCATACTCCCGAAGCACCCCCCACAAAAATCCACGAGGGACGCGGTCAAATGCCTTCTCCAAGTCCACAAAACACATGTAAACTGGTTGGGCAAACTCCCACGAACCCTCAAGAATTTTCGAGAGGGTAAAGAGCTGGTCCGATGTCCCACGGCCAGGACGAAAACCACATTGCTCCTCCTGAATCCGAGGTTCGACCAACGGCCGGACTCTCCTCTCCAGTACCTTGGCATAGACCTTCCCAGGGAGGCTGAGGAGTGTGATCCCTCTAAAGTTGGAGCACACCCTCCGGTCCCCTTTTTTAAAGAGAGGAACCACCACCCCGGTTTGCCATGCCAAAGGCACTGCCCCCAACCTCCACGCAATGTTGCAGAGGCGTGTCAACCATGACAACCCAACAACATCCAAGGCCTTGAGATACTCAGGGCGAATCTCGTCCACCCCCGGGGCCCGGCCACCAAGGAGATTTTTAACCACCTTGGCGACCTCAGCCCCTGTGATAGGCTGAGGTCGATAGATCACAGGGGCTGTATAGTCCACTATATCTAAATTCACAATATAGCGAGTAGGGAGGGAGTGAGTGAGTGAACATTCCGAACACAGCCAGAGAAATAAGTCAGAGCGAGCAGACCAGGAAGGCAGCCAAGAAGAGTCATGTGACCCATATACCAAGCGCTGATTTGCCCTGTGGAGTTATCTGCTTCTGTAAAAAAAAAACGCTCCCGGCCTTTAGCGGCTTTTGAAAAAAAAACATGAATTTGTAGCGTCTATAACATAGGATATATCGGCTTTTGAGACAAAATGATTTGAACTTCTACAAGTAGGTAATGTTAACAGCCGTTTGATGTAAAGAGTGAAATTTTCATGGAAGTGGCGTTTATCGGTTTTTGCAAACAAACTCTTCATATGTAATTTTTATCAATAAAAGTTTAGCCACTGCTTTGTCACTGCTCTGCCTCTTCATGCCCTGGCTTCACGAAGTGTGGGCGGGGTTTCAGATTGACTCCATGCTGATTGGATAATACACGGCATCACGGCCATGCTGATTGGACAACACACAGCATCACGACCTGTCAGTCACCACAGTGTTCCCTGGACAAAACAAGGAAATAAAAAATGATAATACTGAAGATTTAATGCTTAAAAAAATTATACCATAAAGTTGCCGTGATTACGTAGGTCTAAGGGATAATTCACCATATGTGGAGAACGAGGTGTGCATGCAGACAGGGTGGAGTGTCAGCGGGGACCGAGTCTGACAAATCAACTGTGATGATCAGACCAGTGTGTTCCCCCTCCCCTCCTGTTCCTGTCTTCTTGGCTCCGGGAGATCAGCCACACCTGCGTGATTACACACCTGACGGGGTCGGGGGTGTCAGTACCTTGTTCACTGGAAAGGGTACGGTCCAGAGGAGAAGTCCTGGATCCCGGGGTCCTACATCATGGACAAACGAATGGTGCGGGCATTCCATCGGTCCCATCCTCGCAAGCTCAGTGGGATGCCGGGAAGCGTCCCTTGAGGAGGGGGCACTGTGATGATCAAGTAAGCGTGCGCCCCCTCCTGTTACTGTCTTCTCAGTTCCGCCACACCTGCGTGATTACACACCTGCTGCGTCCTGATGACCCAGCATATTTAAGAGCCAGCGCGTGGAGACCCCATCACTGGATCGTTAGGGTTTGCTACCGCAGTAAGATGTCTAAGCCTTGTTTTTATTATCTTTCAGTTTGACCTGTATTCTCACTCCTCCATCCCGCTGTCTCTCAGGTTGCTGCCACCCGTCAGTGTGTCCTCTGGAGCTGATCACGCTCACCTGACCAAAAAGACGCCAGACGTCCACCCAGGTCACCGCCTTCCCCCCTGTCCCTCTGGTCCACGCAGGAGTTCCCTGCCGAGTTCCTCCGCTCACTGAGCAAGAGTGCTTTCCCACTATTATTCTCCCCTTCGGGAGGTCTTGACCGTAATAATCTGTTTGCTCTTTCCTGTAGGCTACGTGCACTCCAGGGGGCACCAGTTTTATGTCCATTTAAATGTGCGTTTTTGTGTTGCGTTTTTCCTCAGTTGTGCACCTTTATTTAGTGTTGTTTTATTTTACAATAAACTGGTGACTTTTACTTCCGAGTCTGACTGTTCGTTGTGGCAGCTCTGCGTTTGAGCCTCACTTGCACTGACTCATGACATCAACACAGAACATGCCTGGAGAAGCAGCGGCCAGACACAGCCTGGCTCAAAGGCACGCTAACTGATGGCGATAAAAGTGTTTTGGTTTTTTTTCTTTTTCAATAAAGTGAAAAAAGATAATGAATGGAGTGTGCTTTTGCCCTGAGGCTGATTTATCATGGAAAACAGCTGAGCTCTGTGGTTCAAGCGATCAGCTGATTGGATCCACCAGTGTTCTGACATTTTGGCATATCTATCAGAACAGCTGATATAGGTACAGGACATACAGGAGAATTGAAATGGCGTTTCTCTCTCTCTTCAGTGGTGTGCACAATATAAAAAACAAAAGGAATAAGGCTGAAAAAACAACAGCAGTCCATGTACAGTAATGCTACCTATAGTGCAAATAGCGACAAAAGATAGACTTAACCCCTTAGCATTCCAGCCAATTTCCCTGAATTTAGTGTGTACAAAGAAAATCTAATTCTTTCTTCACTGAGTGGCAGCAGAAAATTTAAAACACTGGAATTTTAAGAGGTTAAACAGGTGAGGTTAAACATGCACGGGAACCCCAAATAGGAGCCATGCCAACAGGAAGCAGAGATGGTGGACATGGCAGAAATAATCGTGATTAGTCGACTAATCGAAAAAATAGTCATTAGATTAGTTAGTTAGTTGCAGCCCTACTGTTAACTAACTGAATATACCGTATAAAAGGTGATAAATATGCAGAAGTGAGTAATCCCAGGGTCATGAAGAACATGAACTAACTTCTTCTTCTTGACTAACTCAGCTGATTCTGATGAGCACACCTCTTCAAGATCTGTGCTTATCAGAATCAGCTGGGTTAGTCAATGGCTGGAACAAATATGCAAGTGGACTTTTACTCTTTGGACCTGGGATTACCCACCTCTGTAAATATGTTAAACATTTTCTGTTGTTAAACTGTGATTTTTACTGTGACTATGATATTTTGCAAATATGTTACATGTTTTACAAGTTCAGTAGACGACAGCGATCCTGATGATGATTCTCCATCAGGGTGCGCTCTGACAGTTCATGATGCATTACAGTAGATAAAGATAACTGGACTAAATGAATATGGCCAACTAAGCAAGGCTCTGAAGATTTGTTGAAGACTGTTTTTTTTTGTTGTTGTTTGTTTGGGTTTTTTTTTTGGTCAAGATATATTCCAGAGGGACACCTTATAGAAGCCACCATTCCACACTGCCTCTGGGATTCACCCCATCATCTCTTCATGCTCATCTCCATCACCTCGCCCTGGTGGATTCCCCTCTCATCATCCCTTTCCCTTCTTCATCTTCTCAGCCTGGAAGGACATTTTTATTTTTTTTATTTTTTTTTTATCATGGGTGGCGGTAGGAGTTAGAGACTGATATTTATTATTGTCAATTCATGGTATTTTGATATCTGTTTATTGGTTTATTTATGAGCTCTACTGTTTTTTTTCTTTTCTGGGCCCAGCACTGTTAATTTTTATCAGAATTGTCAATGAAATTGGTAAATAAGTTTACATGATTGGTGTGAGTCATTAGCGGGAGAACAGGGCAACATTTTAAGTTTTTGTGCCATTTCATTATAAGCCAAATCTCTTCATAGAACCGAGATATAAATCTACCTGCAACACAACTATAAGGTGTGGTGGGTTACATTGATTTCAAGTATTCATTTTTTTTCATGTCAGTTCAGTTTTAATTAGTTATCTGATACTATAAAAACAGGAGTGGGGTCAAGCTTGAGTGTGGTTTTGATTGGCCTTGTTTGGTGGTGCTGCCTATGGACTTCTGTATAGACTGACTGCCAGCTGTCTGGGCAGAAACTCAACACCACAGTTCCACTTCAGGGTTCACCTTTCTCCAATGGAAGAACTGTATGTGGCACATCATCCATTTTTATATACAGTCTCTGAGGATCTTCACTTTTCTTCTTCTTTCGGATGGTCCCTTTAGGAGTCATATGTCAATCATCTGCTTCTGTCTCACCCTATGACTCTTCTTGAGTCCCAGCAACCCTCTCCCTATCCTCCATCACTTCATCCATAGATCTTCTCTTTGGTTTTCCTCTTTTCCTCCTGTTTACCAACTCCATCTTCAACATCCTTGTCATGGCGGCCACGGGGCCATCATCAGTCCCAGCTGCGTGCACACCTGTCGCTAATCCCCAGCGGACTATAAGAGCCAGACCTGCCAGCGACTCAGCACGGAGCCGTCTGTCATCACTACGGAGGCACGTCCCTCGTCTACAGTCACGGAGTGACTCTTCGTCTGACCAAGCTCTTCACGTCGTTCCACGTAAGCAAACCAAGCTCTTACCTTGTCAAGCTACTCTCCCCTGTGCACAGGTGGATCCTCCAGGCGGCGGATTATCTCTCCCCGGCAGCGGCTCAGCTCCTCCCCGGCACCGGAGTCTTCCCCCCGCCTCACGACACCGAGCAGGACGTTCCCCTCCTGGCAGTCGCTCGCAAGGCAAGCGGAGGTTCAGCATCGCCACCTGCAAGTAAGCAGCAGCCCTTGTTACATCTCCCGCTGCGGTGCAGTACTAATTACTCTGCTTTGTCTCTCTAGGGTTGCCAGGCAGCACGGAGACCTGCTCAGCTCCAGCACAAGCCCAGCACTCCACACTACTACACATACACACACTCACACACACATCACTTGGGTGAATAAAAGGTTAATTGTAACACCTCAAGTCTGTCTTCTGTCCCCTGGGTCCAGTCATCATGTCAGTACAGCTCCGTCAAGGTGACCCAGCAGACAGCGCGCTAGCATGCCATCTTAACACCATAAACGCTCGAGTTGAGCAGTTAACTTATCAACAAAACGTCATCCTCACCCAATTAACTCAAATTAACAGCCGATTGGATCGCCTGGAAGGACAGCGGGCGTTTCCACCGGGCCCTGCTAGCTCCCCGCCTAGCCGGGTTAGCCAGACTCCCCCAACCCGTCTCACACCGGTGTCTATGCCCGCTCGCTTCAGTGGGAAGCTCGGGGAGGCTCGGGGATTTATCTTACAATGTGAGACAGTTTTCCATCGGGTGCCGGGGGATTTTCCCACAGACCATAGTAAGATTGGCTACATAGCTAACCTGCTAGAGGGTAGGGCGTTAGCTTGGGCCTACGCAGTCATGGCCAAGCCCAGCTACGCCAATTTAACTTACCAGCAGTTTCTGGCTGAATTTACCGAAGTGTTTGACCACACCGATCGGGACTCTGTGCTCACTACCCGGTTATTAAACCTTCGACAGGGCGGCAGGTCCGCTGCGGACTACGCAGTCGACTTCCGGGTAGTAGCTGCGGAGGTCGGGTGGGAGGATGCTTCGCTGTGTAGCATATTTATGCGCAGCCTAAGCCCTGGGCTAAGGGTTGAGCTAGCTACCCGGGATGAGCCAGATCGGTTAAATCAGCTAATTTCTCTTACCATCAGTTTAGATAACAGGCTGAAGGAGCGTGCCACCGAGCGAAGAGCTTCCAGTCGTTCGAGCGCACAGTATTTTCGTTCCTCTTGGCCGTCCCAGTTGGCCCTGCCCTCTTCGGAGGAACTTCTGGGGCAGGAGGATATGGTAATCGGGTGCTCTGGGATCTCGGCCGCTGAAAGACAGCGCCGTAGGGAGTTGGGGCTGTTATTATTGTGGGAGTGCTTCACATGAGTTGGCTGATTGTACGAATCGGGTAAAAGAGGAGGTCCGTGGGTCACAGTAGGGGGACTCACGGACGCGTCCCAGTCAAAATCCCTCACCATCTGTCTCGTTCCCATCCGGCTCATCTCTAAACATACTGAACACTCCACTCATGCGCTGATTGATTTGGGGGCTGAGCAGAGTTTCATTTCAGAAGACCTGGCAACCCAGTTGGGGCTCCCGTGTCAAACTCTTCGGCCTCCTCTCAAGCTGATTACCCTGTCAAAGGCCCCATTAACAGCTGTCTCTCAGCAGACTGCCCCGGTGTCGGTGATTGTCTCTGGAAACCACTGGGAGGACCTTCGTTTTCTGGTGCTGCCCTCCTCCACCTCTCCGGTCATCCTGGGCTACCCCTGGCTGCGATTGCATAACCCCTCGTTTGATTGGCAGACTGGCAGCATCGTTTCATGGAGTTCTTTCTGTCTCAGCGCATGCCTGCAGTCAGCGGCATGTGCCCCTTCCGTGTCCTTGGCCCCACGTGTGTCGCCCCCCCCCCCCGGACCTGTCCAGGGTACCAGAGGTATATCACGACCTGGGGGCTGTCTTCAGTAAATCACGGGCGCTGTCCCCCCCCCCCACCCACCGCCCCATGACTGCGCCATCAATCTCCGGGCTGGTGCCCCGCTTCCATCGAGCCGTTTATACAGCCTGTCTGCTCCGGAACGGGAGGCGATGGACACTTACATACATTAAGGAATCACTCAGCTCCGGGATCATTCGTCCGTCTTCTTCAGCGGTGGGGGCGGGATTTTTCTTCGTTGGGAAGAAGGATGGCTCCCTGCGCCCATGTATTGATTTTAGGGGTCTTAACGACATTACAATAAAGGACAAATACACCTTGCCCCTTATGGACTCGGCTTTTGACTCTCTCTAGGGGGCCTCTTGGTTCACCAAGTTGGATCTCCGCAACGCGTACCATCTCGTGCAGATCAAGGAGGGCGATGAGTGGAAGACGGGCTTCCGGACCCCAAGCGGCCACTTTGAGTACCTGGTGATGCCATTCGGGCTGACCAATGCTCCGGCCGTCTTCCAGCGCTTGATCAACGACATCCTCCAGGACTTCCTGGGCGCCTTCATCTTCGTATATCGCGACGACATCCTCATCTTCTCCTGATCTTTGGAAGAACACCAGGTACACGTGGGGCGGGTTCTCCAGCGACTCCTGGAGAATCAGCTGTTTGTCAAAGCCGAGAAGTGCGAGTTTCACGCCAGGAAGACGTCCTTTTTGGGATTCGTGATCTCGCACAACCAGGTTCTCCCCGATCCAGCCAAGGTCAAGGCGGTGGCGGATTGCCCCCCCCCCCTGTCCAGGAAGCAACTGCAGTGGTTTTGGGGATTTGCTAATTTTTATCTCCATTTCGTGCCTAGGTTTGGCATAATAGCTCGCCCGCTGACCATTCTCATGTTCCCTAAGATCCCCTTCTGCTGGACAGAGGAGGCTGCAGCGGCATTCGAGATGCTCAAGAGGGAGTTTGCTTTGTCCCGCTTCCTGACGCAGGTGGATCCGAATCTCCAGTGCCTGGTTGAGGTGGACGCTTCGGACTCCGGGGTGGGGGCAGTACTCTCCCAGCGCTCTCCAGTCAACGGAGTGATCCGGCCCTGCGCCTTCTTCTCTCACCGCCTACTGCCCGCGGAAACGAATTACAGCATCGGTGACAGGGAGCTGCTGGCAGTTAATCTCGCCTTGGAGGAGAGGCGTCATTGGCTGGAGGGTGCTGCCCAGCCTTTTGTTGTATGGACTGACCATAAGAACTTAGAATATCTGAGGACTGCGAGGCGGTTGAACTCTCGTCAGGCCCGCTGGTCCCTCTTTTTTTGGTCGGTTCAACTTCACCATCACCTACCACCCTGGAAGCAAGAGTATTATGCCGGACACCCTCTCCAGGCAGTTCTCGGCGGAGGCATCCGAGGACCAAGAACAGACCATCCTCCCTCCGTCCTGCGTTGTGGGCGCCCTCGTGTGGGACATCTGGGAAAAGGTGATGAAGGCGGGGGAGGCTGAGCCCGATCCGGGAGGCGGCCCCCCAGGGCGATTTTTCGTTCCTACGCCGGTCCGAGGCAAGGTTATCCAGTGGGCCCACGCCTCAAAGTTGGCATGTCACCCTGGGGTGTCTCACACTGTTGTGCTTCTCCAAAGGGCGTTCTGGTGGCCGGGGCTGCAGAGAGACGTCAACAATTACATCCGGGCCTGCGCACAATGTGCCACCGGGAAATCCTCTTCTTCTCCTCTGGCCGGACTGCTCCATCCTCTGCCGGTTCCTAGTCGTCCTTGGTCGCACATTGCTCTGGACTTCGTGACAGGCCTCCCCCCATCTAACCATTTCACCACGATCCTGACCATCATCGATCGCTTCTCCAAAGTGGCCCACTTTGTGCCCCTTTGGGGGTTGCCGACGGCACGGGAGACGGCGGACCTACTAGTGCACCATGCAGTCCGCCTCCATGGAATCCCCACGGATGTCATCTTGGATCGGGGCCCCCAGTTCGTGTCTCAAGTTTGGAGGATGTTCTGCCAGGCGTTGGGATCGACGGCGAGCCTGTCATCGGGTTACTATCCCCAGAGTAATGGGCAGTGTGAGTGGGCAAATCAGGAGCTGGAGGCCGCCCTTCGCTGCGTCATTGCGTCCAGCTCCTCTTCTTGGAGCAGTTACTTGCCGTGGATCGAATACGCCCAAAACTCTACGGTGTCCTCTGCGACTGGGATGTCCCCCTTCAGGGCATCGTTGGGGTACGACCCGCCGCTGTTCCCGGAGGAGGAGAAGTAGGTGGCAGTGCCTTCTGTCCACGCCCATGTCAGGTACTGCCGCCGGCTCTGGACCACCACCCGCAGAGTCCTCTTCCGGACCATGGAACGCAATGTCAGGATGGCCAACCGCCGCAGGAGACCGGCACCCGAGTACAAGGTGGGTCAGCAGGTTTGGCTCTTGGCACGCAACATTAATGTAAAGGCAGAGAAACGCAAGTTGACTAAGCGCTTCATTGGGCCTTACCCCATTGTCCGTATAATTAACCCTGTGGCTGTTCGCCTAGCCCTCCCCCCTTCCATGCGCATCTGTCCCACCTTTCATGTTTCACAGGTGAAGCCCATCGTTGCCGATCCCCTCTGCCCGCCCCCTGCGGTGTCCCCCCCCCCCCCAGGATGATCGATGACCACCCGGCATGGAGGGTTACTGCCATCTTGGATGTCCGCCGGCGGGGTCGTAGCTTGCAATATCTGGTGGACTGGGAAGGATTCGGCCCCAAACATAGATCCTGGACACGCCCGGCTTTGATTCTCGATAAGCAGCTTATCCGTGACTTCCACTGGGCGCATCCAGGTAAGATAGGACAGGTGCCAGGAGGCACCTCTAGAGAGGGGCGTACTGTCATGGCGGCCACGGGGCCATCATCAGTCCCAGCTGTGTGCACACCTGTCGCTAATCCCCAGCGGACTATAAGAGCCAGACCTGCCAGCGACTCAGCACGGAGCCGTCTGTCATCGCTACGGAGACACGTTCCCTCGTCTACAGTCACGGAGTGACTCTTCATCTGACCAAGCTCTTCACGTCGTTCCACGTAAGCAAACCAAGCTCTTACCTTGTCAAGCTACTCTCCCCTGTGCACAGGTGGATCCTCCAGGCGGTGCATTATCTCTCCCCGGCGGCGGCTCAGCTCCTCCCCGGCACCGGAGTCTTCCCCCCGCCTCACGACACCGAGCAGGATGCTCCCCTCCTGGCAGTCGCTCGCAAGGCAAGCGGAGGTTCAGCATCGCCACCTGCAAGTAAGCAGCAGCTCTTGTTACATCTCCCGCTGTGGTGCAGTACTAATTACTTTGCTTTGTCTCTCTAGGGTTGCCAGGCAGCACGGAGACCTGCTCAGCTCCAGCACGAGCCCAGCACTCCACACTACTATACATACACGCACTCACACACATCACTTGGGTGAATAAAAGGTTAATTGTAACACCTCAAGTCTGTCTTCTGTCCCCTGGGTCCAGTCATTATGTCACCTTTGCCCACTATATGGACTACCTCTCCTCTGAAAATCTGGAATAAAATCTTAAAATGGATAATCAAGAATTAGATTTCCAGCCCATGGTATGAATGCAGGCAGTGAATTCATGCCTCCATGCAGGAGATTGGAGCTTGAATCTAGTTTAGGTTTTTGGCAGACTGATATGCCAGGGCCAAAATGCTTGACTTAGCAGATGCCTTCAAAAGCATCTCCATGACGACAGGCTGAGAAAGAAGCATTTAAGGGCACCTTGTTTACATCATTTAATTTGCTGCTATATTGCTGAGACTTGTTATTGAAGTGTCTTAATTGTGATCATGCAGATAAAAAAAATTAAGAGCCAATATTTATTCATCTTTCCTTCGCTCATATACTTTCGGTTGTTTAATCACCCCATATCCTTGCTTTATTGCATATTTTATGGCATCTTTGAGCCATTATCCCCAATCCAATGTTATTTCTGTTTTCCTGCAATAAGGTGCCACTTCTATTTTGTTTTCAAGTAACAGTAAAAAGCTCTTACTAAATGGCTGAACATTGAGTAATTTATTTCTGTGTGTCTCTGGTGTATAGAGAAGACCAAAATACATTTTATTGCCTGGTATTTAAAGGATTCTTCTTAAATCAGAATTGGATATTGATGATTTTTTGCTTTTTCGTATCAGAAAAGCAATTTGCAAATGAAGCACAACAGGATTATAAAAAAAAAACAACCAAAGAACTAATTCTGTCATTTTCCCCCCATGCTGGTGGTCACGTCTACTTCCATTTAGCTGTCAGTATTGTCCCAATTACAAAAATCTTTTTCTATTATCTTCAAGATGAAATTACCATAATCTGCCTTGACACTGACAGCACGGCATGTATAATGAGTGAATAATACCAGGTAGTTCTTTAAGCAGAACGGGGACAGGTGACAGAAACCAGACTGCGGCAGACTCAACCAAAATGAGCCAAAATCTATCTGACATTAAATGTGAGAGATGGGAAAGGGAGTAAGTTTGTCCCAGCTGTTGCTGTTAAGCCAAACTGTGTCAAGTCTCTGGTGCTGTGACTACGACCTTGACTTTGACTAGATTTGCATTTAAAGCAATAACAGTGTTAAAAAAGTAAATACAATCCTGATGCTCACATTGGCCCACTTTCAGAGAAGAAATATTAAATGGGTCACTACTCAATTCTCTCACACTTTTTTGAAAAAAAATCTGGACATAAAATACTAAATGTACTACAGTTAATAACACTTTCCATCTATTTTCTTAAACCATTACACAGCTACACCCAAATTAAAACCTCTAGTTTAAGTAGAAAGCATCTCTTTAGACTATGGGGTGAAACCTGAGTTTGCAGATTTTCCCTGTTGTTCTACAGGGACATGGAACATCCAAACTCAGCACAGACAGGACCTGCCAGTCAGGATACGGGAACCAGAAACTTCTACTACCCGTGAGCTGAGTGTTCTCACCATCAGGATGTAAGCATCTGTCTTACAAAGTTCATTCTAACTCTGAAACTCTTGTAGACTTACTACTGCTGGTGAAATAATTTTAAAATGCTTAGAAAAGGAGTCATTTCACCCGGTTACTGTGCTTCCTCTCAGCAGGTGCATCAGGCATTCATATAGGCAGCTTTATGGCAGAATTATTTTCAAATTTTCACTCAGTTTTACAAGATATAACTGGAATATTGCAGGTAAAACTTTTTTTTATTAAAATCCATCACTTCATTTTTTTTTTGATAATTCAGCTAACAAACACGCAAACAGAAAGCAAACAGGTTGACTGGCAAAACCAAAACAAAAAGATGCCCTACTTGGTTGAGTTGTGTTTATTTTTATTGAGATCCCATTAGCAGTTGTATAAATTAGTCTATTCTTCCAAGGCTCAAACATGCACACAAGCAAACATACGCTTAAACACATTTAAACAACAACAAACTCCAACATAAACTAGTTCCAACTCATTAACAAAAATACCAGTGGCTACTAATGCTACCCATTAGCCTGCGGGCATTAAGAGCACTGGCTGGCTGAAATCAAAATTGTCCAAGATTTTTCATAGATACAACTATGGTATTAATGTGACACATGTACGTCATTTCCTTTCTGAGTTATCATGTTTAGAATCATACACACACATTTCGGCTGTTCCTTGTTCACGGCCACCGCAGTGGATCATGGTTCCGAATGTTTGATTTGACAAAGATTTTACACCAGATGCCCTTCCTGACGCAACCCTCCCCATTTACCCGGGCTTGGGACCGGCACAAGGAGTACACTGCTTTTTGTGCTTCCCCCTCATGGCTGGGTAACCAACATTCCTTCCCCATTCCATTATGCTAAGCACCAAGCTAGAAGGTGGAAAGAACATTTTTTTTAAAGGTCTTTGGTATGACCCAGCTGGGGCTTGAACCCATAAACCTCCCGGCTGTGGAGCGGATCTATCACTAGGGTCTAGCATGTTTAAAATGTTTTTGGAAAAACTGACCTTTGACCCGAATTTAAGTTTCTCCAAGACTTCTCATAGATACAGTACAACTATGATATCAATAAGCTCTCTCATTTCTTTCTGTAGTTATCATGTTTACAATATTTATGGAAAATCTGACCTCTGACCTTGAGGTCAAGGTCACCCAAATTCAAACTCAACCAAGATTTTTCATATGTATATCTGTGGTATGAGTATGAAAAGCCTATATAATTTCCTTCTCAAGTTATCACACTTACAAGATTTAGGGAAAATCTGACCTCTGACCTCAAGGTCAAGTCCCCCAAATTCGAACTTGTTCAAGATTTTTCTTAGAACTATGGTGTCGATTTGAAAAGCCTACATCAATTCTTCCTCTAGTCAATGCGCTTACAATGTAGGTGTTGATACCGCCGACCATCCGCCTGGCAGGATGACGAAACCCTTTCAGTCCTTTAGAAGCTGAGGGGTAAAAATACCACTCACTGTGGCAGAAAAATGTGCAAGTTGTTTGCTATGCATCATATAGAAAAATATAACTACTGTCATTTCACACACATGTAAACAAATTAAATATTGGCCAGTGCAAGAGTCAGTGTTTATAATACATAAGTCACCTGTTGAATCCGGTGGGGTTGTGGTCAAAAACGCGGCAGGTGGCAAGTTAACATGCTAGCAATTTGGCGTTGGCACACTTTGTTCACTTTTTCTTGGCATTTTCAGATGAAATAAAGAGTTCACCATCACAAAGGTAGTGTGGTTTGTTAATTGAGGCAATAAATCCAACTCTAGCCTTGCCTTTCTTTTAAACAGATGTGAAATAGCTTAAGGATGTTTACAAGGGTAAACTGAGTAAAGTTTTTTTTTTAAAAAAAGGGTGGGACTTCAGGGTCACCATGAGTATTTCTTTTCAAACAGTGCCTCACTGGGGAAATTAAGGTCAACACAGTATTGCAATTCTCATCAAAGTAATTAACGGTTACTAGAACACCTTTGAAGCGGGGTGATACATATCCAGTGAAACGTTGGAGTGCAATTATCGTGGAATATACTAACTACTGGAATCTGTATTGTCCACTGAAATTGCTCGGTCAGAACTAACTGTTGTATAATAATAGTCCAAGTCACTGGACATTCATTCATTCATCCATCCACCACTTATCTGGGGGTCTGGGTTGCAGAGGCAGCAGTCCAAGTAGAGACGCTCAGACTTCCCTCTTCCCAGCCACCTCCTCCAGCGACTCAGGGAGGATACCAAGGCATTTCCAGGCCAGCTGGGAGGCATAGTCTCTCCTGGGTCTGCCCCAGGGTCTCCTCCAAGTGGGACGTGCCCAAAACACCTCATATAGGAGGTGTCAAAGAAGCATCCTGATCAGATTCCCAAAACATCTCAACTGGCTCCTTTTGACTGGATCATTAACTCAGAAATCCGTGGTAATACAGTATGTTTCAGCTTCTTCTTCTGCCACATTTAGTTCTAAATCAGCATATTGTCATTGTCTCAAGACCTTATGAATCACAACACAACCTGACACGCTTTCCAAACCATCAACATCTTGATGTACTGATGGACCAGAAAACTACAAAGATAACTCTAAAGATCCTAAGTTAAACATATGGTTAGAGCTAGAAATGAAGGCAACCAGCAATCAACATACTACTAAGTAACGTCCATCACTATCAGTCTGTTAATGGCAAAAGCTGCACACAGTGGAGAAACTGGACTTCAGAGACTGCCATCATACTGCCATCACAGCAAAGAGACCACAATAAAAAAAAGCCCTGGAGCTGTTGACAAGGACACACTAGTCAGCCCAGGGTGCAACTGTGCTGAGCACTGAGGTGATGAAACTTTGCTGATGTAGGTGCTCTGGGCGAGCCAAGCCAAGGCAAGAAAAGTACAATTTATCTCTGTGTTTCTGACGAAGAAATCTTTAGTTATATCATCATTGCCGTGGCTGGGAATAAATATGGATGAGGGGAATACAGCCAGTGCTTGTATTCTAAGGGACAAATCCCACGGGGTTAAGTCTACTCTTTGTCTTTTTGTCTCTCTGTGTATACACCACAAGCAGATTGCATGTGGGTCCACAGATAAGCAGAAATCAGGGACTCTAACTACACAGTCCCATTAAAAGGAGCAGCTTGTGTGAAATAGTTTCGCAGGTATGACTCGGGGCAATGCAGAAAGAGTCTCCATATGTTCCGTTTCATTTTAATTCAGTGTGTGTGTGCACATAGTTGTACACAATTCTTCCCAACTTGTGTCCCTTATCTTCCTCCGAGACAAAAACTTTTCAAATAGCGGAGATTATTTTTCAATTTTCTACCTTTGCTCTTGGAGAGCATGCATTCCCTTGCCCTCATCAACCAACCAGATATCACATATTCCCTGGGTCTCCTTTCAGTTTAAAATTTATAGACATGATTATGAATATTTTGTGTGGTTTTGTAATCAAAACAAGATGTATTTCCATAAAACAAGTGGGTAATTGCTTATCTGCTTGCCCATGGTTTTCTCTCAGTGCCACAATCAATTACTCTGCCCTCGTGATAAATAATAAGGAAAGCTTGTGGCTAAACAGAATTCAGAGAACAAATTCAATATTCCACCTTGAAGAGAAAGGGTAAAGAGCTGAAACAAAATGGATATAGTAATGAGTCCTCTGTTGTATCTTAATGTCGAGGTATATTGCACTTGCTTCCTTTTTCATCAGGGTACATGTACTTGTAGATTTTGGGCTGCACTTTTTTGTTTTGCCTTAAAAACAAACCAACATCTCAACACAGCTATCACACTTTAACTGGCACAGTTTTACAATGTCGTGACATTGTCATTAAAAGTTTAAAGTCTCCAGTGTGCAACTCAGGTATGGTAAGATCCACAGGGTAGTTCATTTATTTGTTTACTTGTTAAAATATAGTTGTTGATGTTTCTGTAGCAACTGAGTTTTTTTTTTTTTTGTTGTTTGTTTTTTACAGGGTGGGGTGCTAGCCCCACAACAACCCTCTTCTTTCATCCAGCCTTGGGACCAGCTGGTATCCAGGCAAAGTGTCAACAATCTGACTCTGCTGTTCCTTTACCATCAGCAAATGCAGGGCAAGACATCAGATTTGGCTTCCATTTCAGCCCAAACTGGTCTCAACATCCACCAACAGAAGACCAAAATAGTGAAAATTAATGCATCCAGCTTAGAACTAATAGTGCTAGCACAGGAATTCAGTAAAAAGTTGAGGCATTTACATACAGTGGGGCAAAAAAGTATTTAGTCAGCCACCAATTGTGCAAGTTCTCCCGCTTAAAAGATGAGAGAGGTCTCCAATTTTCATCATAGGTATACCTCAACTATGAGAGACAAAATGAGAAAAAAAAATTCAGAAAATCACATTGTCTGATTTTTAAAGAATTTATTTGCAAATTATGGTGGAAAATAAGTACAGTGGTACCTCTACTTACGAACGTCTATACATACGGAATTTTCAGGTTACGAGACGCCTCAACGGGAAAATATTGCCTCTAGTTACGAACGAAATTTCAGGATACGAAAGGCAAAAAAGTACGCGTTCCTCGCAGCTTCCGTAGTTTACCGAACGTAAACATACCTGTAGCTGCTCTGCCATTGGCTATCGCCTAGCATCTTCCTGGTATCCCATTGGCCACGAAGTTTTTTTTTTTTTCCAAAACTTTATGCGTTTGGTTGATCTCGCCAAAGAATATGGCCGTAATACATCAACGATCAGCACGGTATTAAAACAAAACGAAGCACTTACAAGCCGACAAAAGCAAACGTCCTTGGATCAGAACATGAACCAAAGAAGGCAAAAGGTGACGACGTCGACGACGATAGCAGTTAAAGGGTAAATGAACATAATTTTTATTATTCTTTCTCTTTTATTATTCTCTTTTATTATTCTCTCATTTTAAACTCTCATTTTATGTTTATTGTGCAGTAATCTAATTGTAACATGTATTTGTTACATGTTTTGATGCGTTTTTACGATTTATAAAAAATTTATGCCCGAATTTTGGGGGCTTGGAACGGATTACGGCATTTACATGTAAAACGCGCCTCTACTTACGAATTTTTCACGTTACGAGAATTCTTCCAGAACGAATTAAATTCGTAAGTAGAGGTACCACTGTAGTCCCTCTGCCGGTAGAGCGTGGGGGATTAAACAGATGAGGACAATAGCTATTGTGATGGGAGAAGTTATGGTAATGCAGCAGGAAGGAGTAGCTGCAGGGACAGTGGGGGTGATGATGCGTTGAATGTATTGTGATGCAAGATCTCAGGCAGCAAGGGGAAGGAGTGGGGTGACATAAAAGGAGAGACCCTGGTGTATGAGATTAATGCTTTTTCTGTGTATGAATGAAGTGAGAGAGTGAATAAAGTTCGTCTGCCGTGCACATCTGGTTTCTTATTGCACTCTCCACAATATCACCAGAGAGGCCTTGACTAGGTACCTCCAAGGCAAGAGAAAGAAAGGAAGACCTTAGAATACCTGAAGAAGAGAGCCTGAAGCAGACATCAAAAAGATGAGCTACAGTTGGAAGGAACTGGAAAGGATAGCCCAAGATCGTAGATGCTAGAAGGCCTATGCCCCAGGAGGGGAAATGGGCCTGACCGATTTGTTAAGAATATCTATGAAAATATGAGTTCACAAAGATTTTATTGTTCAAAAGTGTTTTTCTAGTGTCTAATAAGGTTTAGTGAGGATCAGAGCCACTACACAGGGGTGTGTTCCCCAAAAGCATCGTTTCTAACTAAGATAGCAACTTCTGTGGTATGAACTATGCAGCTGCAACTAGTGTTTCTCAAAAACAAAAATAAAGTACCACGGTACTACTTACATTAGTCCAATGCGTTGCTGAACAACACAGGTATTTCCCAAAACCATGGTTCCAGCGAACGTTCGTAAACACCGTCGTAATGTTGTGTTGTTGCTGTGACAGCTCAGGAGCTGCAGTAGAAGCTTAGTAGCTGGAGAAAAGGGCTCAACAATTGAAAAAAACCTTTTATTTTGCACATTTCTAATATGTGTGTTTTTTTTTTTTTTTGTTTTTTTTTTGTAACTTAAGATTTTTATTCATTTTTCATTATATATATTGCATTCAGATCACAGTCTACATTTAAAAAAAAAAAACAAAGGGGCTAGAGTAAAAAAGAAAAAGGAAAAAAAAAAAAAAAAAGGGGGGGGGGACAAATGTTGGAGCATCAAGTTTTTAGTTTCCATCTCTTAATTCTTCTGGTTTTTCCAGCGTCTTTGGTTATTCTTTCAATATCTGTCTCGTTGTTGCACTTTGTAGTGTGTCCATTTCTGCCATTTTTTTTCCCATAGTCCTTCTTGCATTCTTTGTCGATATGTTAGTTTTTCCATCATACGTATGTCCTCAATAATGTCAGTCCATTGCTCTTGGTCAGGAAGAACTTCTGATCGCCATTTTTTTGTGATTGTTTTTTTACATGCAATCAACAAGATTTTAACTAGATATCTGTCCTCAGCCTGTATAACATTGTCTCTTTTAAGATCACATAGGTACATCAAGTTACAGTTCATTGGTATATTATATCCTAATATCCTCTGTATTGTCACATGTATAGATTTCCAGAATGATGAGATTTTGCAGCATTTCCAAAACATATGCGAGTGGTCTGCATTTTGAGCCCCACATCCCCTCCAGCATATAGATTGGGTATTTGTATACTTTCCTTGAATCTGTGGTGTAATGAAAAAGCGAATCAGGTTTTTCCATCCAAATTCCCTCCATGTTCTTGAATTTGTTGACGTGTGTTGTGTTTTCCATATTTCCTGCCAGCTTTCTTCTGTTATGTTTAAATTGAGCTCTTTCTCCCATTTCTCCTTTATATAGTTACTTGAATGATTGTTTGCCATAAGTTTCTGATATAGCTTTGAAATAATTCTTGTTTTATTTCCTGTATATGAGCTTAAAATGAATTGTATAATCTCGCTCACATCTGTTTGGAGGTTATGCCTAATCTTCTTCATATAATAGTCTCTCATCTGCAGATATCTGAAGAATTCCGATCTTTCTACTTTAAATTTTCTCCTGATGTTTACAAAGCTCCCGAGATCTTTTTTTCCGATATTGCCCCATGCTGTGATTCCCTTGTTCACCAGATTTTTGTATCCCCTATCTTGTTTTGCCGGTTCAAACTGACTGTCAAATGCTACCCATTTCAATAGTTTTATGTCCTCCTTTATATTATACTTTTGTACTATTTTATACCACAGTTCTAAAGTAAATTTAGTGATTGGGTCTATTTGTTTGATTTGCTTATCCATCCATCCATCCATCTTCTACCGCTTTTCCGGAGGTCCGGGTCGCGGAGGCAGCAGTTCAAGCAGAGAAGCCCAGACTTCCCTCTCCCCAGCCACCTGCTCCAGCTCTTCAGAGGGGATACCAAGGCGTTCCCAGACTAGCTGGGAGACATAGTCTCTCCACCGAGTCCTGGGTCTGCCCCGGGGTCTCCTCCCAGTGGGACGTGCCTGAAACACCTCAAGTGGGAGGCGTCCAGGAGGCATCCTAATCAGATGCCCATACCACCTCAACTGACTCCTTTCAATGTGGAGGAGCAGCGGTTCTACTCTGAGCCTCTCCCGGATGACTGAGCTCCTCACCCTATCTCTGAGGGTGAGTCCAGCAATCCTACGGAGAAAGCTCATTTCAGCCGCTTGTATCCGCGATCTCGTTCTTTCGGTCATTACCCAAAGCTCGTGACCATAGGTGAGAGTAGGAACGTAGATTGACTGGTAAATCGACAGCTTTGCCTTAGAACTAAGCTCCCTCTTCACCACAACAGACCGGTACAACGTCCGCATCACTGCAGATGCTGCTCCAATCCGTCTGTCGATCTCTCGCTCCATTTTCCCCTCACTCGTGAACAAGACCCCAAGATACTTAAACTCCTCCACTTGGGGCAGGAGCCTGTCCCCAACCCGGAGAGGACAATCCACCTTTTTCCGGCTGAGGACCATGGACTCGGACTTGGAGGTGCTGATTCTCATCCCAGCCGCTTCACACTCAGCGGCAAACCGTCCCAGCAAGAGCTGTAGGTCATTGCTGGATGAAGCCAACAGGACAACATCATCTGCAAACAACAGAGATGAGATCCTGTGGTCACCAAGCATGACACCCTCCATTCCCTGGCTGCGCCTAGAAATCCTGTCCATAAAAATTATGAACAGGACCGGTGACAAAGGGCAGCCCTGGCGGAGTCCAACTCTCACTGGGAATGACTCCGACCGAGTGTTGACCGAGTGTCCCAAGCTTTCTAAACTGATTTGCTTATATGCATCTTTATCTCCTATTATGCTTTGTACTGGGAGTCCCTCAATTTCCTTTTCCATTTCTTTCCATTTTGCCTCATATCCCTCGTCGCACCAACATATGATATATCTTATTTGTGCTGAGTAGTAATATTCCTTTAGACTCGGTAGGCCCATGCCTCCTTTCTCTTTTGGTAACTGGAGAGTTTTATATTTCACTCTTGGTTTTTTACCTCCCCAAACAAATCTCGATATCATCCTGTCCCACTTTGAGAATTGGGCATCTGGAATCTCTGTTGGTATAGCCTGGAAGAGGTAAAGTAATCTAGGTTGTATGCTGATTTTGACTGTCTCAATTTTTGAATTCAGATCCATATTTAAGATTGACCATCTATCAATATCTTTTTTTATTTCTTGTTCCAACCTATCATAGTTTGCTTTATAGATTTTGCTTAGATCTTTAGGTATGTTCACTCCAAGGTATTTTATTTCTTTTTGTTTCCAGTTTAGTTTGATCTTATCAGTTATCTGGTTTAGAGGGTTATAGTGGAATGTCAGTATTTGTGTTTTTGTTATGTTTATCTTGTATCCTGATAATTTTCCAAAATTTTCTATCAAGTTCATCATTTCCATTATTGATTCATCTGGTTGTTCAAGGTAAACTATAATATCGTCTGCAAATAGCCCAATCTTGTGTTCCGCCCCCTTTATTGTTACACCTTTTAATTTCTTATTTTGTCGTATCGCTTGAGCCAGTGGCTCTATGAACAGAGCAAACAAGGTGGGCGATAAGCAGCATCCCTGCCTAGTTGATCTTTGTATATTTACTTTGTCTGTTAAGCTACCATTTATCTTGATTCTTGCCACAGGTTCTTGATATAGCGTCCTTATGCATTGTACTGATTTTTCGTTAAATCCAAAGCGTTCCAGCACACTATATAGGAATTTCCAGTTAACCCTGTCAAATGCTTTTTTTGCGTCTAAACTCATTATTACTGCGCTTTTCTTTTCTTTATGTATTTGATTAATTATATGTATTGTTCTCCTGATATTGTCATGTGTTTGGCGTCCCTCTATGAAACCAGTTTGATCATCTTCTATCAATTCCGTCAAGAATGTCTTTATTCGTTTACATATAATTGTTGTATATATTTTATAATCCACATTTAATAAAGAGATTGGCCTATAGTTTCCGCATTGTTCTCTATCTTTCCCTGGCTTTAAAATGACTGAAATAATGGCTTCGTTCCATGATGGAGGTATTTTGTTGTTGTTCAACGTCCAATTAAATGACTTTAGAAGCTGTGGCATGAGTTCTTCTATAAACAGTTTATAAAACTCAGATGGGTATCCATCACTACCTGGTGATTTACCCTTTTTAAGTGACTTAATCACATCTCTAATCTCTTGTGTTGTTATTTCTGCTGTTAGCTTTTCATTTTGTTGATTTCCTATTGATGGCAAGTCCAATGTGCATAGAAATTTTTTAATATCTTTAGTATTTGTTTCTTCAGGTTGCGAGTATAGTTCTTGGTAGAAATTATGGAATATTTCTTCGATGTTTTCTGGGTTAACTGTGGTTTTATTTGTGGTGGGGTCTTTAATCTTATATACATTATTCATTGTTTGTTGTTTTCTTAACCGTTTTGCCAGCAGTTTTATGGCTTTTGGTCCCGTTTCATAATATTTTTGCTTTAGATATCTATTTTTCCTTTCAATTTCATCCATTTGTGTTTCTTTTATCTTTATTTTTTCTTCTTTAATTTCTTGATATATTTTTGGGTCATTTGTGCTTTGATGTTTATGTTCTAATTCCCTCAGTCTCTCACATCTTTGTTCATATGCTTCCAGTTTAGTCTTATTTGCTTTTCCTGTTTCAACAATTAATTTACCTCTTAACACGGCTTTTAGTGCATCCCATAGTATTGTTGGGTCCACTTCTTCATTGTCATTCTCTTGGATATATTCATTTATGTTTACTTTTATTCTTTCTTTCATTTTATCATCATTTAACAGTCCTACATTAAGTTTCCATGTTGTTTGTCGTTTTCTATTGTTTAAATTTATTTCCATGTATATAGGATTATGATCTGATATTTCTGCCCCTCCAATCCAACAATTTCTCACCCTGTGTCTGTCATCTTCATTCATAAGGAAGTAATCTATTCTAGAGTGTACTTTATGGACTGCTGAATAATGTGTATAGTCTTTTTCGAGTGGGTGCAGGTCCCTCCAAATGTCTACCATACCCATTTCTGCCAGTGAGGTTCTTATGAATTTTGTTACATGTTTTTTTGTCTTCTTAACACTTGTTGTATCAATTTCATGATCCATGACAGCATTTAAGTCTCCTCCACAAATTAGGACTCCTTCACTGTGTGTTGCTATGAGATCAAACAGATGTTGAAAAAAACCCTTGTCACTTTCTGGTGGGGCATAGATGTTCACTAATGTGATCTGCATTCCATCTATGCTACCCTTTATTATTACATACCTGCCTTCTTTATCCTGGATTTCCTGTTCACATTCAAATTGTATTTTATTTGAGATTAGTATCATAACCCCCCTTTTAGTTCCTCCCTTAAATGAACTGTAGTAGGAGTTCTTATAGCCAAATCTCTTTAGTTTCACATGTTCTGTCTTGCTCAAATGTGTCTCTTGCATAAATATAATTTCGGCTTTTTCTTTCTTGAATTTTCTTATTATTCTTTCCCTTTTAACAGGTGAGTTCAGACCATTCACGTTTAGTGTTATTATCTTAAGATTTTTACCCATAATCATGTTTTTCCATTTTTTTAACTTGTGCTCCTAGCCCCTTTAACAACAAAAATAACACATATTTATATAAAAACACATTAAAAAATCTCGACCTCCGTACTTTGGGCCTTTCTTCTGCCCACTGGTCCCTGTTGGTGGGTGGAGGGATTGTCCTCACCGAGTGTAGGGCCCTCCCTAGACCTGTATTTACTATCCAAGAAATAGTCATTAGTCTAGAAATGTCCAACAAATATCACTTAAACCTCTCCTAGCCGTCTGTTTCTCTTTTACCTTGTCTTCTTGGCCTTCATTTCTTCTGTGTCTTTCTTAATCTTTGTTATAATCTAGGCTTTCAGTTGAAAGCCTTGTAGTCTTTCCTGGGCCCGCTGCGCCACGTCTCCCCCCGTCTTTTGCCGTTCACTCGCCTCCACTCCGGCTGTCGTGATGCGTTCAGGGCCTCCGCTGCTCCTACCGTTTCCTCCGGCACGTACACCTCAAGGCCCCGCTCCATCATGTCCTGCGCTGCCTCTCTGGCTGTGTTGTAGGTTCTTACGCCGTTCTCCCAATGAATCCTCATCTTCGTTAGCGGCGTTTGGAATCTAATTTTTTTTTCTTTCAGCGTTTTTTTAATGTTGGCATATTTCTTCCGCTGCTGCACAATTTCTGCCGGGTAGTCATGATCAAAGAATATCTGCTTGTCGCCGATTCGTATCTTTTTTTTCCACGCTCGTGTCAGGATTCTTTCCTTTACATCATATTTCAGAAAGTTTACCACAACTGACCTGGGTGTAGAGCGTGGGTTCGGGTTCTGTGCCGAAGCTCTGTGCGCTCATTGAATCTGCAGATCCGCTTCGCTGGGCAGTTCCAGCTCTTTTTTTAAGAACTGATCCATGAATTTCGTCATCGAGTTGCCTTCAATGCCCTCCGGGATCCCGAAGATGCGTATATTGCCCCGTCTGGACCTGCTCTCCAAGTCGGTTACTTTCTCCTGCATCCTCTGCATTTGTGCCGTCAGGGTCTGCAGCTGTTCGCTTGCCTCGCTATTCCAATCTTCCAGCTCTGATATTCGGGCCTGCGCTTCTGTCATACACGCCCGCTGGGAGCGCAGCTCCTCCATGTTTTCTGCTAGCTTGCGCTCCATTTCTCTTCGGAGGCCCATAATTTCTTCCTTAATCTCTTTTTTCAGCTCCTCCTTAAGAGCCGCTAAATCCTGTTGTAGCTGCCGTTTGAAGTCTCTCAACTCTTTACCCAAACTGGCGATGCCAGTGTTCATGGTATCGAGTTTTGTGTCCTCCATTTTCTCTGCTGCGGTCACCTCGTTTTTTTGGGCCCCGTGTTCAGCGGTTTCTCCTGCGTTGTTGAAGAGGAATTCTTTAATTTTACTCTGCTTTTGTCCTTGTGCCCGGCTCCTTCGTGTTTTCATCCCTTAGTTTATTGATCCGCTTATGTCGAGTTGGCCATTTACCGATGATTTTTAATCCGGCTAGGGAGAGCTCTCTGTTTAAGCGTTATGTCTCTCCGCCATCTTCCCGGAAGTCAATATGTGTGTTTTTTAAAATATCAAATAATTGGATTTTCCCAGCTCAAAGATACACTTTTTATAATGTATGATAGTTGCTGTGTGATACATTTTGATCAACCCTGTCACTAAAAAATATTGTTTACATATTTTACTAGAGTCATTTTTCATCTGACTTTACACAGTAATTTAAACAACTTTTGAAACCTACCTACTCACCTGTTTTTTTGTAATTTCAGGATTTATGTTAAAATTTGTGCTCAAATACACATGTGCATATAACTATTACAAAGACAGCAGATTAAACACTTGTGAGCTGATACAACCATTTATGATTATTTTAATTAAAATGATAATTAAAAGGATGTTGCAATAGGGATGAAATTAGAGTAGCAGTACTTTTTGTTTCTTGAAGTGAGGGAAAAAAAGAAACATGAACCACTGAAATGCAAACCCACACCATTCTGCGATCCCCATATGGTAGTCAGTTACCTAACCACTGTCACCACTGTATCACAGCACCTGCAGTTGGTCAGACATTCTTATGATATATACCAGAGATATTAAGGGGCATCAGCAACCTGTTTGGTATGATATATTTCACTGAAGGACATCATGTTTCATGCTTGTAATAATTATACCAGTCATATTTTACACATTTTGATTTGGCATATGTGCTACACGTAGTGAATTAGTGTTTTTTTTAAATACGCTACACCGTGACGACTAGCTTTGGATATGATCAAAGTATTCCAAGATTCTCCAAATGGCTGAAACCAGCATAGTTTCAACCTATATAGTCCAATGTTGCGCCAAACACTTTGGGAAGCAGCTATAAGTTAGATGTTGGTTAGCTGAGTTGCATGGTACTACAGTGGTGTGAAAAAGTGTTTGCCCCCTTCCTGATTTCTCATTTTTTTTGTATGTTTGTCAGACATGTTTCAGATCATCAAACAAATTTAAATATTAGACAAAGATAACATAAGTAAACACAACATGCAGTTTTTAAATGAAGGTGTTTATTATTAAGGGTAAAAAAAAATCCAAACCTACATGGCCCTTTGTGGAAAAAGCGACACCCCCCCCCCCCGGTAAAACATAAATTAACTGTGGTTTATCACATCTTTGGAAAGCTGAGTTCAGCTTCTCCAGGCCTGATTACTGCCACACCTGTCCTCAATCAAAAAATCACTTAAATAGGACCTGCCTGACAACAACAACATCCAAAGAACTGCAAACCTCACTTGCCTCAGTTAAGGTCAGTGTTCATCACTCCACCATAAGAAAGAGACTGGGAAAAAATGCCCTGCATGGCAGAGTTCCAAGACAAAAAACACTGCTGAGTAAAAAGCACATAAAGGCTTGTCTCAGTTTTGTCAGAAAACATCTTGATGATCCCCAAGACTTTGGGGAAAATACTCTGTGGACTGACGAGATAAAAGTTAAACTTTTTGGAAAATGTGTGTCCCATTACATCTTGCATAAAAGTAATACAGCATTTCAGAAAAGGAACATCATACCAACAGTAAAATATGGTGGTGGTAGTGTGATGGTATGGGACTGTTCTTCTGCTTCAGGACCTGGAAGACTTGCTGTGGTAAATGGAACCATGAATTCTGCTGTCTACCAAAAAATCCTGAAGGAGAATGTCCGGCCATCTGTTTGTGACCTCAAGCTGAAGCACACTTGGGTTTTTCAGCAGGACAATGATCCAAAACACACCAGCAAGTCCACCTCTGAATGGCTTAAGAAAAACAAAATGAAGACTTTAGAGTGACCTAGTCAAAGTCCTGACCTGAATCTGATTGAGATGCCGTGGCATGACCTTAAAAAGGTGGTTCATGCTTGAAAACCCTCCAATGTGGCTGAATTACAACGATTGCAAAGGTGAGTGGGCCAAAATTCCTCCGTAACACTGTAAAAGACTCACTGTCAGTTATTGCAAATGCTTGATTGCAGTTGTTGCTGCTATGGGTGGGCCAAGCAGTTATTAGGTTTAGGGGGCAAACACTTTTTCACACAGGGCCATGTAGGTTTGGATTTCATTTTCCCTTAACTAATAAACACCTTCATTTGAAAACTGCATTTTGTGCTTACATGTGTCATCTTTGTCTAATATTTACCTCCGCCAGGCCGAAAAGGCCAGGAGGAGGTTATGTTTTTGCCGGGGTTTGTCTGTGTGTTTGTCTGTTTGTCTGTCTGTCTGTCTGTTTGTCTGTTGGTTAGCAAGATAACTCAAAAAGTCTTGGACGGATTTCCATGAAACTTTCAGGCGTTGTTGGAAATGGTACAAGGAAGAACTGATTAAATTTTGGGGATGATCCGGATCTCCGTCTGGATACAGGAATTTTTTAAAGCATTTTTTTTAACACTGTGACATACGGCCATTTTCAACATGTGCGCAGGCGCAATGGAGGGCGCTGGTCGGCGTTTCTGCAACACAAACTCCGCGTTCTTCAACGTTTTAGGCACAAAAGCACGCGGAAAACACTGGTGGCCTGGGCCCGCCAGCGTGCCTGTGTTTGCACGCAGTTGCAAAACCTGACACGGGCAGCTGTCCGCCGCCGGATTATTTGCCAGACATTCCCCGGCCAGCCATAGGCGCTGTGCAAAAACGAGCTCTCTGCCGGCGAAGCTTCTAAATTCTCGTTTGCCGCGGAGCGCAACCCCAATATAATATAATATAAAACCCACGGCAACCTGTCTACCCAATCTGCATCCGTCAGTGGAGGAGATGGACACAACAGCAACACTTCAGTTTATTACCTCTGCCAAGGAGGCAATGCTTTTACTACTGAACCACTAATCCTATCACTATCAGATTGATTGTCGTTGATTAATTGTCTATGTTTATTGCACTGTCCCTGTCAAATAAACAAATAATCATTGTGAATCCAATTGCTAGTCATATGTTTTCATGCTCAAGGAATCTGAAAACGTACACACAAACACTGTATGGGGGGAACTGTGGCACTTGGCGGAGGTCTGCGCTCTCCGAGTGCTTGTCTAGTTAAATTTGTTTGATGATCTGAAACATTTAAGTGTGACAAACATGCAAAAAAAATGAGAAATCAGGAAGGGGGCAAACACTTTTTCACACCACTGTATATCGGTTCAAGGCTAACCTCCCTCGTAGTTTGGGAAATGCATCCCAGGATGAATCACCAAAGATCCACAAGTACATCACAAAGATGGTCTTGAAGGGTGAACTGTTAAGTGAGTGTCTCAGGCAGCAGAAACCCAATGGTGAGCAGCTGGAAGTGGAGGAACCATCATGGAAGGACCGGCCTCTGCACAACATGCCACTGGCGGTAGTGGCTCAGGAGGTAGAGAAGGCTGTCCAATAGCTGGAGGGTTGGCGGTTTGAGTCCCCCCCCCCCGCCATTGTGTCCTTGGGGAAGACACTATACCCACCTTCCCTCCAATGTGTTTATGACACTGGTGCATGAATGTGAATAAATGTTCGGTGGTGGTTGAAGCCGTTGGTGCGGATTGGCACCCGTGTTTTTGTCAGTCTTCTACTGCTTCTCCAGGGGTCTGATCGCAGACTTTCCCCTTCCTGAACACTTCACACAGCTCTTCAGGGAGGATACCAAGGTGTTCTGAGGCCAGCTGGGAGACATATCCTGGGTCTTCCTCTGGACCTCCTCCCAGTGGGATGTGCCCAAAATGTCTCATGTGGGAGGTACCACTGTTACCATATCAACGTCCACAGCAAAAGTGGCCTCAGACTAACTAAACCAATCTAAACAAATAAAGTCCTCTGGTAGAGGAGCAGAGATTGGAGGAGAACATACAAGACAGTCCACGTGGTTGAGTTGGATATACCGTATATACTATATATTGCTTTTTTTATTTGTTTTTTCTTTTGCAAACAGCAAAAAGTTTATATTTTTTTTAAAATAAACAATATGCAATGGGGGTTGAATAATTTTGAGTGCAACTGTACATCAGTTCTGATGATAGCAGTGATTCTATTTGTTAGTCATGCTGTTTGCATGGTATGAACCAAGATTGATTGTTTATACCACCTACGGCAGCTAATATACAATTAGAAATAATTCAACATAATTCACTGGCAACACTGCTGAGCAGCTCTACAAGCCCCCTGTTATTGTTCTAAATCCTACCAGGAGGAGAATCTGTTTGTACCAATCAGACAAAGATGCAGAAAACGGAACTGTTTTTTTTTTAATCTAAAATAATTAACAAAAACAAAAACAGAACCGAACAAATATGAAGAACTGTTGACAGAACTGTTAAGATAAGTCTCTTATTTCCATTTATGATAATTTGGTGATAGTTCTGCTTTGCATTTTTGTGTGTATTGTGGAAAGCATAAAGTTTGGATAGCAGCAGCCAGACCCCAACCAGAACAAAAAAGGGCTCAGTGACATGACACGACACTGATTAAGTCTGAATTAGTATGAAAATAATGAGCAGTTGTGGAGGTGGGCTGCAAATGGCTTTTTGCTGTCAGTAGTATTCTTATGTATTCATAGTAGCATATTTCCCTCTTTCACCAATTTATCTGCTAATCTTTTACAATTCCAGTCTTTTTTTGTTTCACAGTATCTTTTTCCTCTGTTGGATTATACAGTATCTCTCTTGTTTCATTTAAAATGTATTCAATAAAACTTTCAAAAAAATCAGACTTCAGAATCATCCACTTGTTTGCCATTACAGAACACAGAAGAATGTCTGCCTCTTTTGCATTGGCCTCCCTCTTCACCCCAAAAAGCTACATCCATATTTATATAGCGTATGTAGTGAAGTCCTCCTATTTTTCCCAGACATTTCTGGTTGTCATTTGCTTCTTTTCCAGATTTTATTTATTCACAAGTACTTTTTTCACAAGTTGAGAGTAAGGCTGGGTGGTATAGCTGAAAAAAAAAAAAATCTCGATACATTTTCTCTATATTGCGATACACGATACATATTGCGATATGTACAGTATTTTGTGTACTGAATTTCCTTTAAAATTTGGTTTTACTTACATTTTTATTAGAAATTTATATAGATATATTCATTTCAATTACGAAAAAGCTGAATTATAAAATAAAATATATTCATTTCACAGATGAAAAAGCTGAATAATAAAATAAAATTCTTCACGACAATATGTAACAGAGCAAAGTGTCTTTTTTCCTTTGTTTAACAGAACTCACATTATCAACTGATCAAGTTTGTCCACATAGGTAGAAATGTTTCAGTTTACCACACATAGTTAATACTTGGCATTCTAATAAGTGACAGAAGTAAGAAGAGCAAGTTGGCGAGCCACTTGCTCTTATTTTGAAGGGTTAGAAGACCGGATAGGAGCTCTTATTTTGAAAATTTGTTCACTTAGTGAACAAACGTGCAGAGTTTAGACTCAAAATGTTTACCTTCTCATGGCTCCCCCCGTTTTCTGTGCTTAAGGTGAGCCTACGTTTATTCTGTTATCTTCTGTTTCATCTCTGCTTGCTGCAGTTTAGAGTTCTCTGTGAGCATGCAGGGGGGCGGGGCAGCCAGACTGAGCTAGTGAGCTTCTGCTTTCAGACTTCAGCGGCCAAGCTGCAGACAAACCTGTCTCCCAGTGGCAGCTCAAATTAACATGATAAATATTCGAGTATGCGCGATATAATGATATACTGTATGTACCGCGGGCGCCCAAATGTACTGATACAATGAATATATTTGTATATTGCCCAGCCCTAGTTTAGAGTATTCCCAGAGGTCTTTAGGAAATTCCTTTTACATTTTACAGCCTTTTATGTTACCGGAGTGGTGGCCTAGTTGATAGAGCATCTGCCCCACAACCGGGAGGTTGGGGGTTCAAGTCCCGGCTGGGTCATACCAAAGACCATATAAAAATGGTACTTCTAGCTTGGTGCTCAGCGTAATAGAATTGGGGAAGAAGAAGCTGTTTGTGGCAGCGGCCCCTCTGATTCTAGATGTGATTAACATTGTAGATAGGAGAAACATAATTTCATTCTACTGTACATGATTGGCTGAATGGACTGAAAGACAATAGAGATGGCTTCTTCTACATAGGCTACTTTTGTCAAAATATATCAATCTAATTATTTCAGCACCATTTTCAACCCGTTTTAATAAAGCGTCATTAGAGCAACTCAGTTCAGCACATGTATCTTTAAATGAGCCCCAGTTCATCCCTCCTTCTTTTGAGAAGTTTGGTTGAGGCACCATTTTGAGGTGCCTCAACTAATGTTAACTGGTTAGCTGTTAGCATCAAATGGCAAAAACAGAACTGAACATGCGTAACTGCTAAATGTGATTATGTAAAAGCTAAAATAAAGCATTACTGGGGACAGGGGTGTGTGGAATGAGTGATCTAAGGATAGGACCAGTCTCTCATGTGCAACAAGCATAGAAAACCCCCCAGAATGAGCAAACAGCTAACTCTGCCAAAGCTAGTGAGGCTAATCACCCTCTCTCCACGAGGCCATCTCCAAGGCAGGAGACAGACCGATCTCAGCTGGCAAATTAAGGTGCTAGCAGGCCAATGTAATTCACTTACATAGCATTTTTTCTCATCTCTGGATGACCAAAGGGCTTTACCAGATCCTGCTACCCATCCATTCACACACACATTTACACACTGATGGCAGCAGAGCTGGCATGCACTGGCGCTGGCCTGACCCACCAGGAGCATCTGGGGGTTCAGTATCTTGCTCAAGGACACCTCGACATGCAGGCTGCAGAGACAGCGGGAATCGAACCCCTGACCCACCGATCAGTAGTCGGCCACACTACACCTGCGCCACAGCCGCCCCGATAATAATAATAATAGCCTATTAAAGGCAAAATATAACAAAATGAGCCATTATTGACTGTTGATTAGTGAACCAGATGGGAATAGTGATAGCAGATAGAATATTACAACAATGCATGATCAAACAGCTAACTTAGAGCTAATAAGGACATCGATCGGCTTCTACCCACTGAAGTGAGTTTCTATATGGTAGACAGCTTGACCTTGGCTGGCTAACCAAGATGCTAGGAGGCCAATATGCCAGCCTATGATGTAAATATATACAGTGTCAAAATATGCCTGAATGATGCAAGATATATTACCCACTGTTGATGAGTGAACCAGGTGGGAGCAAGGATGTCTAATGGGGTGACTGGAATTTAAAGAAACTAGCAATATAAACTGTGATTGCCAAGCTAACTTGGCTAGCAGCCATATTAGCCGTCATTGCTGATTTGAATGTTCATGGGGATCTTACCATCATTGCTAAAATGGGTGGAGATGAAGCTGGGAAGTCGGTGTCATTCCACTGAGCTTTGGTTTTCACGTCACAGCCAGAGGAACATCAAAACCGTTCATTTAGAGAGAGGTACTGAGACAAAGATTTGTTTCCATTGGTAGCCACTCAAGTAGCATCGGCAATCGTCCCATTTTAGCTGGGAAGTTCCGTTTATTGGGCTAAATATGTTTGTGCATTGTCCCGTATATTCAAGGCCGTCATAATGAATGGGCTAGGCTGAGCTTAAGCCCCGGAGCCTACGAAGATCAGGGCCTATCATGAGCCAATGAAAAAGATCACATTGTTGTTAACTGGTCAAATTCTATGTCCTTCACTTGGTATTCATGTGTGGCTGCTGACTGGTCTAATTTACAAGTGCCCATGTAACAGTAACAATAGCCTATCAGAGGAATTGACATGTGACCAGTGAGAGGTAAGAAGTAATTAGCTCCATCAAAATGTCCAGAAAAAAGTTTGAAAGTGGCACTCATAACATTATTGAGAGGAAAAGAGCTTAGGGAAAACAAATTGCTCAAAAAATCCCGAAGTGTAAAGGATTTTTCTGAGTTGGAGCATTGAGTGGAGGAGGCTGCTAATTACTGCACGGAGGAGACAGGTGGGCTATTATAAAGCACTCACCTGGAGGAGAAGGTCAAAGGGAGAAGAAAGGTCATGATTGCTTTCATGAGAAAGCTGTGCGTGGGACAGTGAACTCCGAACTTGGCAAAAAGTAGACTGGATCAAGCATGCTTCCATAGAGTATGACGATATTCGTGAGCTGGACTTAAAGGACATAATGAAGGATTTTTCTTTAAAGAAGACCAGAAGAAAGAACTTCCAAAAAGGTAAGACATGCCATTTGCAGTATTTTCCAGCCACCTGTGCAGATTTTTCATTGCTACTGTTGTGCATTGTTTGAATCAGGAATATTTCACTAATGTAATTTTATGCCGAAGGCAGTATCTGTCGCACTGTAAAAAGGGAAATCTCAGTAAGAAAAAATGTCCTAAATCAAGGCTTTATGCTTGTTTTTCTCTCACAAGATAATTTTGACAAGAATTTCTTTTTGTTGAGCAGTTTTCTAAAAGATTTTACTTGCTTTATGAAAATGTTTACTTGTTTTAAGCAATTTAATCTTACTTTGTTGGCAGATTTTTTTTTCTAATTTTAACTAGAATTATCTATTGTCAGAATGTATTTTGTTTATTTTAAGTCAAATTATCTGCCAACAGAGCAAGAAAATTTGACTTATCATGTTGTGTAATACAAATTAAAACTATTGGAAAGCATGTACAATTTTCTTACATATAAATTGCACAGCAAGAATAAATATCTTGCCAGACCAAAAAAACCAAAAAAAATAAACAAGCATAAACAGCTTTAATTTATTTCATTTTACTTATATTTGACTTTTTGCAGTGTAGTTGTGTTTTCTAGCTCAAAGTTGCATTATTTCTCAGAGAAACAAAAAGGAGGCCATAGTGGCTCAGGAGGTAGAGGAGGGTGCTCAATAACCAGAGGGATGGCGGTTCAAATCCCACTCCCCCCACCTTGCTGTTGTGTCCTTGGGCAAGACACTTTACCCACCGTGCCTCCAGTGTGTTCATGGTTCCTGACACTGATGTATGAATGTGAATAAATGTTCGGTGGTGGTTGGAGAGGCCGCTGGCATGGATTGGCAGCTATGTTTCCATCAGTCTGCTACAGGGCAACTGTGGCTACAGAGGTAGCTTACCACTATCATTGTCTGTGGAGTGAATGAATAATGGATTTATTGTAAAGTGTCTTTGGGTGTCATGAAAAGTGCTATATAAACGCAATCCATTACTAAAAACATAGCTATTACACATTTTTAAAATGAGACTATGTATTCTGTAAAATCTGACATTTCTAGGCATACAGTGTGGTATTTTTTTTCCTTGTAGTATTAAACATGACATTGAATACCAGTATTTAAGGGATTATCAAGGTAAAAAAAGTCCCAGTATTACGACAATACTAATATCCACAACATTGTGGCACCAAGCAATAGTTAAAACCCTCTGTCCCTTATTTGGCTGTGAGAAAGTTGGCAACCCTACACTCAACACACTGAAACAGATTTGCAAAACCTCTGAACAAGTAATATTTTCATCATATAACCCCTTTAAATCAAACTTTAGACTGTTCATTAGAAACCAGCTCCCTGAACTACAATGCTAAACATACAGTAGGGACTGTTTTTGAATGAGTGCACCATCATGGGCCCTTTTGCAAATTATCATGCTGCATTTTCTAATAACTTGTAAACAGAATTCAATTAATGGTCATCAAGATTAGCTGAAATCTCAATGACAGTCTTTGTACTTTAGTTAAGATGCAGTAGTCGGCTGGGCAGGCCAGCTTTTGCTTGTGAATTTGTGGAAGCCTTCGTAAGACTGACTTAAGAGGGTGGCTGAGTTCATGAGGCATTTATCAGCACTTTGATTTTATGACTCTTGTAGTCAGTCACACACACAGTACTGCTCAGCATCTACTGTAGCTCTGAACATGTCACTATGGTATTTTTAACAGCAAATGACCATGTGTTGTTTTCAGTGAGGGTTGCTAGCAATGACTAATGACTAACTGGCAAACGTAAACTACAGTCATGTGAAAAAATTAGGACACCCTGTATAAGCCTGTGTGTTTTTTAACATATTTGGAAATATGGATATTTAATATCAGTCCGCCAAGGTCTCCGCCTTTGACCGCCACCTAATCCACATAGCACCGGACCCCCATGATCCCTCCTGCAGGTGGTGAGCCCACTGGAGGGCGGACCCACGTAACTCCTTCGGGCTGAGCCCGGCCGGGTCCCATGGGTGGAAACCCAACCACCAGACGCTAGCCTTCGAGCCCCTCCCCCAGGCCTGGCTCCAGGGTGGGGCCCCGGTAACCCCATACCGGGCGGGGTACACTGAATCCTTGATATAGAATTTATCATGAGAGTCTGTTGGATCGTTCTTAGTCTGGCCCTTCACCCAGGACCAATTTGTCTTGGGTGACCCTATCAGAGGCAAATTGCCCCAGACAACACAGCTCCTGGGATCACTGATCACTGGGATCACGGGGGCAACCCCCCCCCCCCCCCCCCCCACGATTGTCCTCTCTGGGTTGGGGACAGGCTCCTGCCCCAAGTGGAGGAGTTTAAGTATCTTGGGGTCTTGTTCACGAGTGAGGGGAGAATGGAGCGAGAGATTGACAGACGGATTGGAGCAGCATCTGCAGTGATGCGGACGTTGTACCGGTCTGTTGTGGTGAAGAGGGAGCTTAGTTCTAAAGCAAAGCTGTCGATTTACCAGTCAATCTACGTTCCTACTCTCACCTATGGTCACGAGCTTTGGGTAATGACCGAAAGAACAAGATTGCGGATACAAGCGGCTGAAATGAGCTTTCTCTGTAGGATTGCTGGACTCACCCTCAGAGATAGGGTGAGGAGCTTAGTCATCTGGAAGAGGCTCAGAGTAGAACCGCTGCTCCTCCACATTGAAAGGAGCCAGTTGAGGTGGTATGGGCATCTGATTAGGATGCGTCCTGGACGCCTCCCACTTGAGGTGTTTCGGGCACGTCCCACTGGGAGGAGACCCCGGGGCAGACCCAGGACTCGGTGGAGAGACTATGTCTCCCAGCTGGTCTGGGAACGCCTTGGTATCCTCTCTGGAGAGCTGGAGCAGGTGGCTGGGGAGAAGGAAGTCTGGGCTTCTCTGCTTGAACTGCTGCCTCCACGACCCGGACCTCCGGAAAAGCAGTAGAAGATGGATGGATGGATGGATGGATATTTAATATCAATGTTAAAAATACTGGGAGATTCATGTAATACAACTAAACAATTAAAAATGAATTAAAGACTTTTTCAAATTTTCCATCCATCCATCTTCTACCGCTTTTCCGGAGGTCCGGGTTGCGGAGGCAGCAGTTCAAGCAGAGAAGCCTAGACTTCCCTCTACCCAGCCACCTGCTCCAGCTCTTCAGAGAGGATACCAAGGCGTTCCCAGACCAGCTGGGAGACATAGTCTCTCCACCGAGTCCTGGGTCTGCCCCGGGGTCTCCTCCCAGTGGGACGTCCCCGAAACACCTCAAGTGGGAGGTGTCCAGGAGGCATCCTAATCAGATGCCCGTACCACCTCAACTGGCTCCTTTCAATGTGGAGGAGCAGCGGTTCTACTCTGAGCCTCTCCCGGATGACTGAGCTCCTCACCCTATCTCTGAGGGTGAGTCCAGCAATCCTATGGAGAAAGCTCATTTCAGCCGCTTGTATCCGCGATCTCGTTCTTTCGGTCATTACCCAAAGCTCGTGACCATAGGTGAGAGTAGGAACGTAGATTGACTGGTAAATCGACAGCTTTGCCTTAGAACTCAGCTCCCTCTTCACCACAACGGACCGGTACAACGTCCGCATCACTGCAGATGCTGCTCCAATCCGTCTGTCGATCTCTCGCTCTATTCTCCCCTCACTCGTGAATAAGACCCCAAGATACTTGAACTCCTCCACTTGGGGCAGGAGCCTGTCCCCAACCCGGAGAGGACAATCCACCTTTTTCCGGCTGAGGACCATGGACTCGGACTTGGAGGTGCTGATTCTCATCCCAACTCATCTCATCTCATCAAATTTTCTGTAAAATGTAATTCAAAACAAATGGTGAGGAATAAATTAGAACACCCCCCATCTTTTTTAGGACACCCCCACATTCATTACCTCCGCCAGGCCGAAGGCCAGGAGGAGGTTATGTTTTTGCCAGCGCTTGTCTGTCTGTTTGTTTGTCTGTTTGTCTGTTGGTTAGCAAGATAACTCAAAAAGTTTTGGACGGATTTCGATGAAACTTTCAGGCCTTGTTGGAAATGGTACAAGGAAGAACTGATTAAATTTTGGGGATGATCCGGATCACCGTCTGGATACAGGAATTTTTTCAAGAATTCTTTAACATTGTGAGATACGGCCATTTTCAACATGTGTGCAGGGGCAATAGAGGGCGCTGGTCGTCGTGTCTGATGAACACAAACTCCGCCTTCTTCAAAGTTTTAGGCACAAAAGCACGCGGAAAACAGTGGTGGGCAGGGCCCGCCAGAGTGTCGGGGAAGTTTCCAAATCCTCTTTTTTCCGCGGAGCGCAAACCCAATAAAACCCACGGCAACCATTATCGCACCTTCTTTTGTCCTGCGGCTCCGGAACAGAGAGGAATCCCGGCGCCAGTAATGCTGCGCCTGATATGTGTGACTCTAATGCTAAAAGTGACTGCATCAGGGATTTTCGACCTGAAGTCGCACTTTGCTACACAGGGCCACAAAAACTGTGTAGCCAAATTCCATCGATGGATGAACATTTTCAGCCAGTGACAGAACCGACGCCTTCCAAATCCAATGCATCACTAGCAGAAGTGATGTTTTGTCATTTTGTGGCAGAGCACAATCTACCCCCATTGGTGGCAGATCACTTCAGTGATTTGGTGCCAACATTGTTTCCTGACAGCAAGAGCACTCAATTTTTTTGTGCTACTTGGCTTATTATTTTCACATTACCAAAAAGTTATGGCTCAAGATTGTGTCCATATAAGTGTACATTTGAATAAATATGTTTGAAATACTTCATGTTGCAGTTGCTGTTTGTTTAGTTTTTGTTTGTTTGTTTGTTTTTGCTTCAGTTTTCTTTCATCTGCCGATAAATACAGTTTTTAAGTACTCAGTACAGGTGTGAAAGCCCCCCCCAATAAGGGAGGCATGAGGTATGCCTTCATTCATTCATTCAATTGCAACGCCCGCAGCCTGGGAGTTTGGAGATGGAGGAGATGGACACAACAGCAACACTTCAGTTTATTACCTCCGCCAAGGAGGTAATGCTTTTACTACTGAACCACTAATCCTATCATTGTGAATCCAATTGCTAGTCAAATGTTTTCATAGTCAAGGAATCTGAAAACGTACACACAAACACTGTATGGGGGGGAATTGTGGCGCTTGGCGGAGGTCTGCGCTCTCCGAGTGCTTTTCTAGTTCCCACTTAAATTGGCTAAAATAAATGTTAAAAAATGCAAATAAAAACAAAAACAAGGTAAGACATAGATATGTGAACATTTATTAAAAAAGAACTGAATGTTTAATGGGATGTCCTAATTTTTTCATGACTGTAATTCCAACATGTTATAAAATATGAAACCAAAGAAAAAAGCAACTAATTTTAAGTGCAAATTATAGTTAAATGTCAAAGAGTTCAAATCCTTTTTTTTATACTGGGTTACATCAGCCAACTTGTGATCTATTTTAGTTACATTTGCCTGAAAACACTGTTAAGTGATTTTAGATTTTTCAGGCAATTGTTAAAGAACTTGGACATGATGTCATTTTGTCAGATTGCTTTAAACCTCAAACGGAAAAGGAATGCATGTTAAAATACTGCTACACAACACTCTGCTGTGTCAGTTTCTTGGACCAATAGGTGAAGCTGTGTCTGGTACCTCTTAAGAGCTGGACAAAATACTAAGACTGCAGGATTGCTTCCTTTTATGATACACCATCAATGCACTGGTGCCAGATATTGATATTTTTTATCAAAACGTGCTGTTGCTCTAAATGGATTGCCATTAACGTCTGTGTTGTGGTGACATTTATTAAATGAATCAGTATAAAGCCAACATAACAAACCTGGGATGAACAACAAGGGCACAAAATGCTGGTAGCAAAGAAAATGTTAGAAATTATTAATTACAAGACACACTGACTCTACAATGTGGGAATCAATACAATAATAACAATTTTGCTTGTATTTTAGGTATATACTGCATTTCTTTTTCTTTTTTGTTGTTCTTTTTTCTTTCTTTCTTTTTTGATAACACTGACCTTTAAGTTGTGCCTTCTTTGTACGGTTTTACTTTTTGGTGTTTATGAAGGAAGGACATGAAAAGTGTTGGTGTTACAGAGGAAGATGCAAGGGATAGGGTGAGATAGAGGCAGATGATCCACGACCCCTAAAGGGAGAAGCCAAAAGAAAAAGAAGAGGATTTTTGGGTGTTTATGCCTTTATTGGACAATTACAGTAAAAAGAGAGAAGAAATGAGGTGGAGAGACATACAGTAGGAAAAAAAAGTATTGAACACATCAACATTTTTCTAATTAAACATATTTCTGATGGAGCCATTGACCTGAGACTTTCACCAGATATCAATAGCAACCCAAGTAATCCATACATACAAAGAAATCAAGGCAGCTGTGTTCACAGAACAAGTTATATTTAATAAAGTGGAATGGCACAGAGAATAAATATTGAACATGCTTGGTGAAATTCATTTAATATTTAGTAGAAAAGCCTTTGTTGGTAATAACAGCTTCCAAATGCCTCCTGTATGGAGAAACTAGGCGCAGGCATTGCTCAGGAGTGATTTTAGTCCATTCTTCCAGACAAACTGTCTTCAAATCTTGACGGCTCCATGGGTGTCTGCTATGAACTCTGATCTTCAGCTCGTTCCATAGATTTTCAATTGGATTCAGGTCAGGTGACTGACTGGGCCATTCTAGCAGCTTTATTTTCCTTCTCTGGAGCCAGTCGAGAGTTTCCTTGGTTGTGTGTTTGGGATCATTGCCTTGCTGAAATGTCCACCCTCATTTCATCTTCAGCATATTGGCAGATGGCAACAGGTTCTTATCAAGGATGTCTCTGTACATTTGTCCATCTTTTCTTCAAGTATATGAGGTCTGCCTGTACTATGTGCTGAAAAACACCCCCACACCATGATGCTCCCACCTCCAAACTTCGCTGTTGGTAGAGTGTTTTGGGGCTGATGTGCAGTGCCATTTCTCCTCCAAATATGGTGTGTAGTGTGGCACTGAAAAAGTTAAATTTTGGTCTCATCTGACCAGACGATATTCTTTCAGTATTTTACTGGCTCGCCCAAATGTTGTGCAGCAAACTTTAAACAAGCTTCAACATGCTTTTTCTTCAGCCATGGAGTCTTGCGAGTTGAACGAGCATAGAGCCCATGTCGGCTGAGTGCATTATTTATTGTTTTCTTTGAAACAGCAGTACCTGCTAATTCTAGGTCTTCCTGGAGCTCTCCACGAGTGGTCTTTGGCTCTTTGGTAACTCTTCTGATAATTCTTTTACCTCCACTGTCAGACATCTTGCAAGGAGCTCCTGGTCGTGGCCAGTTTATGATAAGATGATGTTCTTTCCACTTCCGAATGCTGGCTCCAACAGTGCTCACTGGAACATTCAGCAGTTTAGAAATGCGCCTCTAACCAATGCCATCATTATGTTTTGCAACAACAAGGTTGCGAAGGTCTACAGAGAGCTCGTTGCTTCTACCCATCATGTGTTCTGTGTGGTGTGACAATCTGATATTCACAGACCTTTTTAAAGGCTATCAGTCAGGACTTAACCAGCTGAAATTAATTTGCACTGATAGGGGATGGTATGACGTCCTAAATTCTGATGGATTTCAGTTGGTTTCTTGACTTTCTATGCCTTTTTGCACCTCTTTACCTCCGCCGAGGAGGTAATGTAATCGGGGTGGTGTGTCTGTCTGTTTGTCCGTCCGTCCGTGTTTGTTAGCAGGATTACGCAAAAACTACTTGACAGATTTGGATGAAATTTTCACCAGAAGTGGTCCTCGGGCTAGAGAGGAATCCATAACATTTTGGTAATGATCTGAGAATGCGTACCTCTACCAAGGCTCTTATCTTGTCACAGAGTGTTAGGAAGAATACTCCAAAACTACTGGATGGATTTGGATGAAATTTTTACCAGAGGTGGTCCTTGGCCTAGAGAGGAACCAATACCATTTTAGTGATGATCCAAGAATGCGTACCGCCACCAAGGCTCTTATCTTCTCACAGAGTGTAAGCAACAATAGTCCAAAACTACTGGATAGACTTTGCTGCAATTTTCACCAGAAGTGGTTTGTGGCCTACACACAAACCCATTACATTTTGGAGGTGATCCATGATGGACAGAAGGAGCCTTGGCAGAGGTATGTGCTCTCTGAGTGCTTTTCTAGTTTTCTTCACGTGTTCAATACTTATTCCCTGTGTCATTCAGCTTTATTAAATATAACTTGTTTTGTGAACACATTTGCCTTGATTTCTTTGTGTGTATGGATTATTTAGGTTGTTACTGATATCTGGTGAAAATCTCAGGTCAATGGCTCCATGAGAAATCTGTTTAATGAGAAAAATGTTGACGTGTTCAATACTTATTTTCCTCGCTGAACAGGAGAGATCATTTTGGCTGGGAATCAAACCAGGTTCACTGCATTTGAGCGTCATCCTTTTATGGTATATGCTGTAACAACTAGGCTACTCAACCCCCATGCAAGTGCTTCTTTTTCATCCTTTTTCATCATTCTTTGTGCATGGTACACATGCCCATCGCTTTCTGAATGTTTCCTAGATTTATTTAAATCTGACCGTTTTCGATCCTCTCTATAGATGATAGAGTCCAAATTAATCAAAGCAAACGCTGTTTTATATTCTAGTAATCACTTGTTCTTTCAATATGTCAAACGAGCATAGCTTCAAAAACAAGTGATGCTCTACCGATTTAAAGCTAAGGGGATTATGCAAGAAGCGTGTCTTGTACCTCCAAGTTATGAAACAAAGGCAGATACATGGGCCGATTGAAAAGAAAAATGTGCTGTCTTTAGTGTTTGCAGATTGCCTTTGGCTAAAAAGGTGGAAAAAAACACAGAGAACATCCTCTGGATATTTCTGTCAGAACTGGGTGAAAGAAAATTACAGATTTTTGTGGCTATAGGCACTCTGCCGCTGGATAGACATCTCAATCACATCTATTGTACAGTACAATGTACATCTCTCCAATGCAGTATAGCTAGCTCTTTGAACTGATTAGGAATAGCATGACAATGGCGACTACTGGATTAGATAGTAGGCTCTAGGCTGTTTAATTAGTGAACCGGAGAGGAAATCAAATTGAATGCAAAATCAATATTTGGGAGGGAAAAAATGAGGATGGTGCAATGAGAAAGCATGAGTGCAATCACAAGAACACAACAACTGCATGAAGTGAGAAATATTAAACACTAAGAGACACTAGGTTTTTTTTTATTGGTTAACAATCGCTGAATGGTGGATGGCTAATAAAAAAAGAGATAAGGACCTGTACTTATATATAGTGCTTTTTCTTGTCTAAAAGACCACTCAAAATGCTTCATTAGCAGCTACACTAACCCTCTATTCTAAAGGACTATCAAAGACAGATACCTAGAGACAATTTAGAGTCACCACTTTGTGGGAGGAAACCTGAGACCCCAGGTACACCCACACAGCACAGGGAGCACATGCAAACTCCACATAATAGAAAGGTTCCCACCCCTGCCAGCCCAGAGAATCAAACTTGGAACCTTCTAGCTTTGAGGCAACAGTACCAACCACTGTATGACCATGCTGACAATTTGCTATTTTAGAGCACTGTTTTCATAACCAACTTTTTTTTTTTTAATTTACAGTAGATGTCATATTTTTAGTCACTGTTTAGTTCAGACCAAATCTGTAAATACCTGAAGAAATGGAAGCCAAGCGGAACGCGTCAGGGTGTCGATTGGGTGCTACGGGTTCATAGGGCGATGAGTCCTCCACATCACCACCTGAGAGCACAGTAAAGACAACAAAGACTCGCCATCAGCAATGGTTGAAGAAGAGGAAGACGGTAATAAAAGAGCATGGTGACTTCAAGAAACAGAGCAGTAAAAACACAGAAAAACACAAGAGGGAAATAAACTACACAATAAAACAAAAAACACACAATTCACACACTGGATAAAGGCACAGGGAACAAGGAGGCAAAAAACCTATAATATGATATGTGCAAAACTCTAATTTAGAATGCTTGGAATAACTTGGACTGTGGTGTAGAAGTACTGTAAGGATTATATATAAACTAAGGGTGATATAATTCATAATTCCTTTGACTTTTTCATCACACACAGCAGACACCGGAACACCCTCACCCCACCCCCATCTAAGACTAACCATAAGATTTTACCTTAAACTTTTATTATACTGTAGTATTGATTGAGCTTCCCACTATGAACACGTTTTTTTTCTTCACATGGAAAACAGGATTTTCATCATGATCAAATAGTTTCCTTTCGAAAGGCTTATTTGTTCCTGCTGTGATTCGATTCCAGGGACAAGCTGAAAGACTAGAGCACAAGCAATGTCTGTTCCTTGTTAACAATGTGTTCTGAAGAACTGTTTGTGTGGAAAAAAAAAACACAAAAATAATAAAAAATCAAATTAGCACTCAACTGATGGAGCCTCTCCCATGCGCCTGCTTCTCTGTAGGCCCTAATCCCACATTTAAAATTCATAGCCATTCGGTGTGATTGAGACAAACCCTCCAGTGTGTAATAGCTTTGCATTTTGATCCTAACAGAAACACAGTGAGGGTGTTGTGAGGAAGGCTCAGAGGCCCGCTGCTACAAATGAGAAAATCCAAAACCTGTTGGTACCGGACTACGTTTCCAGAGCAACCCGTCAGTAGATTCAATCAATAGATATACTACATTTTGTTTATCAGCCTGGCCCTTGAATATTTTTGTAAGAGATGATATTAGCTGATGAAATGCTGTCTCCTACCTGCAGAGATAATAGGTGTGGCTATTGTGGAAGATGCATGCATGTTTGTGAGTGCATGTGTGTCTATGTAATAATACTTATAAGGTAAAGACGTTTCCTTAATTAGTTAATTAAAAAACTAATTAAAAGCAAATACACACACGCAGATAGATATCTATTTGATGGGACGGGGAAAACGATATAATTTTTCCACTGAGTAAAGACAACCCAGCATTGGGCTTGTGTACCTCTGCAGACCCATTCCTTGATGTGTACGTCTGTATCACCCCTTTTCACTAGTATTGACAATCATAGCAAGGGGCAGCTCAGCTGGACATTTTTGAGCACATATAGCTATTGACATCCATCTCAGTTCAAAATTGTGTGCTTGGGAAAGAAAAATAATGTCATAAAAAGAGACTCAAAGGGAAGAAAAGTTATAGAAGGCAGAAAATTGCAGAGAGTAATAGATGCAGCACAGAGTGTTAAAGAGGGGTCTTTTTACAACATAAATTCTCTGAGTTTGTGCAACCAAATGTATTGATCAATATATAAAATACATGCGCACTTGCACATTCATTTATATGATAGTGTGTTCTGTTTAGCCTTTCCTTCTTTTTCCCTTTTCATTACTCACAGCTGCACTCATGCTGGCTCTTGCATTTCTAGCAAGACAGAGAGAGATAAGAGGCTGCAGGACTCAAGATCTCCCAGTATGTCTAATTATACCAATTACCTTCAAAAGCTACTGTATAATGCTTTAAAGCCTTTCAGGAGTTCAAGACTAACACCTACAGCACAAACAACCACCTAAGCCCTCCCTCCACTGCATTTTTTTTCTCAGCAGTAGCCAACGTTATTGTTTGTTCCACCAAAAAGGAGGCAAATATTGCATAGAGAGTGCAGTGCTTCTTCCAGCACACCAAGAACAGTTTGTACTGTCACCAAAACATTCTTTTATATTGCACAATATAAAATATATATATTTTCTTATATTGCAAACTGTGGGATACATAAAAACTAGCAATTAGACCCATACATAACGTACTGTGGTGATCAAATGAGAGCACTCAGAGCAGGGACAGCCAGTATCAATGGGCTTGAGGGGCTAAGCCCACCCTTGTTTGAGAAAAAAAGAAAATAAATATATAAATCATTTGTTATAAATTATAAACATTTTACTTTGTTTTGATTTTTTTTTTGTGGAATGTTAAAGTCATAACCGTCCCCAGATATCACAAGAAAACACCAGATATATATAAATGGCCATTATTTTTCATCCCAAACACTATAGTGCAGCCATCTGGTTATATTTGTAAGTGGCTGGTGTAAAGGCCTGTACATACGCTGTAAGAACAAAGGATTTTTTTTCTTCTTCTTGAGGTGGCAAGAACAAGAACAACGTTCTGTCTAGCCAGCACGTTTCATACTTCACAAGAAACTCAAGTGCAGAACTCCTGGGAAGTCCAAATTTCTGACCAATCCCACAGTAGTTGTCAGCTACCACACAAGAAAAAAGTTCTGCCGAGACGATGTGTCAAGAACAAGCTGCAAGAACTCCCAAACCAGGGCTGCAAGAACAAAATGATGTAGTTTTTTTCCTTGCAGTCCTGGGAGAGAGAGCAGATTTCTCTGTTCTTGCGGAATATGTAAAGGCCTTAAGACCTACCCCTTTGATTTGACATGCACACACACTCACACACCTTTGGCTGCTCCCTATTCGGGGTTGCCACAGCGGATCATCTGTCTGTACATTTAATTTGGCAAGGATTTTACATTTACCCAGGCTTGGGACCGGCACAAGGAATACATACTAGCAGACATATCCAAGGGAGAGAGGGAGATGTGTGTTTGAGAGCGAGAGAGAGAGAGAGAGAGAGAGAGAGAGAGAGAGAGAGATTACAGAAGAATGTTCTCATCTTTGTCTTGTTGGTAACTGTCATTACTGGATACCTTTAAAGTGAGCAAGTTTGACATATTGACCAGTGTGGTTTACATGTCCATTCCTGTTTATATCATTTTAAAAATACTGATAATTAGTATTATTTATTTTTTAAGATTAAAAAGATGTGTTAAAACATACAAAGTGAAAGTTAATAGAGGCCTTCTTGGACAGTATACAGGTACATTTTGAGATTTTGGCTTGCTCTTGGGTGCACAGTGAGTAGAAAAAAACGTATAGGAAACTGATTCCCCCCACTGCCGCCCCCAACAACTATTACACTGGTCAACACAAAATTTATTGTCTAAGTTTTTTTTTAGCTGATTTGAACAATTTTGATGTGCTGAATCCAAAAATCACATTGGTTTTGCTCAGTCAGGTCAACTTTTTGAATTATGGCCACATGTTGTACGTTTTTGTTTACATGTACGGGTATTTTCGCTTTCTGTGATGCAAATTTCTTTTTATGTCTTGAAATTCTCTGAATTTTGAACACTGATAACAAAACATTCAATTTACATGTACTTACCTTTATATAAAGGTAAGTATATGCACAGTACTAAGCAAGTACAAGTTTTTACTTAGCACCTGATCGAGAGAAACGGATGTCATTTTCGGATTCAACAGTGCAAAATTGTCTTAAATCAGTTGAAAAAACAGACAACTTACAGACAACTTACAAAAAAAATCACTGCCAGCACCCTGTTTTGTAGTAATTGAGCATTGCCCTTGGCACTTAAAATTTTGCTTCTTGATTGTGCAAAAAATTCAGCTTGGAAGCTCTTACATAATCTGGACAGGCAGAGAGACAAACAGCGCTGATCACATGCCTCGGCCCTTGCCTTGGAGCAATATCAAAATTACAACAGTAGCTCTAGTTAATGAATTTCAAAAGCATATTCACTCGGATGTTACAAGCTATGCTGAATCACAAAATTGCAAAACACCATAATCACACACCCCTAGGATGTGAAAAAAAATCCCACAGCAGGAGGCCTTGCTGTACAAAAAAAAAAAAAAAAAAAATGCTCTTTGACAGTCACCCTGGACCCAATTATACATTCATCAAGTAACACAATATTCTTCCCAGCTGTTTAGAGATCAAATGTTTTTAGCTGCAGGGCAACAAGTTATCGCTATAATTAAGCCTCCGTTTGACTTCATTTGCTCTGACAGCGCGGAGCATGACCAGCTCTGCTCAGACAGACAATCAGGCCTTTCCCTAGTTACAGCACGAGAAAAATACCAGCCGTAGGAGGATTCACAATCTCCTCTTTTGCCATAAGGGGTTTTAGGAAGCTGTTATGCACCATCACTCATCCTTTTCATATGCATGATCAGTGAGGTCAAATTTCTGAGGAGATGGAAACTACCCTATCTCTGTTTTTTTCTTTGGACATTTTTGGTTTACGGCAAGAAATGAAAGCAGTTTTTTTTAAACTGTTCAACACAGATTATCAAACAGTTTAATATTTATTGTGTCTAGTTTTGCTGATGGCAATACAGGAAGACAAATTCATTCCAACATTACCTACTTAGTCATATATCAACATTATATTACATGTGCATATTAATTATATGAAACATAGCACAGCTGCAGGTCCTCTGCTGAGCGATGTAGTACAAACTCAGCCAAGAGGTGACCACCATTTTACCATCTGAGCTGCCAAACTTTGTAAATAAGCTGTCAGCTGAGGTATGGCACCCTTTCTTAAAGCACACTGGTATTAAAAGAATTTATCAGAGGGTTCACTGGAACATGTGGATTCATATTATGTTTTCACATTTTGATAAAATGGATGAATATATCAAAACCTCCAATAATGTGTTTATCTCCAAAAGGGAATGTGATACCACCGATGCAGTCGCATTTTTTCCAAATGTGTGGTTAACAGGAGACAGGTTGAAGCATAAATTCTGTTAACGGCTCAGCTTTTGAAGTGATATTGACACTTTAAACTCAATTTCCAACCATACAAATAGAGTATTGGATTAGCTCAGAATAATATTTCCAGTCACAACTCAAATCCAGTGTGGTGTGTTGGGGAAACGCAGCTGAGGAAATTTTCACCCTTCACTTTCCCTCTATGCAAAAGCAATATTAATGCAAAACTCACTTACCAAAAATGATCAGTGCTTGGTGGCAGGTGTTAAATGAGTGAAAGAAAACTGATAATGAATTCTCTCTTCTACAGGTGCCACAACCAAAGCGTTTGGGACTTTGTAGAAAATGCCCCCAAGGAGTGAGTGTATGAAGCATTTTTGTGTAGTGAATTCCTCCATATGGACGACGGGGAACAAAACCGGGGGCTATTTCATGATGACAGATAGGAGGAAAAGTAGCTGCCCGGCCTAGTAGTTGAATTCTGTGATGTACATTCATTCAGCAGCTGTGTGAAGCAGTGAGTCTTAATGCCCGCATCATGACAGTATTCAGAGAGCAGAATGGGCCATCACTCACTCGCACCTCTGATAGAGGGCCTGAGAACTCACTCCGCTATGGAAGACTAATCTAAAGTATGACTACTTTCATCCTCAATTCAGCAGCACGTCACACTTCATATGAATGGGAGTCATCTCGAGCAGTTCACTTCACAGTATAGAAAAATCATCAGACAGATTTAGGAGAACAAACACCGCTCGTTTTGTCCTCCTATTTCACTGATCCTTTTTCACATTTCGGGATGAAAGATGAAACAGGAGGAGGGAGGGAAGGAAAGGATGAGGAGGGGTGGGAGCTTTGAAAGACCTTATTGATCACATCCAGGAGTTATCGACAGGCCCCTTCCTCTGATGATGAAGTAGCTACCTCGCGAGAGCTGTATGGGTCTCCAGTGCAAGAGGGGAGAAAGCAGAGAGGACACATTCTGCATGCAGGAGACCTGCTCCCTGTATCCCCTGACATGCGGGGCAGGCTGGAAAAATGTTCTGCTTATGACAGTGGATGGCTCAGGTAATGGCCGGTGACTGCTACCATTGCTCATAGTAATGATGGTTTCACCCAGGAATACTATCTTTGCAACCCCCCCCCCCCCACCACCTCCGTAGTCCCCCTGCACGACTCTCTCCTTCTTCTGCTCACTCCTTCTCTGTCCCCCTCTTAAGACCCCCCCCCTCATTATTTAGCTGCCATCCAGCCCTCACCTCACACTCTCGCCATCACTCCTCTACCTTGCCTGAGTTTATCATCACGCGCACATCCTTATACTGTCCATTTCATTTAAGTTCCCACAGCATCGGGGGCCGCCCTGTGGCATTACAATGATGTAGCGACATATTCAGCAGGTGACCTTTGCGGTGCTGGCATTCATGAAAATGGGGAAAACAAATAATTTCAGAAAGTTATTTGGCAATCTCATCAGTTCATGCAAAATCTCCTCTCACAAGTGAGCTGGAGCAAACGAGCGAGGAGCCCTAATGGCACTCTCCATGAGTTAGCTAATCAACCTGCTCTGAAAGGTCCTCGCAAACGTCACTACTTTCACACCTGTGATGTTATTGCAAAGCTGAGACTGTAAAGTAATGTTCTCCTGAGGTGTGGAACTTATCGTTAAAAATTACCAATTCTGCTGCAAACCCGCAAGGCTGTATCCACATGAGCCCCGGGCGGAATTGAGAGAAAATCACAACCACCTATGCAATATCCCAGTGTGTATAGGAGCCAATATTTCTTTCTTAGTAATTACTTCTTTTATAGATTCAAAGCACTATAGACTGCACTGCCTCACACTGGCACAGGCCCACCCAGTGCAGAAACCATCCATTACCCATTAAGGATGGTTGCATTGACACCCTGAATTTAGCTGCCATTTTCAGTTAATAGATACAATTAATGGGACACCATTAGCACTCCAACGATGGCTCAAAGACTGACATCATAGCATCCTTTAGATAAGCCAAACAGAGCAGCATAGTGGCCTGAAGTGAAGCAATAATGATGGAGGCAGAAGCGTTGGCCCTCGCCACAGCCGCAGGGTTGTTATTCAGATGCAGTCATGAGGGCTGTAAAACTTAAAATGTTGTGGAGCTTTGTAAATGTGATGAACTTACAAGAAGACACAAGAAACAACAGTCTGACAGTATCACATGTCTAAAACACAAGTCATACTAACCCAGAATACTATGAACACTGAATTAAACTGCAGCTTTATTGCCTTACAGTAGCTTTCATTTGGTAAATGATACATCTTAGTTTCAAGAGCTTCCCATTTTGTCTTAAAGTACAATGACTTTTAAAGTTATTAGAGTGAAGGAGTAGTCAATCATCACTAGAGAAAGAAGTGGAGGTCACACAGTTTAGGAATGATGACAAATCACCACCGAAGGTGGAGAACAACTCATGCTTGGCTGCTGGCCTTTTGAGGATATCTGAACAAAATGACACATCCCATATTATTTTATGTCCTAAAATTAAGCACTGTGAAAACAAGTTACAAGCTTTCTCTCTATATACTGTAATTGAGCATGCTGTATACAGCATTATATTAACTCCCATTTTCAAATTTCAATGTGCAATTTTGCAGGATTTATTTACAGATATGACACACTGATCAAACAGAACAAGCAGATGCCTACCAAAACCCATGATCAAACCTCATTTCCAAACAATAAATAGCAGCACACTTCTAAAAGTAAAAATATCACACACAAAGCACCTATTAAAAGCTGCTTCACACAAACAAGGACATGCATTCAAACAGATTCAGCGGGTTCTTATTAAGTCATGCAGGTGAAAAAATATCCACATGGGTGTTGATCTCAGTGGACTTTTGCCTACTGACATACAGTATGTTGGACCAACAGACTGTACATAAACATCGACGACATGCCGCCACTTACATCTATTATAGAAAAGTGAAGCTCCAGTTCCTGTATTTAGGGAACTGCCATCTTGCACTTTTGAAGCAAGAGTCTGTGCAGCTGAAGTGGAACCGTGATGTCAAGTTCCTGCCCACATGGCCACCCATCACAATTTGTGCAGCAGCTCATAGGCAGTTCCCTCGAATATGGCCAATCATCACCATGCTCAATCTTCACCACACCCTCATTTTTATAGTATCAAATAACGTATTAAAACCGAACTGACCAAAAAAGGCAATCTGAACATACTGTACATCAGCATAATAGGAACTACCTACTCGGAAAGAAACCATCTCTTGGAAAAAAGGGAGTTCTTTTAGTTTTAACTTTGGTCGTATGCAATAATGGGAGAAGGCTGGGCTTAAGAAGTCTTATTGCAACCAACCACAAAATGGTGGCTGAGGTGTGTGGGCTTCACTTATAGAGAGCTATTATGCCATCTTATCAGTCCGTCCAGGATTTCACGATGTTGTGATCGCGTCAATTCATGTGAAATCAGCCAATCAATGCAACTATTGCACGACCTCGCAACTTTGTCCAATCACTGCAGCTTTCCTGCAATTTTGGCCAATCCTCGTCAACTTACGCCAATTTCACCAATCATATTTGTCTCTGACTGGTGCTGAAACGCTCAGTCTAACCAACCAAATGTTGCACCATGTTCACTTCTGTGTTTACAGTGAGTATTAACGGAACACATCAGCAAAAACAGAGTGTGTCATTTAAAAAAAACACTCACATGCAAGGTTTCCAACACCGTCCCTTCCGCTATCTCCCCCAGCCTGCTGGTGGACGTCTCGCCACATTTCCGTCCTGACCGCATGTAGGAAGCACTGGGTTTGTGTTGAAAAACATCCGCCTGCCCCAAAAGCACCCTGTCGGGGGAGCGCGCATGAGGACAAACGCCATAAAACCACAAACAAAACAAGCAAATCTAACACTACAGCCAGTATTTAAACATTTTATACATCTTTAGAGGTAAAATCATTACTACATCTTGTTAATGAGCTTTAAAGGAAACCTGTACTGGCCATTATAACAAGATTAATCCTGTTTTAGGTATTACTTATAAACCAAAAATGTGTTTATTCAGTAAAAATAACCCCCTCGAGTCAGTATACTGAATAATTTTATCCCATGAAAACCACTCAGTCAAAACCAATGAGGAGCAGCCATCGTCGGCCAGAAGTGACGTACAATCGTTTCCGGCTTTACAGCAGAAGAGTAATGTGTTTACCACGGACAAGTAAATGCGTTCAGCAGATGCTCAGTGGGTCAAGATCTGAGTTGAAAACGCCGTAAAATCTGTATGGATATATACTACACAAACTGTCCTTGGAAATGGCCTTTATTGACGGCATGATCCGCAGTTACCTCCGGGGACCAGCAGCTGAAGGGAACCTGACGAACAAGCAAGTTCCCAGTCAAGTAACTTCAGAACACATTGAATAAATCTTGATATATTAGAATTTTATTTCATTAAATTATATGCAGGTAGATTTGCTTGTACATGGTTGTAAAAAAATTACATAAAATTCTGATGTTAAAACTTTGTTGACTGCTATACTGCAGCCCACTCAATCGCACAAAGCAACGACTGTGCGTCACTACCGTGCTGAAACTGGCCATGGAGAAGGCAAGATGTCGCTAACCATGACTGACTGACAGAGCAGCGACTTGAAACTTGTGTGTATTTGAGAAGGAATCATGACCAAAATTACTGGACATAACCACTAGTATCATATTTGATCCTTTGAAATAGCTTTTGATTAAAATCCACTACAGGTATCCTTTAAAGCTGTGAATCTCTGGTCTGGACGTACAAACGCACTCACCCACCCACCCACCCCTCCTCCCCCTCCCCCGCCATCCTACCGTAAATGAAAGATGTGTGTCTGAATGAAGAGACAAGTGTGTGTGTCAAGACCGACGTGCAGCAGACAGACAGGTAGGAGTTAGGCACGGAAAGAGAGAGAATATTGTCTGTAATTTTTTTCCAGAAAAACACAGACTCCAATAGACAATACAGAGCAACAGAATAAATTATTTATTTTTTTCTCTCTGCTCGGTACCAAGTGGTTGGGGACCATTGGGAGTTTTCAAATGAAGGTGCTGCTAATAATTTCCAAATCTATACTCTTTAACATGCATTCAATGCAATTTAGCTGTTGTAATGGATATTAGGTTAAAGTCTGTATTTACTGTTGCACAAAAGAGTTTTTCTGTATAGCAGAAGTTTCTGCTTAATATATCACTGTAATAGGAAATTTTTGACAATCGTGTGCTTTTCTTGCATTGTTATATAGAATATCACTGCAGTAAACTGGAAAAAAAAACATGTGCTTTAAAATTTGTAATTCTTCCCACAACTTTTAGTGTAAAAAACACTCTAAAAACATTGCAACTTTCATTGCAACTTTTTTAAAAAGCTCCTGCAAATTCAGGCTTTTTGGGCTGCAACAATCATAAAAACATCCCACGAAATCCTGGAGGGACTATCTTACTTACAGTCCATGGTTGGACCAATTTTTTCCAATTTGCATGATATGCACAATAACAGTTACTTGAATAATCAGATCAAGAACAACATAAGAATCATGATTGCTAAGAAGCTGGGCTACTATGATGTATCTCATGTTTGCTTGCAAACTTGTAGTGCAGAAAGATGCAAATGTCAGCCACAACAGCCACCATAAGGATCAACTCTGGGGTTCATAGGGAACTTAGTGGACCTCATTCATGGAGTATGAATGGGCTAAGAGGCTAGCACGCCTGAGAGGAATTCAAACTGCTCAACTGTCACCTGAAAACTTTGCCTCTAGAACTGTGGATATAGAAATTTTAGCCCTGGACTGGTGTGAGTAGGTGACAAGTGGAAAGAATCACATGCAGATTTTACACACTGCCGCACCACATTTTTGCATCACACCAGTGTGAAACTGCCTGTAATAAGAACCCAATGAATATGTTCAAATACATTTTCATGCAAGTTTTTCGCACAAAAATCTCTGCTTGGTGTGAAACAGCCTTTTACACTGGGGGAGGGGGGGAATGGTTTGATCTGGATCCACACACAAAAATGTTATAGTTCTAACTTTGTCCATGCTTCTTTCCATAACAATGCAAGAAACAAAGCAGTAAAGAAACAAACAAAAATGAAAGCGCCAAGGTGCTGGTGCCAGAGCCTTGGTGGAGATATGCGTTCTCGGATCATCACCAAAATGTTATGGGTTCCTCTCTAGCCCAAGGACCTCCTCTGGTAAAAATTTCATCCAAATCAATCCAGCAGTTTTAGAGTACATGCATGCGCAGTGAAAATAATCTGCAGTTCACATGTCCATACTGTCGGAGGCAACCAAGAGCCACCAAACTCATTTGAACAGCTGCAATCCAAACACAAAAGAAGAGCATGGCGGCAGACGTTTTAAATGGCGGAAGCGATGGAGGTACGTGAATATAATGACAATGTCATGAGTCTGAGCTCTAATTTTCCCCCTGAGCTCAGACTCAATTTATTTTCTGTGTTCTCGATGTCTGTATATCTATATAATAATGTATATATGCTTATCTGCCTGCCAATCTGCTGCCCACTCTTTCAGGACTGCTGTTTTGTCTCTCAGTGCTGCAGCATTACTTTGTCTTTTGAAGTATGTCTTATGCCCAAGGACTACTCCTCTCTCCTCATCTCCTCCAGAGCTAAGGCGGCTTCTTACATTTACACTTCTTTGTAAGTTGTTCTTTTGCATTTTTGTATTGTCTTCACCATTTTAGGACTGTTTGTTATTTTGGTTAATAAATGTCACAAACACAATTCAGCGCTTGAGCTTGTCTCTCTGCCCCGAAGGGGCATTCATGACAGAATGCTGCAGCCATAATAAGACCGAGCTGTTGTGTTTGTGCATTTTTTTTTTCACTTTGTGTTTTTTCACTCACCTGAGAACCGGAGCTCATTATGTCCCCGGCTCGCTGGCCTCACGGCAATAAAGGGAGAAAGGCAGCAGGGTCTCCAACTGTGGAGGAAGAGTGGGCGGCAGACTTCATCCAGAGATTTGTGGATGAGGCTCTCGCTGCCCGGGGACCCAAGAAGGCCTGGGAGAGTTAATATGGAGCGTTGAGAATTCTGGAGGTGCATCCCGGCCTGTGGAAGTATTCTGAATTTTCAGAGCTGTTGTCCATGGTGTCGGCGCTCCAGCGATCATTTCCTGAACTGAGGATAGGGCTGTTTCCAGTGGAACCGAAGCAGAGGCGCTCTCCACAGCTGACATCTTTCTCCCCTCTTGCCTCGCCAGCTTCACCTCCAAGCCCCCAGTGCGTTTCGCCAGCTCCACAGCAACAGCATCATCCCGCTCTGGATCGCCAGAGGAATTCCCCCGCCTCTTTGGCAGCCATCTCCCCGACATTGGGCCCGACAATTCCCGCAGCAGTTTGTTCCACTTCTCCTTCTTCGCCCGCTGTTCCGTCAGCCCCCTCTCTCTCCACAGCTGCTGCAATTCCCGTCCCCCTGATGTCTCCTCCTGCTGCCGAGAGGTCTTCCAGGGTTTCTCCGGCTACACCCACTTCCATGTCATCAGGGGCGACTCCTCCACAATCCACAGAGGGGCCCAGGCTCACCATAGGCATGGAGAGGTATGACTGTCCTCCAGCTGCAGCAGAAAACACTGCACACTGGGATGACAGGCAAGTTTCAATTCATTCTCTGTCAATTTATGATGATATGTCTTGCCTGCTTCCTGGTAGGGAGGCTCAGGAAACGCAGTCCCCTGAGCTCTCCCCACCTGCTGCAGCAAATAATTTCTCACCTCCTCTCTCCATGTCTCCTCCTGTTATTCCTGAGTGTCTGTCGGAGCCGTTGGACGAGGGAGGAGCCTGTGGCCCTGGAAGACCCAACTCCAGTGCGTGCGGAGCCGACCCCTAGCTGCCACGCAGGGCGAGTCACTAGCGAGGGGCTCTTTTTCTGGGGAAAATAGGACTGCAACCACCATCATGCCTGCTGCGGAGGCTGCCGCAGCAGAGTGTGAACTGGAGCTGGATCTCCAAGTGACCGGGCCTGAGATGTCGTTGTCTGGATCAACGGAGTCCTGGACGGCGGTGAAGCTCAAGCTCAGGCAAGTACTCTCTCTTGTTTTCCTCTTATCTGTTTTGGAGAGATCTTGCCTGGCTCTTGGAGAAGAGAGTCGGGTGCTGCCATCAGCTGCGCCTGAGCTCACCTCACCAGGCTCTGCCGCTGCTGGTGACTTTGACCCTGTGTCGCTCCCTGTTTGTTCTGAGCCTTCTTTCAGGGTTGCCGGGGAAAATCCAACTTCGCCAGATGTCTCCGTGGGTCCAGGCTCACCTCCCGAGGACATCGTGGGTCCAGTTCCCCCCGCTGAGGTCTTCATGGACTTTCCTCCTTCTCCCTCATCTGGTGCTCCATTGGTAGACTGTCTCCTTGGCCTGGTGCTCTCGCAGGTCAGCCTGTTCACCATGGGTGCAGCTCTTGCCCAATCCGGGACCACTGTGGGTGCAGAAAAGCTCCAGCTCAGAGCCTCCACGGGTGCTACAAAGCTCCAGCCCGGAGCCGCCGTGGGTGCAGCAAAGCTCCATCCCAGAGCCACCGCGGGTGTTGTAAAGCTCCAGCCCGGAGTCACCGAGGGTGCAGTGCTGCTCCAGCCCAGAGCCACCGAGGGTGCAGCGTTGTTCCAGCCTGGAGCCACTGTGGGTACTGCAGTGCTCCAGTCTGGAACCACCAAGGATGTCGGGGCCTCCTCTCTTTCTCTTGGCCCTATCGTGGTTCCCCCACTGCCGCCTAACGCCATCATGGGTCCTCCCATGGGGAGGCCGCCTCCTGGATCACCCCTGCGGTCCTGGTGGCTAAAAAACTCAGGCTAGCCGCCTGATAGACTGAGTCGCTGGGCTAGTTGGCCCATATTCTCCGGCAGGCCACCCAACTCATATCACCTTGTCATCTGGCTGGCCTGGGATTTCGGTCGGCCACCTGAACTGCCTGGCTCTGTGGCCTAGGGGGCCCAAGGGCCCAGTGTAGCGCAGGTGTGGGTCTTGAGAAGGGCTTGTTTTTTCCCTCCATAGCCTGTTTCTCCCCAACTCCCTCCCGGGGTGATTTTTTGCTGTTCCCTTTTCTTGGGGGGTATTGGGAGGGGGGTCCTTTTGGTGTTGTCTGGGGGTGTCTGGAATCCACCCGTTGGGAAGGGGGGCTCTGTCATGAGTCTGAGCTCTAATTTTCCCTCTGAGCTAAGACTCAATTTATTTTCTGTGTTCTGGATGTCTGTTTTTATTTTGTGGTCAGTTCTTTGTATTTATTTTAGTTTGTTTACTCTCAGAGCCATTCCTGTTGCCCAGACACTCCCACCAACTACTCATGCTGTCTCCCTGCCATCCCAAGCTGTGAGTAGTTGATTAATCAGGTCACCTGCTCACTCAGCTCACACCTGCTGCTCAGATGCCTGCCAATCTGCTGCCCACTATTTCAGGACTGCTGTTTTGTCTCTCAGTGCTGCAGCATTACTTTGTCTTTTGAAGTATGTCTTATGCCCAAGGACTACTCCTCTCTCCTCATCTCCTCTAAGGCAGCTCTGGAGCACACCTCTTTGTAAGTTGTTCTTTTACATTTTTGTATTGTCTTCACCATTTTTGGACTGTTTGTTATTTTGGTTAATAAATGTCACAAACACAATTCAGCACTTGAGTCTGTCTCTCTGCCTCGAAGGGGCATTCATGACAGACAATCAAGCTGAATAGGAGCTTTTGCTGTTTAGTGGCAGAGGAAGAAAACAGACGGGCAAAAAAGACGGACATTTGTTCACCCAGTATTGGTGGATTGCTCAGTACTTCCCTCTGGCAGGAATTTCCTGGCACATGCGCACTTCACTGCAACCATTTCAGGTGAGGAATGATGGGATTTGTAGTTTTTAGCAAGTTTTTCACAAGTTTTACCTCATCCTTCCTCTGCTAAACTTAACAGCAAAACCAGTGTGAAAACAATCAATGTGATGAATAAATGGTGTAGTTGCTGGATACGTGTTTTTTTTCAGTAACCAGTATTTTATAACAGTTCAGCTCCTTGTGCTGTAAAAAAACGTACTGTGTTGACCTAGATGCCCTTGAATTGCTTGATGCTCCAATTACGATCCAAGTAATTATTAAAGACACAATTCTATGAAAAGCGGCAAAACATTGAGCCCAGGCGGGCTTCCCATAGAATTTTTTTTAAAACTTTCGCACCTAGGCTAGCTCCGATCTTACGCTCTGTATATCAGGAAGCACTGTTACTTCAGAAACTGCCAGAAACATTGACGCAAGCAGTTATTTCAGTTATTCTGAAAAAAGATAAGGATCCCTTAGATTGTGGCGCATATCAGCCTATTAGTATCCTTTGCTCTGATTACAAAATTCTCACCAAGATACTCGCTCAACGTATTGAAGTAGTTATTCCTAAAATTATAGCCCCGGATCAAACTGGTTTCATTCCAGGTAGACAATCTTTCTGTAACGTGCGTAGACTATTCATTGTGATTTACTCCTCTCACTCCGACCTTTATCCAGAAGTTGTGCTTTCTCTTGATACAGAGAAAGCCTTCGACTGTATTGAATGGAAGTACCTTTTCACTGTTCTGGATAGATTTGGATTTGGCCCATCATTCATCTCATGGATTAAGCTGCTTTATACTTCATCACAGGGTGTCAGTTTGTACCAACTCTATACTGTATGTTCGGACTATTTCTGTCTCCATCATGGTGTCAGACAGGGCTGCTGCCTATCTCCTTTTTTATTCAATACTGCTGTAGAACCATTAGCTACAGCCCTTAGAGCTAATGGAAAAATTACTGGTATTACGAGAGGTGACTACTGTCATAAAGTCTCTCTTTACCCAGACGACCTTCTTCTCTATATAGCTGACCTGATAAATTCCCTACCACGGCTCATACTTATTCCGTAACTTTGGCCAGCTCTCTGGATACAAACTTAATTTCTCTAAAACTCTTCTATTTCTGGTAAACCAACTAGCTTTAGCGCTTAATTACAATTCAATTCAACTTTATTTATATAGTGCCATTTCACAACAACAGTCATCTCATAGCACTTTCAACTGTAGGGGGAACCCCCACAGTTGCAGAAAGACCCCAGCAATCAGGCAATCCCCTGTGAGCAAGCACTTGGTGACAGTGGAGAGGAACACCTCCCTTTCAACAGGAAGAAACCTCCAGCAGAACCAGGCTCAGGGAGGGGCAGTCATCTGCTGCGACTGGCTGGGGGGTGAGGGGACAGAGAAGATGAAAACAACAGACATGTAGAGAGCAAACAGTACAATGGGGACTCAATCTATGGGAGAGCACAAACAGATGTTAATGACCAGTAAAAAAAAAATTAAAAAAATAGTTCATTGAGAGTGAAGAAAGGAGTGAGGCCCAGTGCATTATTGGAGGTCCCCCAGCTGCCTAAACCTATTAGCATAACTAAGGGAAGGTTCAGAAACACATGATCCCTCCCTAACTGTAGGCTATATCAAAAAGGAAGGTTTTAACCCTATTCTTAAAAACAGAGATCGAGTCTGACTCCCGAATCCAGATTGGCAGCTGGTTCCACAGGAGAGGAGCTTGATAACTGAAAGCTCTGCCTCCCGTTGTACTTTTGGAGATTCTAGGTATCACAAGTAATCCTGCATTTTGGGAGTATAGTGTTCTGTTAGGATAATACGGTAGTATCAGATCTTTTAAATAAAAAGGAGCCTGATTATTTAGAGCTTTGTAAGTAAGAAGAAGGATTTTAAACTTAATTCTAAACTCTATGGGAAGCCAATGAAGGGAGGCCAGAACCGGAGAGATATGATCTCTCTTTCTAGTACCTGTCAAAACTCTTGCTGTAGCATTTTGGATCAGCTGAAGACTTTTTAAAGATGTTTTAGGACAACCTGATAATAAAGAATTACAATAATCTAATCTCGAGCTAACAAAAGCATGGATCAGTTTCTCAGCATCACTCTGAGACAAGATGCTCCTAATCTTGGCAATATTACGCAAATGATAGAAGACAGTCTTAGAAACAAATTTAATATGTGAATTGAAAGACAGAGCTTGATCAAAAATAATTCCAAGGTTCCTCACAGAGCTATTAAGAGAAAGAGTAACCGCATCCAAACTAAGAGTTTGATTTGGAAAGGTATTTCTAAGGTTTTTTGGACCAACAAGAATGACTTCAGTCTTATCTGAATTTAATAGCAGGAAATTACAAGTCATCTAAGCTTTGATTTCCTTAAGACAGGCTTCCAACTTGGCTAACTGATTACTATCATCTGGCTTCACTGACAGGTATAATTGTGTGTCATCTGCATAACAATGAAAATGTATAAAGTGCTTTCTAATAATGTTGCCTAACGGAAGCATATATAAACTAAAAAGAGTAGGGCCTAGCACAGATCCCTGTGGAACTCCATGACTGAGCTTAGAGTTGAAAGAAAACTCATTATTGACATGAACAAACTGGAACCTATCAGATAAATAAGATCTAAACCACTGCAACGAAGTTCCATTAAGTCCAACATAGTGTTCTAATCTATCAAGTAGAATATTATGATCGATGGTATCAAAAGCTGCACTAAGGTCTAAAAGGACAAGTACAGAAACCAGTCCATTATCAGCTGCGATGAGGAGGTCGTCAGTGACCTTCGCTAAGGCTGTTTCAGTACTATGATGGATTCTAAACCCAGATTGAAACTCTTCAAGTAAACCATTTCCCTGCAGGTGGTCAAATAATTGCGTAGCAGCAACTCTTTCTAAGATTTTTGAAATGAAAGGGAGATTAGAGATTGGTCTATAGTTAGCTAAAGCTCCTGGATCTAGTGTTGGCTTTTTGAGTAAGGGTTTAATTACAGCCGTTTTAAAAGCCTGCAGTACATGGCCTAAAGTTAATGAAGAATTGATTATATGAAGAATAAAGCTACCAATATGTGGGAAGACTTCTTTAAATAACCTGGTAGGAATAGGGTCTAAAAGACAAGTTGAAGGTTTGGATGAAGAAACTATTTTGTCTAACTCTAAAAGGTCAATTGGAGTAAACTCATCAAGACAGACATCAGTTGAAGGAGTTGTAGTAGTTATTGTATTTAAGTTAACGGTGGGAAGAATCTAATTGATTTTTTCTCTGATGGATGAAACACCTTTCCTTTTAAACTAGAGTCTAATTCATTTACCTATTTGGGCATTATTGTCACACAATCATACAACGATCTATACAGTCAAAACTTTAAAAAGTTAATAGATCATACAAAGCTAGACTTAGTAAGATGGTCATCCCTACCAATCTCTCTTGTAGGCAGGGTTAACGTGATCAAGATATCAGTGCTCCCCCGTTTTTTATATTTGTTTCAGATGATTCCTTATTTTTTGCCAAACTCTATGTTCAGAGATCTTGACTGCTACATTTCTATATTTATCTGGAATATAACCAGTCTCAGTATGAAAAGGTCCCTTCTACAGATGCCTAGGCAAACGGATGGATTAGGCCTGCCTAATTTTTTACATTATTACTGGGCAGCAAATATTGAAAAACTACCATACTGGATTGTGGCATTTGAAAAGAAATGTGTTCCTATTTGCGCTCACATGGAAACCCTTTCTAATTCTACAACCTGCCCAATATCTACTCTATGCTCTCCTCTCGCGGGTGGAACTATTAAGCATATCAATAATCCTGTGGTTCAGAGCTCTCTCCGTACTGTATCTGTTGTCAGTTCAGGAAACACGTTGGTGTCAACAATACATGCGTTCATATGCCGCTGATACACAATCGCCTCTTTTGTCCTTCCCAAACTGACACAGCATTCCAGTTGTGGCACTATAATGGCTTAGTCTTTTTCAACGATCTATTCATAGATGGCACGTTTGTCTCCTTTGAAACTCTTCAGCAGAACAAAGATTTACCAAAGACACACCTTTTTTTTAGGTACCTCCAAATTCATAGCTTTGCCATAGCACACTACACATTTCCTAACCCACCAGAGAAGAATGTTTTAGATACCATATTAGGCTGGGAACCAGAGATGAAGGGTATTGTTTCAGGGATTTATAGGACCATTCAAAACTGCACCCTGCCTTCCCTTGATAAAACTAAAACAGCCTAGGAAGAACACCTACAGATCTCACTTGCAAAAAAGACATGGTCAGTAAACATCCTTATGTCTAAGGTACTGCCTCATTCAGTTCAAAGTTTTACACTGCTTACATCACACTAGACAGAAACGGTCTAAGTTTTACCCTAATATTGATCCAACCTGTATTAGATGCCACCTGAGCCCAGCCACCACTGGATATATGTTTTGGCAGTGTCCATCTTTATCTTTGTTTTGGGGAGGAGGTATTTTTGACGTTTTCTCACATATCTGTCATACAAAAATCAGTCTCAATTCAGCTATTGCTATTTTTGGAATTCCTGATGAAAAAAATTACTGTTACAACACCCCAAACTAACTTCATGGCATTTGCTTCACTTACAGCATGGAGACTTATCCTCTACTGTTGGAAGTCAAAAAAGCCTCCATCTTTTACTGTCTGGATGAAGGAAGTTCTCTTTTTGATTCCACTAGAAAAACATAGATATAATAGGAACAAATCCCATCAGAAGTTTAACAACACCTGGACCCCATTCACAGAGTTTATTTCTACACCCTCATTTTCTTAATATTGATTATGCTCCAAAAGTACATCCTGCTTATATCTCTATGTTTACCAGTACTGATGTTGGGAGATGATTGATCAATTGAAATCTGCTGTAACAGTTATACCATTTATATATTATTATTGTTGAGCCTACCTTTTAGTAAAACATACCAAATCTCACCACATGCACTTTCTACTATGTTGAGTGGTTGTAAATGTAGTAAACCTGCCCTACTTCTCTTGATGATGTTTAACATTATATGCATCTTATGTATTGATTTATTTTCCTGTTTCCCTGCCTTTTTTGTCTTTTTCACCCAGTTTCTTTGAGATGTCCTATGAAACTACAGGTCTGTATCTGTTCTGTTATATACATATTTGCTATTTTTTTTTATAAATAAAGTGTTTAAAAAAGTGCTGTGTTGTGCTGTAAAAAAGTCACACTGCTGCCTGTAGTGGCCCGCCATAGTTATTACAATACCTATAATACCTTGCTTCTAGCTCCATTGACGGTACAGGTGAGTTAAATTTGTGTTTATCCAAAAATAAAGCCTTATCTCGGAATTCTGGCAAATTAAAGTTGAGGAAAATATGGCAATACAATGATACAAGCCTTTAGTTACACTTAATTTTGACCAGGTGAGCTGAAACAGTTAGGTGAACAGAACCACACACAGACACATTGAGCAATTACTGTATGCCTCTGTTTTCACCGAGGCATAAAAATGAAAGCACTCAGTCGAACCGTCTTTCTTTGCCAACATTTTTGCTAAAACTGCTCGTTGTATAAGATAACTGGACTCCTTCTTGGCTCTTAGTGATGTTCAGCTTCTAATGTAAATGAATCATTTAGTCCTAACAGTTAAGAGACAGGCCATCTGCAGTATTTAACCTCTTGTGGAGTTCATTAACACTCAGAGTAGTTGAGGTCAAATGAGAATTGGACTGAGACTCTCCAATGGTCAGAGTCAACTGTAGTGCTGCTTGTTGTGTCTATGAAGAGCAAGATGCACTGCTGCTGTGGCTTCCTTCTAACATTATGGGAGCACAGATCAGATAATAATGAGTTGACAAAAAATTAATTGGTTGCAGGATAAAAGATCAAAAGTTCACATTCCTTCTTCTCACTCCTATTTTTTTTCCATTCCATTATTTTTCTCTAATGTAGTAAGACTCTGCTACTTTATTATCTGTACAAATGGAGGTCAGGAGACTGCAGCAAACACTACAGGAAACCTTAGATATTTTTTGTCTCTCCATAATGATAATAATAACTTAAAAACTCCTGTAACACAAGCAACAACATAATAAGTAATGTGATCTCTATAGTTAGGAATGGCAGTCTCTGCATGCAGTAAAAAAGGCTCTATCATGAAGTGAAGTGCAACCCAAATTTTATTGTCAATGCCGATACTGATAGATAATGATTTTCTATACATGCAGCATATAAAATGTTATGTATAAGCTAGGAGAGGGGCAAAAGATCGATATGGCATAGTATCACGATACTTGGCACCTCTGATGATGCACCGATCCCTAAACACATGTACCAATGTTTTAGTCATTACATATATTTACATATATGTATATATTTATATTTATATATATATTTACACAAACACATATGTGTGTGTGTGTATCCCATTTACACAGGGTGCGTGTGAAGCGCCTAGTGCAGTAGTATAGTAACGTAGAGATGTTTGTAGATAGTGCACGTTGCATGGCATATGTTGCATGTTGCTTTCTGCTTGCTGCTCTGCTTACAGCTACCGCCACCAGCTAGCCCCCATCGGGGGTGAAAAGCGGAGCCGAGTGCGTAAGTCTCCTCCTGCTGGTACATAGCCTCTCCACCACCAAGACCCCTGCAGTGCCTCCTCGTGGCCACACATGGTAACTGGGTACCCTGCGGTCCCAGGCTAAACTGGAGGGGATCTTGGAGCAGCAGGGGGCCCCAGAGACACGGCGTATAGGCCCACCCTGTGTGGACACGTCCTGACGCCCGTCAACTCCTGCCCCAACTATAGGTAAATAGCCCCACTGCCTTGTGGGTAATCTATTAAGGTGAAGGCTAAGGGAGCAACCCCTGACAGAAAAGCAATGCGCTGGTGGTGCGCAAAAGGCGGGACTTAAAAGACCAAGGACCCGGCAGCCTCCTGGAGCCATGTTGAGGGACTGGTCGTCATGGGCTTACCCACGCCACCGGATTTACCTCATCATCGTGAAGACAGTGCTATTGGGAAGAGCGCGCCCCCTACGGCACTCTAAATAATTCAATGCGCAGGTGTCCACCTCTGACCATGGTGGGCCTTACCTTCCTGGACATCTGGTTGAAGTCTGGCGGCAACAGGGTGTGTGGCGACGGGAGCAGGTATGAATGTTACTGGGAGCACCTAGCTATAACCCTGCACGTCAGCAGCACAGGGCTATTATGGTCGCTAACAGCTGGGGTGGCAGCTGTTTTCGGCAGACCCCTGTGTGATTGAGCAGCCCTATTTAGGACAGCACTGCTCACCCCAACTGGGGAGAGGCCTAGAAAAGGTGGCCTAAAAACTGACCACCCATCTTTCGCCTGAACAGGCTACCGCGCCTGTTGGGTCATTCCACCTCTGCGGTCGAAACAATAAAAAGAGAGCATGCAACCTAAAACTGGCAACATGGAATGTAAGGACACTCCTGGATCGAGGTTCTGATAGACCCCATAGGAGAACAGCTCTGGTTGCTGCTGAAGTGAGTCGCTACAACATTGATATTGCTGCACTGAGTGAGACCAGGCTCCTAGATGAGGGCTCTTTAACAGAGGAAGGGATGGGCTACACATCCTTCTGGAGGGGTTACCCCTCAGGAGAACAACATCTGCATGGTGTAGGACTGGCCATCAAAAACACCCTTCTACCAAGACTCAGTGAAACACCTGTTGGCATTAGTGAGAGACTGATGACACTCCATATCCCCCTGGTTAAGAATCGCTTTGCTACACTTCTTAGTGCCTATGCACCGACCCTGCCATCGGAGAGTGAGGCCAAGGATTCCTTCTACCAGTTACTGGACGAAACTCTTCGCCGGATCCCCAAGAATGACAAGATCTTCTTACTTGGAGATTTTAACGCCAGAGTGGGTCAGAACAATCAGATATGGAGTGGAGTGCTTGGCAGACACGGAGTTGGCCAGGCTAACGCAAATGGAGTGAGATTGCTCACTCTCTGCTCTAAGCATAACCTGACCATAACCAACACCATCTTCCAGCAAAAGGCCAAATACAAAACATCATGGATGCACCCTCGCTTTAAACACTGGCACCTGATTGATTACATCATTGTGAGGCGCAGTGACATCAGAGATGTCCACATCACCCATGCCATGAGAGGTGCAGAATGCTGGACAGATCACCGGCTGATCGTGGCCAAGGTCCACATGCAAGTGCACCCCCCCTTGCGACTACAAGGGCCCAAAAGGAGGAAACTTGATTGCTCCCGTCTGGCAAATCTGGATGTAAGAAATGACTTTCGTCGCTCCCTGGGTGAGAAACTGGGAGGGTGGAGCATTTCCTGAGTCTGCCTGAGAAGACCATGGACCAGAAGTGGGACTTCATCAGCTCAGCTCTTTGTGAGGCAGCAGCCCAAACGATTGGCTATAAGAGAAAGAACCACCAAGACTGGTTTGATGACAACTCGGACACCATCCACGACTTGTTGGAGGACAAGCACAGAGCACATCAGGCAACCTTAAGGAACCCCTCATCCATTATCATCAGGCATCAGTGGCAGAGAGCTCGGTGGGATGTACAAAGGGCTACTCGGACAATGCAGAACGAGTGGTGGACAAAAAAGGCACATGAAATCCAGGCCTTTGCCGATAAAAATGACATGCATAATTTTTATAATGCTGTCAAGAAGATTTATGGCCCAACAAATCGCTGCATCACTCCCCTGAAAACAGCAGATGGGCTGAGAATCCTAAAGGATCAGCCTAACATCTTGCTGAGATGGGCTGAACACTTTAGTACCCTGCTTAACCAGGACTCAGATGCAGACCGCACTGTTCTTGACGACTTGCCTAGACTTCCTCCGATGCAAGACCTGGATCAGCTCCCAACCTTCCTGGAGGTTCTATCAGCTACCCGCTCTCTCAGAAACAACAAGTCCCCTGGTGATGACAACATCCCTGCCGAGCTGTTGAAACAAGGGGGCTACTTGTGTACAAAAACCCTGCACAAGTACATCACCAAGGTCTGGGCCAATGATAACATCCCACAACAATGGAGAGATGCCACAATTGTCACCATTTATAAAAACAAGGGTGACAAGGCTGTCTGCGGCAACAGCAGAGGTATTTCGCTCCTTGCTGTTGCTGGTAAGGTCCTGGCAAAGGTGATGCTTCACAGGCTGATCAACAACATCACAGAATCAGGGCTGCCTGAATCGCAATGTGGTTTCAGGAAGGGCAGGAGCTCGGTAGACATGATTTTCACAGCTCAGCAGCTGCAGGAGAAATGTCGGGAGCAACACCAGGACCTGTTCATGGCCTTTGTCGATCTCTCCAAAGCTTTCGACACTGTCCATAGAGAACTCCTATGGGAAGTTCTTCTTAAGTTTGGTTGCCCCAGTAAGTTTGTCAACATCCTCCGCCAATTTCATGATGGTATGACTGCTCGGGTGACTATAGGAGGACAGGAATCTCCTTCCTTCCCCGTTTGTACAGGGGTTAGGCAGGGGTGTGTATTAGCACCAGTACTTTTTAACATCTTCCTGCTCTGTGCCACCCAGCTTCTCCACAAGGAGATTGAGGACAGCAGCGGTGTAACAGTGGACGTCCGTCTAGATGGCAACCTTTTTAATATAAGGAGGCTCCAGGCAACCACCAAACTGCAAAGGGTGACAGTCATTGAGCTACAGTATGCAGATGACTGTGCTCTGGTATCTCATAGCCCACAAGATCTCCAGTCTGTTCTTACTGCTGCGGTGAGAGCATACAGCAGGATGGGACTGACGGTGAACACCATCAAAACAAAGGTCGTCTGCCAATGGAGCACCAATATCCCATCTACTCCACCTACCTTCACTGTTGCTGTTGAACAGCTGTCTGTTGTTCCATCTTTCAAGTACCTGGGGAGCATCCTCTCTGTAGACAACACCATTGACAGTGAGGTCCAGAACAGGATCAGGCAGGCATCAGCTTCTTTTGGGAGACTCCGGCGTCGGGTCTTCCAGAACAAGAACCTCCATCTTCAAACGAAGATCTCTGTTTACCAGGCAGTCTGTGTCACTACTCTCCTCTATAGCTGTGAATCCTGGGTGACTTACAGCCGCCACATTAGGGATCTAGAGCGGTTCCATATACACTGCCTTCAGCGCATCCTGGGAATCATCTGGCGTGACCATGTGCCTCATTCTGAGATACTCTTTAAGACCAGCTGTAGGAGTATTGAGGCAACGATCACCCAGCACCAGCTACGCTGGCTGGGACATGTGGTGAGGATGCCCCCAAACCGGCTGCCTCGCAGGGTGTTATATGGCCAGCTGGAGGGCAGAAGACGTGCTACAAGGACCAGCTAAAGATGGCCTTAAAGAAGTGCAGGATCAGACCTGAGGCTCTGGAGGAGGCTGCTGCTGACCGAAACACCTGGCGACAGCAGTGCCTTGTGGGGACCCGTATGATGGAGGAGGACAGGACAGCCAGGAGACAGGAGAGAAGACTGAGGAGGAATGCACCTGCAGACCCTGCTGCCACTACTACAACTTTTACATGCCCTACGTGCAACAGGACATGTGGGTCCAGGATAGGACTACACAGCCATCAAAGGACTCACCGATAGAAGTGGACGTCACCATTGGACTCGATGGACAACCGCAAGCAAGCAAAGCAATTTACATATATGCTGCAAACTCCTGGGTATTAAATCAACCAATTGAGTTTTCAGACTACTAGATGGTGCAAAGAAACTGTGCATTGTCAAGTGAAGTCATAGCTTGTCTGTGAGATTTGCAGCCAGGTGTACAAGTTAAGAAGCAGTTGGATGCACTGAAAAGTTAACTCAAATGTTAGACCTTTTTTGGATTTTATAACAATGATGAACAAAAGGCCTTAACATGACACACCTAACCTACAAGGAGGGTTGCACAAAAAACCCCACAAAACACTTGGAACACACAGGCCATCACACTCCTCGCAGAACCATCCAGCAACAGCAGCATTAGTGGATGACAGCTAAGCTAAAAACACTCCACAAGTGGCGCTGAGCCGTGGCAACAGTCAAGCCAAAAGAGCACCCGGTAAAAATCAACCAACTCTGGGCACCACCTGTACCAACAAAGCCACCTCCAAACTCAGAGCAAGCCACAAAAACAACACAGTCATCGCCCTCGCTGTGTGCAGAAACCAGTGTCGCCACTGAAAACAAACCCTGGAACATGAGACACTGAAGCCCAGGCATGTGACCCCCATCCTGCTTCCACGGTGGTCCCAAAACTGCGCCAAGAAGTGAAGCCCAAAGCTAAGAAATCCCAGAGCACAGCAGAAAGGAAAACAGCACATCATCCCACAGAGGACTGTGAGTCTCCAGCCCCCGAAAGAAAAGTGACCGTGGTGAGTTGAGAAGAGTGGAAACTTGTGTGAAACAGATGTACACAGTTTGGGGACACAATTTGACACTGAATAAAGGGAGTAGGGCTGAGTGATATACTGAATATATTTATTGTGTCAGTACATTTGGCTGCCTGCGATACATAAATGGTTGTATTGTGCATATTTGAATATCTATCATGTTAATATGAGCTGCCACTGCAGCGAGACTGATCTGTCTGCAGCTTGGCTGCTGCTGCAGTCTGAGCAGAAGTTCAGCGCGGCCCCCTGCATGGTCACAGAGAGAGAGAAATGTACACTGCAGCGAGCAAAGATGAAGAGGATGATAACAGAATAAATGTAGGCACACCTTAAACACAAGAAATGGGGGGAGCCAGGTGAAGATAAACATTTCAAGTCTGAACTCTGTAACTGCTCACTTAGTGAACGTACTTTCAAAATAACAGCTCCTATCTGGTCTTGCAACCCTTCAAAATAAGAGCGAGTGGCTCACCAAATAAAGAACTGATGAAATGCAGACATATAAAAAATACTAAAATAAGCGACAAATTATACTTCTGTCACTTATTAGCCCACCAAGTGTTAACTATGTGTGGTAAACATTTCTACCCATGCAGATAAACTCGATAATGTGAGTTCTGTTAAACAAAGGGAAAAAAAGGCACTTTGCTCAGTTACATATTGTTGTGAAGAATTCTGACAAAAGTTTTCATTTTATTTTATTATTCACCTTTTCATAAGTGAAAGGAAAATATATGTACAGTATATACTAGGGGTGTAATGGCACATGTATTTATATTCAGATTTTTCGTTACGGCACCTTCGGTTTGGTACAGAGGCGTACCGAGGTTCCACACGGACCATGTTGAGTGACGGACAGGAAGTGTAACTGCCTGGCACTATTGGCTGTACATGTAAACAAAGAGGCCAGAGCTTGAAGACCCTCTTCACAAGTCTCCTGTTTGGGAACACTTTGGCTTTCCAGTGAAATATGTAAACGGGCAAAGGCAAGTGAATAAGACAAAAACAGCATCAGATATGCTTTTGACAGTATGTTGAACTTGTTAACTCATTTGAAATGGCACCATGCGAACATGAATATCAGTGCAGGACGAAAAAACCCCCAAAAAACTAGTGCGGTACAAGCGCAGCTTCCAGCAGCATTTAGACAGCCTCTCCAGGGCTTTTCAGATTGAGCCAAAGCAATAACAAATGCCATTGGTGTTTTCTAGCAGCGGTTCTAAGGACATATTCAGTTGTTGAGAATGCCGGGTTTAAACACATGCTGAAGGTAACTGAGCCCCAGTATGAAGTTCCTTGTTGTGCCCACTTCAGCCAGAAAATAATACCATCCTTTTAAGAAAAAGCTAAATCTGTTAATGCTGCACTTTGGGCCAGTGTTTTTCATGGGGGCCCTGGTATGTTCAGATTTTTGCGAGACATTATTTAATTTAACTTCTTAATTGTCCAAAAAATTGCAAATAATTTGCTGTCATTGTACATGGGTGCCTTCAGAACCTATACACAACAATGGCAAATCATTTGCAATTTTTTTGACCAATTAACAAGTGCAATTGATAATTAATTTCCCACAGAAACCTGAACATACCAGAGCACCCTGGTTAAAAACACAGCTTCAGACAACAAGGAACTTTAATTTCCTAAAAATAAAAGAATAATTCAGACTATTCAAACTTCTACTGTTGGACTTGTCTGTATCGTTCATTTGCTAAAAAGAGAATTTATTTATTTTATTGAATACATTTTATTTATTGGAGAATTTACTGCTGGCAGTTTGCAGTTTTTTTGTCAAAGCTGTTTCCACTTATACAAAAGAAGCAGTTTTATGTTTTTCATCTTGTTTCCTCACTGTACCGAAAATGAACAGAGACCTTAAAACCAAGGGGGGGGGGGGGGGGTGCTATATCACCCAGCCCTAAAAGGGAGGTATCACAATCCTTACAGAAATGCAGAATCGTGATGGTATTGCATCATGCCGCAAGCACTGTGATAGGTATCGTATTGTGAGGTCCCTCTTGATTCCCACCCCAGCATAAACACAGTATTACATCTCCAGCATTGTTTGCATGAACGGTGAAAACAGAATATGAATTTCTCCAACAAACTCTTCAGCTGCATCGTATAGTATTCTGCTATGTACTGCAGACGGTGTTGAAACTACTGTAACAGAGTCGAGGTGGTTTGTTATGACGTGGGGGGGGTATTCTGAGGGAGATGGGGGTTGGGCCGTTATATATATATATATATAAACCCCCATGCTCCCACCCAATAATATCCCCACATTTAAAGGTAGTGGGTTAACCTTGCCAGAGGCGAGTGTTGTTTGTGCATGGCTAGCTTTGTGGTGTTACTGTATATCAATCCCAATCCATCCTCGGGCCTCATCAGGTTTCTCTTCACTGACATACTGTTTCAGCCTCAAAGCTTGTAGGCAAAGTTCCTGGCCGTGGTCAACACAGGCCCTGAGAAATACATCAAGCTGGGGTTCTCCTTGGCTTTCCACATTACACTAGCCCTACTGTACTGACAAACATGCTTTCTCATCCAGTAACTCTTACAGCATTTCAAACATAGGTATAAAATGAGTTTTCCAGTCTCCTTTAATGCCTGTTTATCATTCACATCCTTTCTTCAGCCCTTGAACCGTTTGTATTTTTTCTGTAAATGTTTCTCTCTCGTTCATCCAGGCACATCTTTATCATCCACACTAACGCAAGCAAAATAGAACTTTCAATGCTACATAATATGTAATGCTGCCTAACATTTACATCAAAACCTTCCTGTTTTATCCGCACAATTTTTAAAGTGGTTAAGCACCATTTCAAGAAGGTCTGCTGGGATTCAGCCTTTCATGTTTGTTTCCAGAGATGGATGTTGTACATAGATTGTTTCCAGTTAACAAACGCCTGCTTGACTGCACAATGGATCGTGATTAGATTAAAGCTGCACTGTGAGAGCTTTTTGCTTGTGTTAAAGCAGGTTTTATCTCCAAGGGCGACAGGGCCAAAAACAGGACACTGCTTAGAGCGATCTATGGAAAGGAACGCATGCTCTATGACTATCGTGTTCACAGGAGGTCTCTATCCTTGACAGTTATTAACTCAGTCAAACGAATTGACTGATGCAGCTATTTCTTAGCAAAAGGCACAAGGGGAGAACAGAAACATTGTTACAAAGGAGAACGTGCCAGAAAAAGACAAAAAAAAAGACAGGAAGGGAGACACGCGGCCTGGAGAGTCTTCATGTCATTGCGCTTCCCTTGAACTCATGTCAGGGACCTTCTGTTGCCATAAGTCTGATGAAGTATAGATGGTGCTATGAACAGTCAGCCTGCGAATCACTTTATGGATCACCACGCAAAAGCCCCGAGCCTTTGCTCGGAGACTTTACAATATTTCCACTGTTGCCCCACTTACCAAAACAGCTGAGAACATTTTGTCCTCCATGTTTGCATGGATACTTAACACCAATCACAGAGAACGTAACTCACATAGCAACATTAAGAAATGTCACTCTTGGGTTAGAATCCTCATTTAGGCTGGTCTGCAGGGCACAATATGTCAACCATCTGTGATTCAGTTACACTTATCTTAATAGAAAACTCCTGTCCTTTTTACCCTTTAAGCTGGAACAGGTAATGTGCTTTTACCATCACCAAACTGAAAAGAATCTATTATAACCTTTGAGCAAAGATGCCTGACAGAGAACTAAACTTCAGCACCTCTTCTGTACTCTGCTTTTGGGCTTTTAGTAAAGCCACTTCAGCAAATCAGAGATCAAGTTAGACCAGATCAAGTACAGAGAGGAAAACTGTCCATATGTGGTGTGATGGGTTAAGCTGAGGGCTTTCACTCGACAGAGCGAGCTTTAAATCCCAACTGAAGTTATATGTCAGGACTGTCTGATTTTTAGCACATTAGAAGCATATGTAGTATGTCCAAGTTCTCCTGTTGAGAGGGAACTGAAACAGAGAGAGAGAGAGAGATAAAAGTGCTGTGGATTATTAGGAAAGAGCCTAAAGAGTACCTTGACAGTAACATTAAAAACCACCTTAAACTAAAAGGTCATTATGTCACATTATTTCATGTCCTGCATAAGTGAACAAATAAGGACCAATGTGTTACACAATTGTAATGCAATTAGATGGTAAACTGGAACATTTTAGGTGAAAACCAATAGGTCTTCCATGACGGGTCTACCTAATGTAATCCCATTATGCCTCCATTACATTTGAGAGGGTGAGGAAAGTGGGAAAGCATATATTTTTCATCGAGGGCTTCTGGGTATCACAATAAGTGGACACTGGGGAACCGTGAATCATCAGTGGGTGTGGTGTACAATCTTTGTGTCTTTGTTTGGAAAATATGTTAGCACTTCAGATCAGAGGATTCATAAAAAATAAATGATATACTGCTGAAGAATGCCTGCTGCACATCCACAACAACACTTTATTTAATGCAGGAATGACAATGCATCTTGTGTGCATTTCATGTTGTACTTGGCCACAAGACTCACACAGAGCCTTTCAGTATATACTCATCACATCTCCAATTATGGTGTAATTTCACAGTCACAGAAGGAATACCAGAAGGGAACTAGGGACTTGGATTGTTCATGATAAACTGACAGACAAAGCAAGTCACGTGCAGTTTTCTAAATAAAAACTGAACGACTTACATTACTAAGACAGTGATGATTCCATTTAATTAACAGTAATGTGTTGTGATTTTTGTAAGACCGTGACACCATCTGCCTCCTACCTTCATTTAGTCCCATGTGAATAATCCAGTAGATTTGCAGACACTGCAGCTCCTTCTTCATGCCCCTCTTGCAACGGCAGCCATACAGAGGGCTATCCAGCAGCGCTTCCAAAGCAGTCTGGCATTCCTTGTTGGTATCCAGCATGGCTTCTTTCTCCTTACCCACAAGGCACTGGCGCATCACCCTGAACTGAGAGCTGCAATACTGGTTCCTGTTGCACATATCACTTGCCTGGATGCAGTCCACCCATTCTTGCTGCGGTCCTGTCTCCGACCTGGTGCTTAGAGATCCTGGATCGTCATCAGCCATGAAAGTTGAGGGGGTAACCCAGGAACTTCCTGCATTATCTAAGTGGGGTGAGGGAGATGGGTGTGGGGTTGGAAAAAAAAAAACAATAAAAGAGAGCAAATTTAATATGGAGAATTTGGCAGTTGGCATATGTGCATGACTGTGCTTGCAAATTTATATCATAAATTTTTATTTGTTTCTTACATGCAACAAGTGTGTAAGAATTAAACAGGATTAACAACTTTTTACAGGCCCACACATGTCAAAGCATATTTGAGCAGTAGACAGTTACCTTCAGTTGGGTCTTACTTTATATGTCTCCTTTACGTAAAGCCAAAGTCCTTTTCAGACTTTGGCACATCTAAGATTGCACCTTTGAGATTCTTATTAACTTTAAACAAAAGGAGGACTCAAGTCATTGAAGAAATAAAAGAAATCTAATTATCGTGTGCCAGCCGAGCACCTTATCAAGGACCACCTTTTAATCTGCATCTAAGTAAGCAGAAAATGAGCTTACAATGAATGAGTAAACAGTGATCCATGGAGCAGACTGAAGTGTTGCTGTTTGACAGGAGTCAAAGATTGAAACGCGCCACCTTTACGCACGAACCAGAGCGCACAGGCTTCCGGTGAAATGGCAAGAGAGACCCCTTGTGGTGATTTGGCGCTTAAAGCTTTGCCATATCAGCGCGAGAGCAGCGGGTCAGAGAACAGTCCCATGGAGTTCGGGGGAAATGATTTGGTTCCCGACAGTCTAATCACATTGAGCTGATATCTAATGTTTGGTTAGGGTATTGGAAATAACTGTGGTAATTAAAATATGGTCACAGAAGTGTGGCGGTGCTGCTGCTGATCATGATTGTGGCGGACATTTTCCCCCCCAAAAATATTTCGTTAGTCCAACAAAAGCTGGCAGAAAAAAAAAAAAAAATCGTTTTTGGACTACATGTGATAAAGCTACCGTCTGTCTGCGCTATAATGAGCTCTTTCATTTCCACTGTGGAGCTTTTGACTCGCATAGACCAAGTTGTGGCTCTGTCTGGGTTTAAAATTAAACACACAAATCAGACCATCCGGCTACAAAATAATCCGACATTGGAAATCATGCAGACACAATTTAAAAAGTCTTCAAATATTTACAAGGCTAAATGGGAAAAACAAACGATCACCTAAATAAAAATTCTCAGTGGCAGTAATGGCTTCTAATGTCACAATCTATCCATATTACGCACAGAATGTGTGCTATCCAGGGGGTGGTGTATTATTTTTTTTTATGTGTCACTTCTTACCTAAGAGGAGCAGAAAGGTGCACAGGTACGTCCACACACCGACGGACTTCATACTGGACTCAGCAGCAGGAAAGGTGAGTTGGGGTCCAATTAGGAATTATATTCCCGCTGCCAGAAAGGTTAACTCCCCTCTCGTTGGATCTCTGACCCAGGTTTATTCTGTTAAAAAAAAATCCTCATTCAACTCCAAAATAAAGCATCGACTCCCCAAAACAGTAATCCACAATCTATTTGGAATAAGAGGCTAACCTCGACACGTTAAATCCTCTTTCATTGAAAAAGCCAAAAAAAAAAAAAAAAGGGATGGGGGTTGTGGGGCCAATCAGCGAACTAATCAGTCAGTCAATCCATGAGAGCAGCCGGGCTCCGTCAGCGCTGCCTTCATACCGACAAACTACCAACAAGACTTGGTCTCTCCGCATTACAGTGGCTCACACACTGCGCGCTCCAAATGCCCTTTGGAGACAAATTTTCCCTAAAAAAAAAACAAAAGCTCTTAAACTGGCGAATATTGATCAGTGGTGGCTAGTCCGATATCTCTAACGAAGTAGGAGAACTCATCTGAAAGTGCAAAAGAGCTGAGCGGATTTTTCTCTCTGCAAAAAAGCTGGTGCGCTCCAGCAGGGGAGTGAACGCGTCTTTTTCACTGACTGCAAGCGTGTGCAGGCATCGCGGCACTTTATATAGCTCCTGTGCTCCAGCAGAGGGCGCTAAGATTGGGGGCATCTCTTTGGAAAGTGGCTACTCAGGGGGTCATAAGAAATAATTACCCAAAAATAACAATCCTTGTCTCATTCCTGTAACTGCTTTTTGTTCCCCCAGCATATTAAATTACACTAACCTCTCATGGGCTGTGTGGTATTTCTTTGAATTCTTGACATGGAGCATACAATAATAAAAACACTTTCACATAAAAACACTTCCTGTGTGTGATTCATAATATTGCCTTGACTTGATTACTGTTGTGTCCATAATTGATGAAATAAGCAATAGGGCAGAAGGCAGTTTATAGTGTTTATTATAGAACTCACAAATGAACAGCAGTGCTCTACAGTGCTCCTGATCCAGGCGTCAACGGCGAAAGAGGACGAGCCCCTTCCGGCCGTGAACTTTATACTCTGGCTGGCGTCGCCACCGGAAAGGTGGGCTGCCAACCCCCTCTATTCCCCGGTCATTTCCAGGCCACCATCTTACCACTGTTTTCATATGTAACATCCTCCCCCCCTTCAAAAAAAAAGCGCAGGCACACAGATTAACCCACCCAAATTTAACACCCGACTCACGCTCTAACAGGGGAAAACAGTATATACAAAACCAATAAATAACCTATCCTTTCATACAACCAAGGCTGGTGGGGGGGGGGGGGGTAGACTACTAGCGCCCCCTACACCGCCAGGCGGATTATTCTGCCGCCCTGTCCCTAACAGTCCGAATCAAAATACAGCCGTGTGTCTAAGAAAAATCAATCCCAGTACCTTTTACACATACAATAAATAACAAACAATAAACAATTCAAATTCACAACCTAAAAATCCCCTACTGGCAGCCCCCACCCTACACTTGGGCGCACAATACAAAACGTTGGGCATGTCAAATAGTTACTGTGGGGAGCGAGAAATGAAGAAGCTGAGTGATTTTTTAATTCAGATTTAATGTCGGCTTCACCTCCCCAACATGTCTCACCAAAGGCAGAAAGCAGAAAGAGGCTGATCACAGTCAGACCCCCATACTTATACACCACACAACAATAGCCAACATCACACATCCTTGTCATATCCTTCTCATCATCCAGTGGCTCCTTCCAATGTCCTCCGGTTCTTTCGTCTGACCCTAGGGGGTCAGGAAGTCTTTTCAGGTCTTCACCGCCGCGCCTCCATCTCCTCGTTGTTCTCCACAGGCGGTCCAGACCTATTGTCCTCTTCTGAGACATGAGGTCATTCCATACATGCAATCACAAAACATCTCCCTGTGTCTATACATATGCAGATATGGATATATGAACTACAGCCCCCCCCCCCCAAACGTCTAAGAAAAGGACAATATATGAAGGTTCACAGAATATGGTGACATCACTGGCATAACTATACAAGTTGATCGTGTTAAAAACACAGTGATAACAGTAACAGTACAGTCTATGCCCCATGTCCGCCTTAAAACTGCTATGATAACCCCGACAGCATATCTTAAAACACATTGTCACATTCACATCAGTCTGTGTGTCGTCTGGGTTTCAACCATCTTCCAAATCTGCTGTACGCCTGCCTCGGCGTCTCAGCGGTGCTGTCTTGTAAGGAATCTGCAGCTTGAGGAAAAGAGTGGTTATTTGATCCCTGCGGGGAGGCTTGGACGTGTCCCTTGGGGGGTCTACCACGTCGAGGTGCTCTCGCCACCCGTACAGGCTCGTCACTCAACATGAAGGCAGGCTTGAGTCTGTCAATGCTGACTGTCTCTTTTCTGTCCCCCAAATCCAGCACAAAATGCTTATCTCCAGGTTCCAGCACTCTATATGGACCATCATATGGTGGGCGGAGGGTTGGCTTTAAAGCCTCATGCCTAACAAAAACGAACTCGGCATTTTTTAAAGCCTGGGGAACAAAAACCCGCGGAAAGGTGTGATGAACCGGGCCCGGGAGCATGTCCGCACCCGTGCTGCTTAGTGGCCTCAGAGCTGGGAGGCGCCCCGGCTCTGGCTGTTCTGGTAAGAATTCACCGGGGAGCCTGAGAGGTTGTGCAAAAACTAATTCTGCTGGGGAGGCGTCTAGATCCTCCTTGGGCGCAGAACGCAACCCCACTAAAACCCACGGTAGTTTGTTAACCCAATCTGCATCCGTTAGTGACGCTCTGAGGGCAGCCTTCAAAGACCTATGAAAACGCTTGCATAAACCATTAGCCTGGGGGTGATATGCTGTAGTGCGATGGATTGTCGCCCCTAAGCTGCTGGCCATCGCGGACCAGAGCTCTGAGACAAACTGAGGCCCCCTATCGGACGTGATGTCCGACGGGACTCCGAAACGCGCTACCCAGGTCGTTAAAAAAACGCGAGCCACCTCTGCGGCCGTAGTTGACGTCAACGGGACCGCTTCTGGCCAACGTGTGGTTCGGTCCACCATTGTTAAAAGATGTGTGAACCCCTGCGAGGACGGTAGGGGGCCCACGAGGTCGACATGCACATGGTCAAACCTCCTGGCCGGGATTCGGAACGGTTCTAAAGGAGCTTTCGTGTGCTTGTGAATTTTGGCACGTTGGCAAGACATGCATGTTCTTGCCCACTCCTTTACGTGCTTGCGCAGGCCCGGCCAAACAAACTTTTCCGCCACCATTTTTACCGAAGCGTGCACTCCCGGGTGCGCCAAGGAGTGAACCGAGTCAAAAACGCGGCGGCGCCACGCAGCCGGGGTCGCCCGGTTGACACGTCGCAGATTAAGGGGGGCACACCGTCACGCAAACCCCTGATCTCCAGCCTTAACCCTGTTGGTCCAGACTGGAGTGCGCGCACATCCGCGTCACTACCCTGTTCTGCTGCCATGGCTGCGTAATCTATCCCTATGTGAACTGGGGCCACGTGCGCTTCCGTGTTGGTCTTGCGCTCTGCGGCTGTGGTAGTATGATCTGCCTCCACGTGCCCTGACAATGTCACGGCGCGGGAGAGGCAATCTGCCACCACGTTGAGTTTGCCCGCTACGTGCCGAATGTCTGTGGTAAATTCCGAAATTGCGGCCAGCTGCCTTTGTTGCCGGCCCGACCAAGGTTCTGAGATTTTAGACATCGCAAAAGTGAGCGGTTTATGGTCGACAAAAGCCGTGAAACGCCGACCTTCCAGCCAGAACTGGAAATGGCGGATGGCCAAATGAAGCGCTAACAGCTCTCTGTCAAACGTGCTGTATTTGCGCTCGGTTTCGTTTAAGGATTTGCTAAAAAATACTAGCGGTTGCCAAGCCCCGTCAACGTGCTGCTCCACGACCGCCCCTATGGCCAAATTTGATGCGTCTGTGGTAAGCGCTATGCGGGCCGAGGGGTCGGGGTGGGCCAAAAGCGCGGCGTCAGCCAGGGCTCTTTTTACTTCCGCGAACGCGCGTTCCCACTCCGGGCACCACGCAACCGCGTTGGAGGGCTTTTGCTTTCTAAGCGCAGCATATAATGGCTGCATGAGCTGAGCTGCGCGGGGGAGGAAACGGTTGTAAAAATTTACCATTCCTAAAAATTCCTGCAGCGATCTGACCGTTTGTGGTCGGGGAAAATTTGCCACTGCGCGCACCTTATCAGGCAATGGGACTGCCCCTTCTGGGGAAACGCGGTGTCCCAAAAAATCAATCTGCGCCACGCCGAATCGGCACTTGGCTGGATTAATTATTAACCCATGTTCTTCCAACCTCTGAAAAACTGTAGTGAGGTGATTTTCGTGTTCCTCCTCAGACGTGCTGGCGACTAAAATATCGTCGAGGTAGACAAACACGAAAGGAAGATCGCGTAACACAGCGTCCATCATACGCTGAAACGTTTGTGCCGCGCCTTTAAGGCCAAACGGCATGCGCAGAAACTCAAAAAGACCAAAAGGGGTTATTACGGCCGTTTTAGGGACATCCTCAGGTCGGACTGGGACTTGGTGGTAGCCGCGGACCAGGTCTATTTTAGAAAAAATACGCGCACCCGCCAGATGTAGTGAAAAATCCTGGATGTGAGGGATGGGGTAGCGGTCATGCGCTGTAACATTGTTTAATCTGCGATAATCGCCGCAAGGTCTCCAGGAGCCGTCGGCTTTCGGGACCATATGCAGTGGCGAAGCCCATGGGCTTTTCGAGCGCCGAATAATGCGAACTCGTCGCGTGCTATGGCGAGCTTGGTCGCGTCTAAGCGCCGAGCTTTAGTGAAGACAGGGGGGCCCGTTGTGGGGATGAAGTGCTCCACCCCGTGTCTCGCTACTGTTGCCGAAAATTTGGGAACTGTGAGTGCTGGAAATTGGGTGAGGAGTTTGTCAAACTTACCTCCTGCTGTGGCGATGTTGGCCTGCACGGGTGGTGGGGACACTCGAGCTGCACAGGGGATAGAAGAGAATGACAGTGCATTGATTAAGCGTCTGTTTGCAAGATCAACTAACAACCCATGTGAACATAAGAAATCAGCACCAAACATGTTGAAACTCACCGCCGCTATAATAAAAGTCCACTCATAAGTGCGGCCGTGTAAGGACAGAGACAAGGTCCTTTCACCATAAGTGCTGATGTTCGAGCCGTTCGCCGCAGTTGCCCCGTTGCCGCGGGGTCCAGCCACTCAGTCAGCGCAGGGTGATGAAGCTCACCTGAGCTCCGGTGTCTATGAGGAAATGTCGCCCAGAGCCTTCATCAGTGATGTAGAGCAGCTTGTTGGCCTCGCCGAGAGCCGTAGCTGCTAACGGTTCCCGGCTTTGGAGTTTCCCGAGCTCTTGAAACTGCACGGTGGCACACACTTGTATGCCCTCTCAGCGAATCGCCGGTGGTAGTAACAGAGGTCGTCTTGTCTGTTGCGTCGCGGCCGCGTCGCTGCCATGGTGGGCGGGATTTGCTCCGCTGTCTCCGGTTCCCCGCTGCCCTGGGCTTCCGCACCGAGGTCCGCCGCTGCTGCTGTGGCCATCTGCTCGCCGCAGGAGTTGAGGAGCCGCTGTGCTTCCCGGGCTAGCGCGCGGAAATCCTGCTGGGTCTTACAACGCATGCTGGCCAGAGTCCCTCTCATGTGCGCCGGGAGGGTGCTGAGGAAGATGTGCTGAAAGAGGAAGCTGTCGTTGTCTGCCTTCCTCAGCTGAAGCATGTCTTCCATCAGGGCCATCGGTCTGCGCCCTCCTTGGCCATATATCGCCAGTAGTCTCTTGGCCCTTTCCTCGGCCGAGGGCACGAAGCTCTCGATGAGAGTAGCCTTCAGTTCCTCGTATTTGTCGCTGGCGGGGGGCTGCTGTATCACGCTCCGCACGCATTGTGCTGTGGTGGCGTCGAGCCTGGCGACAACGTAGTAGAACTTGGTTTCGTCTGCCGTCACCCCTGCGAGCGCGAACTGTGCCTCAGCCTGCTTGAACCACGAGTTCGGGTCGTTCTGCCAGAATTCTGGGAGTTTGATGGCGACAGCGCTTGCTCGGGCCGCCTCCGACGAGTCTGCAACGGGAGAACGCCTTTCATCCATTCTCACGTCTGGTCACCAATGTGGGGAACGAGAAATGAAGAAGCTGAGTGATTTTATAATTCAGATTTAATGTCGGCTTCGCCTCCCCAACATGTCTCACCAAAGGCAGAAAGCAGAAAGAGGCTGATCGCAGTCAGACCCCCATACTTATACACCACACAACAATAGCCAACATCACACATCCTTGTCATATCCTTCTCATCATCCAATGTCTCCTTCCAATGTCCTCCGGTTCTTTCGTCTGACCCTAGGGGGTCAGGAAGTCTTTTCAGGTCTTCACCGCCGCGCCTCCATCTCCTCGTTGTTCTCCGCAGGCGGTCCAGACCTATTGTCCTCTTCTGAGACGCGAGGTCATTCCACACATGCAATCACAAAACATCTCCCTGTGTCTATACATATGCAGATATGGATATATGAACTACAGTTACCACGAATTTACATTAGTGCTATTTTACAGGTCGAGCCTTAAAGCACCTACTAATAATACACTAAATATCAAAATACCCTTCTCGTCATATAAACAAACAACCCAGTGTGTTCTTTACTTCTTTTCTTTTTTATATATATTTCTTTAGCTCATAAAATTCTTCACATTTTCAAAAACTACGTTCAATCATTCAGATGAGCTTCAAACAATTTAATTTAGCACACATATAATGTACTAAAATCAAGCAATCTTCACCAATTTACTTCCCCAATAAACACACCCGGGGCACAAACCCAGTAGAGTCATCACTATACACATAATGACATAGGGCCTAAAACTAAAATCACATCAACAATCACACCCACAGTCATTTCACAAACCCAGTGGAAAGCCCCCCCCCAGCAATGCCATCTCATGGTTCCCAGCCAGAATATCTCCGCTTCCTTGCTTCTGGTGACGGGCTGCGCCGCCTCCTCTTCTCCACCACTCGACGCAGCTCGTTGGGGTGCCTCCACGTCTCGTCTGACAGGCGAAGATAGCCGTCACTCCGGGCCGCTTCCACCTGCAGCCACCCCTGGTCATCGTATTGCCCACAACACTTGTGGATCCCCCTCGACCAAGCTTCAACCCTAGGGCGAACCATATCACCAACACCCAGGGGAGCTCTAATGGGTCTCCTCGGATCCTCCTGTCGTGGGGGGGGGGGGGGGGGGGGGGACCTTCCCATTTGAAACTGGTCCGTTTACCAGTCTGGCCTGAAGCCCTTTTCGAAAGCCACCTTCTGGTGCGTTTCAAACGTACACCTGTTGGTCTAGCTCCGGTGCTGTTCAGCGCTGATGTCCCAGTCCTGCCCACCGACCCGGGGGCCCCATCGTGCCGCCCAGCTCCCACACCCAGGGTAGCTTGGGCTCTGGCATCAGGTTCATCCCGGGGAGGTTCCCCGTGATGGTCCTCCTTGCTGTCTTCTCCCAATCCGGACCAATCGGCGTCCCATACCGCATCATCATCCACATCAGGCAGGGGTCGGTTTCACAAACCTCCACCAGACCACTCCTCTCCGGTGTCACTGGCAATGGAGAAGCCTAAGCTGTAGAACATGTCGCATCCCATAATGTTGGATCCCATAGCAGTCACCACCACCTGCACATCAGCCATGCTCCGCAACTTGTACTGGGCCGTTAACTCGATGTACCCCAATATGGCAATCCTACTTCTACCGTAGCCGTAAAATGGGGCCACTGTCTTCTGGATGCAGTACTGGGGAAACAGACTCTTCACTGTTTGCAGATTTAGAATCGAAGCCACCGCACCTGTATCCACCAGCATCGATACCCTGACTCCATCCAGAGATACCGTGCAGTAGATATGGCCGCCAGACTCTGGTGCAACCGTATGAACAACAGTGGGAGTCTTCACAGAGGAGCCCCCTCCCTTTTCACGTCCCCTCGTTCAAAATTTCTACAGGACTGCGCAAAGTAGTGCAGCAGGCCACATTTCCCACAGTGCTTTCCTTTCGCCAGACACTCCCTGGACTTGTACCTGTGTCTAGCGGACCCACAGCCGTAACATCTCGGCATTCCCGGGGAGGCTTATTTAATGAGAAAGAGGAGGACTCTCTACCAAGGTCCCTCACTAATACTTCAGCCGCCTCAAACTGCTGAACAATTTCAATAGCGGCACCCAGAGTCAATTCACCCAAGTAGGTCAGGAGCCGTGACCGGGCAGCAGGGCAGCAAACATGCTCCGGCAACTGATCCCAGACCGTCTCATCCTGTAGACCCCCAAATTTGCACTCCGCTGTCAGTTGATGTAGGTCTGTCACAAACCTCTTCACCAACTCTCCCGTCCTCTGGCAGCGCTGTCGGAACTGAATACGCCGAACGATGACGTCTCCAAATGTTGTGTCCATAATTGGTGAAATAAGCAATAGGGCAGAAGGCAGTTTATAGTGTTTATTATAGAACTCACAAATAAACAGCAATGGACTACAGCGCTCCTGATCCAGGCGTCAACGGTGAAAGAGGACGTGCCCCTTCCGGCCGTGACCTTTATACCCTGGCTGGCGTTGCCACCGGAAAGGTGGGCCGCCAACCCCCCTATTCCCCGGTCATTCCCAGGCCGCCATCTTACCACTGTTTTCATATGTAACAATTACCATCTCATACAAGAGGGATTTTCAGAATTTCAGCTGAAAGGGAGTGAAGGATACAACTGCAATAGCTCTTGGAAGGAATTAGGACTGAATAACTCATGCAATGATACATGCACTAAGCAAGATCTACCCTGGCCAACACCGGAAATGTTTCATTTGGGGTTTTAACAAGGTCACTAGGCCAATTAACTTTGGCTGACCCTATGGGATTTATTCCCCCGATAAACAGGAATTTGATCCTGATTTTAAGAGATGGGGATCAAAGGTGGACTCAATGATGATGATGGAAATGTCACCATTTATCCACTTCACATAGCATCTGTGTTTCTTCCGATGGAAAGAAAAGAGGGGTGAAAAAAGATCCACAATGCCTTGCATTCTCTTTATGGGCAGAGGAAATATCACACAGCCTACAAAATCTGCCATTTTGCAAAGTGGCTCCACATTAAACAAAATCACTTTGTTGAGCAGCGTCTCTTAAATGGAACCCAGAGTGACATAAATCTTTACAAATCCTGAAAACAAAGTCTCTATTTAGAGGTTGTGACAGTGACAAACTGCAAGGCTACTGGCTCATAATGATGCCTGACTGTCAGCCCAGGCTTCCATCCAAGTGGGGAAAAAAAGATTTCTGTTATAATGGCACTATCAGCCTCTTCTTCTAACATGGCTTTGTTTCACCTCTCCAGTTTAAAGTTGCTGTCATTACAATAACACCGGAAACGTCACTCGCCAACATGCCTGTCATGAAATTGTCCATAATTAGTGAAGTGACTGATTTTTATCCCTCACCGGTCGAAGCCCAAAGGGGTTGAAGAGCCCTTTGGGTGAAGACCAAAAGGGAATTAATTTATGGGTCAGTCCGTCCGTCCGTCCCTCCGTCCGTCCTACTTCTGTGAAATCAACTCCTCCTACAGTTTTGCTCCGATTGTTTTGAAACTTGGTACATTGGTAAACTTGGTATATTGCAATTTGGTTCTGATGGGATGATTTTTGCAGGAATTGTAGCCCCTGACCTCATGACCTCCTGTTTCACCTAACTTCATAGACAGTAACTGTCTTGTGAAATCAACTCCTCCTACAGTTTTGCTCCGATTGTTTTGAAACTTGGTACCATGGTTTGAGATACTCTGATGATGTGCATATTGCAATTTCACTCTCATTGGGTGGCCTTGAGGTCAAAGATCAGAAGTCAGATTTTTCCCTAAATCTTCTAAACACAATAACTACTGAAAGAAATGATGTAGGCTTTTAAAATCAATACAGGAGCTGTATCTAATACACATCTTGGACGACTTACACCCTGACCTAAATATGGGTTTGGGGTCAAGGGGTCAAAGTTCATATTTAACATTGCAGTTGCACTATGGTAAATGCTACATTTACTATTACTATAAAAAGAGTAACGCTAGGACCACCAAAATTTGGTACACAGGTTCACCTTGGAATCCTGACCTCTGACTATGGGTTTGGGGTCAAAAGGTCAAAGGTCAAGGTTAGCATTCCATTTGCATTATTACTATTAAATGCAAAAAAGCTAGGACCACCAAACCTGGTATACAGGTTCACCTTAGAATCCTGACCTCTGACTATGGGTTTGGGGTCAAAAGGTCAAAGGTCAAGGTTAGCATTCGTATGCCTCATTACTGTACAACGAGTAAAGCTAGGGCCATCAAACCTGGTACACAGGTTCACTTTGGGATCCTGACCTCTGACTATGGGTTTGTGGTCAAAAGGTCAAAGGTCAAGGTTAACATTCTTTATGTCTTATTACTGTATGAGGAGAAAAGTTAGGGTTACCAAACTTGGTATACAGGTTCACCTTGGGATTCTGACATCTGACTATGTGTTTGGGGTCAAAAGATCAAAGGTCAAGGTTAGCATTCCTTATGCCTTATTACAGTACAACAAGTAAAGCTAGGGCCACCAAATTAGGTGTACAGGTTCACCTTGGGATTCTGACCTCTGACTATGGGTTTCGGGTCAAAAGGTCAAAGGTCAAGGTTAATATTCTTTATGTCTTATTACTGTATGAGGAGAAAAGTTAGGGTTACCAAACTTGGTACACAGGTTCACCTTGGGATTCTGACGTCTGACTATGTGTTTGGGGTCAAAAGGTCAAAGGTCAAGGTTAGCATTCCTTATGCCTTATTACAGTACAACAAGTAAAGCTAGGGCCACCAAATTAGGTGTACAGGTTCACCTTGGGATTCTGAACTCTGACTATGGGTTTGGGGTTAAAAGGTCAAAGGTCAAGGTTAACATTCCTTATGCTTTTTTACTGCATAACGAGTAAAGCTAGGGCTACCAAACTTGGTACACAGGTTCACCCTATGACTCTGAAGTGTTGAACTGGTTGTGGGATCGCAAGGTCAAAGGTCAACATCATAATGCCTTATAAAGTATATCTCAACAGCAAAGAAAGCTAGGGTCAGCAAACCTGGTACACACTTTCACTCTGCAACCATAACCTCAGACTTTGGTGTATATTCATGGATGATGGGCTTACCATAATTTGATTCTGCCACAGAATTAAGTAATTATAATGAAATTATAGTGAAGTAATTATATTGAAAGTAATTATATTGTAATTATAGTAATTATATTGTAGTAATTATATTGAAAAGTTGAAAACTGCTCTCCGTCAGTAAGTATTGGGATCTTCAAAGAAAACAGAGGCGGGGGATACTGTAATCGCCTCAGAGTGCTCTTGTCCCTTAATGGTCTCATTCACTGAAAAATTGTGATTTTGTAGGTTTCAACCTTTTCAAATGTGTCTGTTGGTCAGGTGAATATTGAAAAAACATCAAAACACTCACTTCTCTTAAAAACATATCTTTTACCGAAGTGGTGGCCTAGTTGATAAAGCATCCACCGCATAACCGGGAGGTCGTGGGTTCAAGCCCCGGCCAGGTCACACCAAAGACCATATAAAAATGGTACTTTGCCTTCTAGCTTGGTGCTCGGCATAATAGAATGGGGGAAGGCGAAGTTGTTTGTGGTGGCGCCTTGCATTGCAGCAACCCCTCTGATTCTAGATGTGATTAACATTGTAGATAGGAGAAACATAATTTTGTTCTACTGTACATGATTGGCTGTCTGGATTGAATGACAATAAAGTTGGCTTCTTCTTCTTATGTCTTTTCTACGTCCATTTACCCTTTTTAACTCTTCCCATTTTTTCTGATAAGATAAGATAAGATAAGCCTTTATTAGTCCCACAATGGGGAAATTCCAGGATTGCAACAGCACAGGGATAGCAACACTCAGAGCAATAATTAAGAAGATACGAAAAATATAAATAAGAGCAGTGGATATACATACGTACACATAAATATATAAATATATATGCAAAGTGCGGAGCATTGTAGCAAGATGGAATAAACAGCATAACTGTCTACCTAGTTATCCTACATAGTATGAATATGTACACATACATATTGTCACCCTCCGTAGCGACTGATATTGTCCTAGTTGTATACTGGAGGGGACCATTTGTGTAAGCCTATTGCGTCTTTTGCATTCAATACTATTAGATCGTCACATTTTTTTGCTATCTCTGCGAGCAGCCCTGTTTAGGCTATACAGTCTGACAGCCGTAGGTAGGAAGGACCTGCGAAACCTCTCGGTTGCGCACCTAGGATGATGTAGTCTACTGCTAAATGAGCTCCTCAGTGCGTTCAATATGTCCTGCATAGGGTGGGACTCAGACTCCAGCAGAGATGACAGTTTAGCCACCATCCTTCTCTCACCTATCTCCTCCACTGGGTCAAGGCATTGCCCCAGGACAGATCTAGCTTTCTTGATTAGTTTGTTCAGTCTCTTCCTATCGGCTGCTGTAATGCCGTTGCCCCAGCAGACCACTCCAAAAGTGATGGCTGATTCCACCACCGTGTCGTAGAATGTCTTCAGCAGCGCCCCTTGTACACCAAAAGACCTGAGCCTCCTCAGCAGGAACAGCCTGCGCTGTCCCTTCTTGTAGAGTGCGTCAGTATTGTGTGACCAGTCTAGTTTATTGCTCAGATGAATACCAAGGTACTTGTAGGATGTCGCCATCTCAATGTCTGTTCCCTGTATGTTTATTGGTGCTGTGAGGGGTTGTCCTTGCCTGCAGCAGTCCACCACCAGCTCCTTAGTTTTCCTCGCATTAATCTGGAGGCAGTTCCGATGGCACCAGTCCACGAAGTCCTGGATAAGTCCTCTGTACTCAGCTTAATCTCCGTTGGAGATGAGGCCGACAATCACAGAGTCGTCAGAGAACTTCTGTAGATGGCAGTGTGTTGTGTTGTGTGAGAAGTCCGCAGTATAAAGGGTGAACAGAAAGGGAGCCAAAACCGTTCCCTGGGGGGCCCCCGTGCTACCGATGATCGTGTCAGACACACAATCTCGGGTTCTCACAAACTGTGGCCGGTTAGTGAGGTAGTCCAGGATCCATGATGACAGGTGCTGATCCACCCCTGCGCACAGCAGTTTGTCCTTCAGGATCATCGGTTGAATGGTGTTGAAAGCACTGGAGAAGTCAAAGAACATGATCCTCACCACATTCCCGGCCTTCTCCAGGTGGGACAGAGAAAGGTGAAGGAGGAAGATCACTGCATCCTCCACCCCAACGCCATGCTGGTAGGCGAACTGGAGTGGATCCATCGCTGGTCCCACCAGGGGGCGGAAGTGAGCAAGGAGCAGTCTCTCCAGGGTCTTCATCATGTGAGACGTCAGGGTCACTGGTCTGTAGCTGTTCAGATCTTTGGGGTGGGAAGTCTTTTGTACAGGTACCACACAAGATGTTTTCCACAACTGTGGTACCCTCCCCAGCTTCAGGCTCAGATTGAAGATGTGCTCCACAATCCCACACAGCTGGTCTGCACAGGACTTGAGGAGCTTCGCGCTGATGCCGTCCGGTCCCGAGGCCTTCCTTGCCTTTATCTTCCTCAGCTCCATCCTCACCTGGGTCTTAGTGAGGGTCAGGTTGGGGGGCTGTGTGCTAGGAGTGGGGGGGGGGGGGTGTTGGTGGAGTGGGGTGTGGATAGCAGGTCTCAATGACTTTAGAGGCAGCAGTGGTTGTTTTGCAGCCGGGGGGGGGGGGGGAGGGCGACTGGTCAAACGTATTAAAAAGCAGGTTCAGATTGTTTGCCCACTCCCTGCCCCCCCGTGGCCTGGGGGGAGGTATTCTAGAGCCCAGAGATGGTTTTAAAGTTTCTCCAGACCCCGCCGATGTCGCTCTGTTGCAGCTTGTCCTCCATCTTCTTCCTGAAGCTATCCTTGTCTTCTCTGATCTTCCTCCTGAGCTCCCTCTGTACATACTTCAGCATCTCCCTGTTCCCCGACCTGAAGATCCTCTTCTTCTCTCTCAGAAGTGTTTTTATCTCAGGATTGATCCAGGGTTTGTTGTTCGAGCAACACCGTATGGTCTTGGTGGGTACAGTGTTGTCCACACAGAAGCTGATGTAGTCCATGATGGTGTGAGTGAGGCCATCGATGTCCTCACCATGTGGATCGCAGAGCTGCTCCCAGGCAGTGATTTCAAAACAGTCCTTTAGCGCGTCCATTGCGTCCTCAGACCATAACTTCACCGTGCGCATGACCGGAGGTTGTCTGTGTGCTAGGAGTTTGTGCACCGGCAGGAGATGAACCAAGTTGTGATCCGATCTCCCGAGTGGGGGGAGTGGTGATGAGGTGTACGCCTCCTTAGTATTTGCATAAAATAAGTGCAGTGTTTTATTGTCTCTAGTGTGGCATGTGACATACTGGGTGAGCGTGGGTAGAATGGGGGACAGTGAAATATGGTTGAAATCAACTGTGATGAGGAGAAGAGCATCTGGGTGTTCTGTCTGCAGCCTGCCAGTTACTGAGTGGATGACGTCACACGCTGTCCCAGCGTTCGCCATCGGATTTGCATAAATAACAATGCAGATCACGTGTGAGTATTCCCTCGGGAGATATGTAGGCCGCATGCTAACAGCTAGCAACTCGATGTCTTTGCTACAGTGCTCTTCCTTAACCGTGATATGTTCCGGTCTGCACCAGTTGTTATTGACATACATTATCACTCCTCCGCCCTTTGTCTTCCCACTGTCTGGTGTCCGGTCTGCCCGTATTGCGTGGAAACCCTCCAGTTCGATGTTAGCATCTGTTGCTAGTTCTGTTAGCCACGTCTCGGTAAACAGCATCAAACTACTCTTTCTGAAGACGCTCTCGTAGCGGGAGATAGCCGCTAGCTCATCAGTCTTATTGAGTAGCGATCGAACATTCCTCATAATGACGGATGGGAGGACGGGTCTGTACCTTATATTCCTCGCCCGCCGTCTTACTCCATACACTTACATCCACGCCGTTTCCGTCTTATTTCTCCCGGTATGTCGAGTTTTTGCGTTACCATCGTGGGCCGGTTAAGTGCTAACAGCTGGTCTCTATTGTACTGCCTCCTGCAAGAAACAATGGCTCTGTCCGCTGGCTCAGGAGACATTTGGGCGATCTAAGTGTTTGGATGGAATAAAGGTGACGCTGGATCAGAAAGATTGGCAAGAGAGCCAGATAGTAAATAGAAATAGGCAGAAATTGATCCGCTGTTGCAAAAAGGCAGCCTTCTCATGTGGCGCCGGAAGTGGACAGCAGATATAGCAGAGAAAATAAGTATTGAACACATCAACATTTTTCTCATTAAACATACAGTATTTCTAATGGAGCCATTGACTTGAGATTTTCACCAGGTATCAGTAACAACCCAAGTGATCCATACATACAAAGAAAACAAGGCAACTGTGTTCACAAAACAAGTTATATTTAATAAAGTGAAATGACACAGGGACAAAGGCTTTTCTACTAAATATTGAATGAATTTCACCAAGCATGTTCAATACTTATTTCTTGTGTCATTCCACTTTATTAAATATAATTTGTTTTGTGAACACAGTTGCTTTGATTTCTTTGTATGGATGGATTACTTGGGTTGTTACAGATATCAGGTGAAAATTTCAGGTCAATGGCTCCATCAGAAATGTGTTTATTGAGAAATATGTTGATGTGTTTAATACTTATTTTCCCCGCTGTACATCAAGAAAGTGTAAGCCTAGCGTTGATGGATGCTGCTGCTCTATTATTGCCCAGCATAGCTGTCTGTCTGCAAATGTAGATGAGCTGGGAACCCAGACAGCATTGCTAGTAGGAAGTTAGCTTACCAAGTGTGGTTTATAGTTTTATTTTCTTTAAATTTAAGTTGCTCGAATAAAAATTTCTGTTTCCATCTGGAGGGTGTCATGCTTGGTGACCACAGGATCTCATCTCTGTTGTGTGCAGATGATGTTGTCCTGTTGGCTTCTTCCAGCAATGACCTACATACAGTTCTTGCTGGGAGGGTTTGCCGCTGAGTATGAAGCGGCTGGGATGAGAATCAGCACCTCCAAGTCCGAGTCCATGGTCCTCAGCCGAAAAAAGGTGGATTGTCCTTTCCGGGTTGGGGAGAGGTTCCTGCCCCAAGTGGAGGAGTTCAAGTATCTTGGGGTCTTATTCACAAGTGAGGGGAGAATGGAGCGAGAGATTGACAGATGGATTGGAGCAGCATCTGCAGTGATGCGGACATTGTACCGGTCCGTTGTGGTGAAGAGGGAGCTGAGTTCTAAGGCAAAGCTGTCGATTTACCAGTCAATCTACGTGCCTACTCTAACCTATGGTCACGAGCTTTGGGTAATGACTGAAAGAACAAGATCGCTGATACAAGTGGCTGAAATGAGCTTTCTCCGTAGGATTGCTGGACTCACTGTCAGAGATAGGGTAAGGAGCTCAGTCATCCGGGAGAGGCTCAGAGTAGAACCGCCGCTCTTCCACATTGAAAGGAGTCGGTTGAGGTGGTATGGGCATCTGATTAGGATGCCTCCTGGATGCCTCCCACTTGAGGTGTTTCGGGCACGTCCCACTGGGAGGAGACCCCGGGGCAGACGCAGGACTCAGTGGAGAGACTATGTCTCCCAGCTGGTCTGGGAACACCTTGGTATCCTCTCTGAAGAGCTGGAGCAGGTGGTTGGGGAGAAGGAAGTCTGGGCTTCTCTGCTTGAACTGCTGCGTCCGCGACCCGGACCACCGGAAAAGATAAGATAAGATAAGATAAGATAAGATAAGCCTTTTATTAGTCCCACAACGGGGAAATTCCAGGATTGCAACAGCACAGGGATAGCAACACTCAGAGCAACAATCAGAAGGCAAGAAAAAAAAAAAAAACAAGCAAGCAAGAGCAGCTAATATACATATGTACGTATTACTATAAAATATATATATATACACACACACACAGACACACAGTGCAGAGCATTGTAGCTGGATGGAATAAATATATGAATATATGAACACACAGTGCAGAGCATTGTAGCTAGATGGAATAAATATGTAAATATATAAACACCCACAGTACGGAGCATTGCACCTAGGTGGAATAAATATGCAAGTATATAAACACACACAGTGCGGAGCAATGTAGCTAGATGGAATAATATGTAGATATATAAATATATAAACACACCCAGTGCTGAGCATTGTAGCTAGATGGAATAAATATGTAAATATATAAACACACACAGTGCAGAGCATTGTTGCTAGATGGAATGAAACAGCATAACCGTCTACTTAGTTATCCTACATGGTATGATTATGTGCCCATACATATTCTCACCCTCCATAGCGACCGGTAAGTTCCTAGTTGTATGCCGGAGGGGACCATTGTGTAAGCGGTAGAAGATGGATGGATGGATGGATGTTTCCATCTGGTTCACTAATCCATAGTTGATAATATATCTAGCGTCATTCTCTTTTATTTTGTTGGTTTTGCCATGATGCTACACTGATCCATCAGCATTAGCTTGGCTAGGTCATCAGCATCAGTCAGTCAGTTACAGCATTATTAAGGTGCGTTCACACCAAACGCGAACAGGCAAATTTTTCGTGCAGCATGATTACATCACTCTAGATATAATTCAAGATATCTCTGTCTCTCTGTCTGTCTGTCACGATCGTAGGACTCACTAAAAATCATAGGATTCGCTATGACAGCATCAAAGATCATAGGACTTGCTATGACATCATCAAAGATCAAAGGCAGGTAGCGCTCATGCTCATAGCACTCGCTATGACATCATCAAAGATCATAGGACTTGCTATGACATCATCAAAGATCAAAGGCAGGCATCACTGAATGAGTGGTGACATTCTTGCTTACACCAGTTTTCAATGGGCATGCAGAAATACTTGCTTATAGTTGGTTTCTACGGGCATGCACAGGTATGCACTAGTTATAACTCAATGTAAACATGCAAACAGACATGAATTCCCCTTCTGAGTGAGATGCAGACAGGTGAAGTTGCCTTTTATAACTTCTGCAGCTGTATTCAACCTGCTGTGGAAATTCCCAAAATAATGTCATGCTTAGGTTTGCATTATCCGACGGAAGGCTCACCTGAAAAAGTTGTCCCTTCCTCCAAAACTTCACAAGATGATGGGTGTTTCTGTTGCTAGCTTGCTAGCCTTGTTTAGCATGTCCGTGGCAGGAATCCGTGGGTAAATAACTCTGAAATCCTGATTCAGTTGAAGAGCTCCCGGTCCTCCTGTCTCCAGGTGGGTGAGTCTCATTTTCAGACTAGTTTACTCTGCATTTGTGATACCTTTACTCTGGTGACGGCAGAATCTCAAAGCCAGCAGCTAGCTAGCCTGCTAGCCTCGGACGTGAACACACAAATGCGTAATTTCGTGTGTACTTGCCTCTTTCCATTCACTTTGTATGGATTCGCGCCCCCCGTTCGCATTTGGTCTGAATGCACCTTTAGAGCTCACCTCAGCCCAAGACGGCTAGCTGAAGCCAGCGGATTAGCCACTCATTCACAAATGTTTCTGTGTTTATTGTACTCCAGGGACCGGTTATATCCTATCAACCACTGAAACCATACACCCCTGCCCACCAGTGATGCATTATTTTATTCATTATTTGAGACAAATTTGCATTAGTAGGCTCAGGCTCGTTATCTGAACTAGGAGCTAGCGAACTATGATTAGCAATAGAGATGTAAGAGGGAGGGTGAAGTTAAACACAGTTCTTAGGAATTTAAACAGACATGCACTGAAACCAACTGTTCTGAGTAAGGCTGCAAAAGATTATTTACAATGATGCTGCAGTAATTAAATATGCAAAAAAAAATTGACCAAAATATATTACAAACATTTCATTAAAACCGAGATCTATCAAAATGTGAGAAAAGTGCAGTAAATAGGGCCTTCACAACAAGCATCAGCTATTGCAGTCCTAAAGGGCAATATTTTAGCCTTACTAGTGTCATGTTCTGGATATGGTTGGCAACCATGTCCACGCTTTTTGCTATTTTTGGACTCTTTTGTTATTTTGTTTCTGATCATTTATGGGTTTCTCAGTTCTGATCATTATGTTCTGGACATGATTGGTAACCATGTCCACGCTTTTTATTATTTTGGACTCTTTTTGTTATTTGGTTTCATTGTCAGTAGTGGTGTTTGTTATGTCTGGATTTGGAGCTGGACGGACGAGGCCAGGTGTCGAATAGAACACACCTTTATTGTAACTGGCACAGATGCACCACATACGGCTGTCAGGCAGAGGAAATAGCCAAGAGGCTGTCCCTTCTGCCTGCAGCCCTTTAATAGTCACAGTTGGTGGCGGAACCAGAAGGCAGAGCCACCACCCTGTGCCACACAAATAAAAGTATAGAACATATACATATAACACGAACCATATAAATAACTATATAACACTTTCCCTCCCTCTTACAAAAGTCCAAAACACACACACACAATTCAGACCCACCCCAATTTAGGACCCGAATCATGCACTAACATAACGTAAAACAATGAACTAAATTGGCCTAACACATTCACACCCAAAACAACTAAAACTAGGGGAGGACAGGTGGACTGCCGTCCCACCCCCACAAGACAAGACGGATTGTTCTGCTGTCTGTACTAAATAAAAGTCCATCTAAAAATCAAAAAAACTGCCATGTTTCTACGCTAAAATAAAAAAAAACACAAAATATTCCTAAACTATATACACAATAAAACAACAAAACTATTCAAATACATGCACAACAAAGAATCTATACACACACAGCTTGGAGAAGATGACCCCGTGGGCCCCCTGGATCATCCTTTCATTAGTCAGCGCCTGGAGGTGGCCTGCCTCCCGGACTGCAGCGGGTTGCCCTGGCCCCGGTGCGCCTCCTCTTCCTCACTATCAGATGCTCCGCTCATCCAGGCCCACCACTCACAGTCATCTCCTGGGCACACCGCAGCTCGTTCAGGTGCCTCCACGAGCTCTCTGACAGCTGGAGATAAGCATTCCCCCTGTCTGGCCACAACCCGCAGCTGTCCCTGGTGCTCCTCCACCTGCCTTTTGGCCAGTACCCGCCATGATTCAATTCAATTCAATTCAACTTTATTTATATAGCGCCATTTCACAACAACAGTCATCTCATAGCACTATCAACTGTAGGGGGAACCCCCACAGTTGCAGAAAGACCCCAGCAATCAGGCGATCCCCTGTGAGCAAGCACTTGGCGACGGTGGAGAGGAAAAACTCCCTTTTAACAGGAAGAAACCTCCAGCAGAACCAGGCTCAGGGAAGGGCAGTCATCTGCTGCGACTGGCTGGGGGGTGAGGGGATAGAGAAGAAGAAAAGAACAGACATGTAGAGAGCAAACAGCACGATGGGGACTCAATCTATGGGAGAGAACAAACAAATGTTAATGACCAGCAAAAAAAATATTTCATTGAGAGTGACAAAAGGAGTGAGGCCCAGTGCATTACTGGAGGTCCCCCGGCTGACTAAACCTATTAGCAGCATAACTAAGGGAGGGTTCAGAAACACATGATCCCTCCCTAATCCCTCCCTTGTTACTCGGCGCCACACGAGTAGGCTGCCTTTTTGCAACAGTGGCTCGATTCCGAGTTTTTTTCCCTTCCTCTCTTTTTTGATCAGTCTTTTTTTTTCCACCCCACTTATATCACGGACACACAGATCGTCCCAAATGTCTCCTGAGCCGGTGGACGGAGCCACTGTTTATAGCAGGATACGATACAACAGGGAAGAGCTGCTAGCATTTAACCGCCACCCGGTCCCATTGGAAAAACTCGGCATACCGAGAGAATTGAGGCAAAAGCGTCGCGGCTGCCGGGCTGGAGTAAGGCGGAGGACAAAAAATATAAGGTACAGACCCTCCCTTCCATCTGTTGTCATGGGAAATGTACGGTCGATACTGGGAAAGTTAGATGAGCTAGCGGCTATCTCCCGTTATGATAGCACTTACCGGGAGTGCTCTCTCCTTTTGTTTACTGAGACGTGGCTAACTGAACTAGCAGCAGATGCTAACATTGAGCTGGAGGGTTTTCACATGATACGAGCTGACCGAACAGCAGACAGTGGCAAAGCTAGGGGCGGTGGAGTGATAATGTATGTTAACAACAACTGGTGCAGACCGGGACATATCACTGTTAAACAACGACACTGCAGCAAAGACATTGAGTTGCTAGCTGTTAGCATGAGGCCTACATATCTCCCGAGAGAACACTCACACGTGATCTGCATTGTTGTTTATGCAAATCCGACGGCGAACGCTGGGACAGCGCGTGACGTCATCCATTCAGTAACCAGCAGGCTGCAGACAGAACACCCAGATGCTCTTCTCCTCATCTCAGGCGATTTCAACCACGTTTCACTGTCTCCCATTCTACCCACGTTCACCCAGTATGTCACATGCCACACTAGAGACAATAAAACACTGGATTTATTCTACGCAAACACTAAGGAGGCGTACACCTCATCACAACTCCCCCCACTCAGGAGATTGGATCACAACTTGGTTCATCTCCGGCCGGTGTACAAACCCCTAGTGCACAGACAACCTCCGGCCATGCACACTGTGGAGTTATGGTCTGAGGAGACAATGGACACTCTAAAGGACTGTTTTGAAGCCACCGCCTGGAAGCAGCTCTGCGATCCACATGGTGAGGACATCGATGGCCTCATTCACACCTTCACGGGCTACCTCAGCTTCTGTGTGGACAAATCCGTTCCCACCAAGACCATACGGCGTCACTCAAACAACAAACCCTGGATCAACCCTGAGATAAAAACACTTCTGAGAGAGAAGAAGAGGATCTTCAGGTCGGGGAATAGGGAGATGCTGAAGTCCGTACAGAGAGAGCTGAGGAGAAAGATCAGAGAAGGCAAGGACAGCTTCAGGAAGAAGATGGAGGACAAGCTGCAACAGAGCAACATCAGCGGGGTCTGGAGAAACCTCAAAACCATCTCAGGGCTCCAGAATACCTCCCCCCAGGCCACGGGGGGCAGGGAGTGGGTGAACAACCTGAATCTGTTTTTCAATAGATTTGACCAACCGCCCTCCCCCCTGTCTGCACAACAACCACTGCTGCCTCTAAGAAATCAAGTCCTGCTGCCCACTCCCCACTCCACCGACACCCCCCCCCACTCCCAACACACAGCCCCCCATCCTGACCCTGACCAAGACCCAGGTGAGGACGGAGCTGAGGAAGATCAAGGCGAGGAAGGCGTCGGGACCGGACGGCATCAGCGCAAAGCTCCTCAAGTCCTGTGCAGACCAGCTGTGTGGGATTGTGACGTATATCTTCAACATGAGCCTGAAACTGGGGAGGGTACCACAGCTGTGGAAAACATCTTGTGTGGTACCTGTACCAAAAACTTCCCACCCCAAAGACCTGAACAGCTACAGACCGGTGGCCTTGACGTCCCACTTGATGAAGACCCTGGAGAGACTGCTCCTTGCTCATCTCCGCCCCCTGGTGGAACCAGCGATGGATCCACTCCAGTTCGCCTACCAGCATGGCATTGGGGTGGAGGATGCGGTGATCTTCCTCCTTCACCGTTCTCTGTCCCACCTGGAGAAGCCCGGGAATATGGTGAGGATCATGTTCTTTGACTTCTCCAGTGCTTTCAACACCATCCAACCGATGATCCTGAAGGACAAGCTGCTGCGCGCAGGGGTGGACCAGCACCTGTCATCATGGATCCTGGACTACCTCACGAACCGGCCTCAGTTTGTGAGAACCCGGGACTGTGTTTCCGACACGATCATCAGTAGCACGGGGGCCCCCCAGGGAACGGTGCTGGCTCCCTTCCTGTTCACTCTTTATACTGCGGACTTCTCACACAACACAACACATTGCCATCTACAGAAGTTCTCTGATGACTCTGCGATCGTTGGTCTCATCTCCAACGGAGATGAAGCTGAGTACAGAGGGCTTATCCAGGACTTCGTGGACTGGTGCCATCGGAACTGCCTCCAGATCAACGCGAGGAAAACTAAGGAGCTGGTGGTGGACTGCCGCAGGCATGGGCAGCCCCTCACAGCACCAGTAAATATACAGGGAACAGACATCAAGATGGTGACATCCTATAAGTACCTGGGTATTCATCTGAACAATAAACTAGACTGGTCACACAATACTGACGCACTCTACAAGAAGGGACAGCGCAGGCTGTTCCTGCTGAGGAGACTCAGGTCTTTTGGTGTACAAGGGGCGCTGCTGAAGTCATTCTATGACACGGTGGTGGAATCAGCCATCACTTTTGGAGTGGTCTGCTGGGGCAGTGGCATTACTGCAGCCGATAGGAAGAGACTGAACAAACTGATTAAGAAAGCTAGCTCTGTCCTGGGGCAGCGCCTTGATCCGATGGAGGAGATAGGAGAGAGAAGGACGGTGGCTAAACTGTCATCTCTGCTGGAGTCCGAGTTCCACCCTATGCAGGACATACTGGATGCACTGAGGAGCTCATTTAGCAGCAGACTACATCATCCCAGGTGCACAACCGAGAGGTTTCGTAGGTCCTTCCTACCAACGGCTGTCAGACTGTACAACCTAAGCAGGGCTGCTCGCAGAGATAGCAAAAAGACGTAACAAACTAATAGTTTTTTGAATGCAAAAGATGCAATAGACTTACACAATGGTCCTCTCCGGCATACAACTAGGAACATACCGGTCGCTATGGAGGGTGAGAATATGTATGGGCACATAATCATACCATGTAGGATAACTAAGTAGACGGTTATGTTGTTTCATCCCATCTAGCAACAATGCTCTGCACTGTGTGTGTTTATATATTTACATATTTATTCCATCTAGCTACAATGCTCAGCACTGGGTGTGTTTATATTTATATATCTATACATTTATTCCATCTAGCTACAATGCTCCGCACTGTGTTTTTATATATCTACATATTATTCCATCTAGCTACATTGCTCCGCACTGTGTGTGTTTATATACTTGCATATTTATTCCACCTAGCTGCAATGCTCCGTACTGTGGGTGTTTATATATTTACATATTTATTCCATCTAGCTACAATGCTCTGTACTGTGTGTTCATATATTCATATATTTATTCCATCCAGCTACAATGCTCTGCACTGTGTGTCTGTGTGTGTGTGTGTGTATATATATTTTATAGTAATATGTACATATGTATATTAGCTGCTCTTGCTTGCTTGTTTTGTTTTCTTGCCTTCTGATTGTTGCTCTGAGTGTTGCTATCCCTGTGCTGTTGCAATCCTGGAATTTCCCCGTTGTGGGACTAATAAAGGCTTATCTTATCTTATCTTATCTTATCTTAATTGTAGGCTATATCAAAAAGGTAGGTTTTAGCCCTATTCTTAAAAACAGAGATCGAGTCTGACTCCCGAATCCAGATTGGCAGCTGATTCCACAGGAGAGGAGCTTGATAACTGAAGGCTCTGCCTCCCATTGTACTTTTGGAGATTCTAGGTATTACAAGTAATCCTGCATTTTGGGAGCGTAGTGCTCTGTTAGGATAATACGGTAGTATCAGATCTTTTAAATAAAAAGGAGCCTGATTGTTTAGAGCTTTGTAAGTAAGAAGAAGGATTTTAAACTTAATTCTAAACTCTATGGGAAGCCAATGAAGGGAGGCCAGAACCGGAGAGATATGATCTCTCTTTCTAGTACCTGTTAAAACTCTTGCTGCAGCATTTTGGATCAGCTGAAGACTTTTTAAAGATGTTTTAGGACAGCCTGATAATAAAGAATTACAATAATCTAATCTCGAGCTAACAAAAGAGTGGATCAGTTTCTCAGCATCACTCTGAGACAAGATGCTCCTAATCTTGGCAATATTACGCAAATGATAGAAGGCAGTCTTAGAAACAAATTTAATATGTGAATTGAAGGACAAATCCTGATCAAAAATAACTCCAAGGTTCCTCACAGAGCTATTAAGACAAAGAGTAACCACATCCAAACTGAAAGTTTGATTTGGAAAGGTATTTCTAAGGTTTTTTGGACCAACAAGAATGACTTCAGTCTTATCTGAATTTAATAGCAGGAAATTACAAGTCATCCAAGCTTTGATTTCCTTAAGACAGGCTTCTAACTTGGCTAATTGATTACTATCATCTGGCTTCATTGACAGGTATAATTGTGTGTCATCAGCATAACAATGAAAATGTATACAGTGCTTTCTAATAATGTTGCCTAACGGAATGTATATATAAACTAAAAAGAGTAGGGCCTAGCACAGATCCCTGTGGAACTCCATGACTAAGCTTTGAGTTGAAAGAAAACTCATTATTTACATGAACAAACTGGAACCTATCAGATAAATAAGATCTAAACCACTGCAACAAAGTTCCATTAAGTCCAACATAGTGTTCTAATCTATCAAGTAGAATATTATGATCGATAGTATCAAAAGCTGCACTAAGGTCTAAAAGGACAAGTACAGAAACTAGTCCATTATCAGATGCAATGAGGAGGTCGTTAGTGACCTTCGCTAAGGCTGTTTCAGTACTATGATGAATTCTAAACCCAGATTGAAACTCTTCAAGTAAACCATTTCCCTGCAGGTGGTCAAATAATTGCGTAGCAACAACTCTTTCTAAGATTTTTGAAATGAAAGGGAGATTAGAGATTGGTCTATAGTTAGCTAAAGCTCCTGGATCTAGCGTTGGCTTTTTGAGTAAGGGTTTAATTACAGCCATTTTAAAAGCCTGCGGTACATGGCCTAAAGTTAATGAAGAATTGATTATATGAAGAATAAGGCTACCAATAAGTGGGAAGACTTCTTTAAATAACCTGGTAGGAATAGGGTCTAAAAGACAAGTTGAAGGTTTGGATGAGGAAACTATTTTGTCTTACTCACAAAGGTCGATTGGAGTAAACTCATCAAGACAGACATCAATAGAAGGAGTTGTAGTAGTTACAGTATTTAAGTTAACTGTGGGAAGAATCTGATTGATTTTATCTCTGATGGATGAAATTTTATTATTGAAAAAGTTCATAAAGTCCTGACTAGTAAGCTCTAAGGGAATGCTAGGATTGATAGAGTCCTGACTCTTTGTCAACCTGGCTACAGTACTGAAAAGAAACCTGGGATTATTCTTGTTCTCTTCTATTAATGCAGAGTAATAACTCGTTCTAGCTTTTCTAAGAGATTTTTTATAAATTAAAAGATGATTTCTCCAAGCTAAATAGATTTCATCTAAATTAGTGGAGCGCCATTTTCTTTCTAATTGACGAGTCTTCTGTTTTAAGCTACGAGTTTCTGTGTTGAACCAAGGAGTTAGAAATCTCTGATTAGACTTTTTCTTTTTTAAGGGGGCCACCAAGTCTAGAGTCTGATGCAGAGAAGCTGAAACACTATCCACCATGTTATCAATTACAGAAGGAGCAAGCTGTCTATAGCTTATTTCCGTTGTGTTGACACATGGCATAGAGGAAACTATCTGCATAAATTCGGTAACAGCATCATCTGAGAGGCATCTACTGTAATAATATTTTTCTTTAGGAGCCAAATAGTCAGAAATAGTAAAATCAAAAGTTAACAGACAATGGTCTGACAGTACAGGGTTATGAGGAGACACTACAAGATTTTCTATTTCTACGCCATATGTCAGAACAAGGTCCAATGTATGGTGGAGGTAATGAGTAGAATTTCCTACTTTCTGAGAAAACCCAATCGAGTCTAATATTGAATTAAATGCCACATTAAGGCAGTCACTATCTACATCCACATGTATATTAAAGTCCCCTACTATAATTATTCTATCAGATTTCAGCACTAAATTAGCTAAGAAATCAGCAAATTCGGATAAAAATTCTGAGTAGGTTGATGGGGGACGATAAACTATGGCAAATAAAATTGGGTTTAACCTAAAATTGCTAAAGTGCCCAATGCTGAGGACCAGGCCCTCAAAGGAATTATAACATGTTTTTTGCTTTACATTAACTCGTAATTTGGAATAGTAAATTGTTGCTACTCCTCCTCCACGACCAGAACTTCTGGGATTTTGACAGTTTAAATAACCAGAGGGAGTTGATTCATTTAAACCAACATAATCCTCTTGCCCTAACCAAGTCTCTGTAAGGGAAATTAAATCAATCTGATGATCAATTAACAGATCATGGACTAACAGAGACTTGGGAGTTAGAGACCTAATATTTAATAAACCACATTTAATTTTTAAATTATGAGGAGGAACAGAGGCCAAATCATTCAATTTAGAGGCTTTATGTTTAATTTGAGTTTTACCAATATTTTGCTTTATCACTTTGGGATGCTTATGCATTATATTTTCATTTACTTTGGAGGGAGCAGACAACGATTCTCTGATGGGGAAGACAGGGGCTAAGTTGAGGGGTGGCGGATGAAGAGGAGCTGCAGAGAGGCGTGTAAGACTGCGACTCTGCTTCCTGGTCCCAACTCTGAGTAGTCAGGGTTTTGGAAATTTGGATAAAAAAGATGCCAGATTGTTAGATAAATGAGAAGCACTATCCAAAGTGGGATGAATGCTGTCTCGTCTCATAAGACCAGGTTTTCCTCAAAAAGAGCTCCAATTGTCAATGTAACCCACGTCATTTTTAGGACACCACACAGACAGCCAGCGGTTCAAGGTTCATGATCTCACCACTTTCCGAGCCCGAATCCAGTCCACGACTCCCAGAGGGGCTCTGCTCGGATTGCAGGGTCTCTGCCTGGCACTCGTTCTTTCAGTGCCAATCGATCTTGCCCTGACCTCTTCTAAATCCGCTGCTGTCCTTGCTGATGTGGCCCCAAGTTTGCCGGCCCACTTTAGCCGAGCTCCAGGAACAACTGGGACCATCCCCTCAGCGTCGCTCATCGTCGCAGGTGCTCCACTGTGCTGCCCAGTACCCTCGTCCAGGGCGACTTGGGCGCTAGCACTGGGGCCTTCCTGCGGTGATCCTGAGCGAGACAAGGCCTGCCCTCTCTCCAGGGTGCTGGGTAACTCTTCATCCTACACTGCATCATCCTGCACTCTGCAGTGTGGAGAGAGTTGTCTCGCTGTAGCCCAGTTCAGCAGGGTGCCCTCCGCCCCTGTGTCGGTTTGCAATGGTACCTCCACACCATCCAACTCCACCCTGCAGTACGTGCACCCATTGGTGCTCAGAGCACAGAGTGGACAACCGTCTGGGTGGGAGGGGTTGATTTCTTCTGCGGGCTCCCTGTCTCGAACATGCATCACACCCTCGCATAGTGATTTAAGCTACCACACCTGCCACAGCACTGCGCTCTTGCCTAGCAGTCTCTGGCCTTGGAGCGGTAATTTGCAGACCCACAGCCCATATGCATGGGCTTCCCCCGGGGCAGACCTCAATTCCATAGCGTTGGCATCTCCCGCATCTTCTCTCACGTTCCCATCGCTGTCCGGGTCCGCTACTTGTGTGGTAATGGGACACTTCAGCTGTCACTGTGACAAATGCTTACTCAGCTCCAGAGCTAGCCTGTCCGCTGTCTCCAACCAAAGCACTAATTCAATTGCTCTGGCTAGTGTCAAGTCACCCAGTAAAGTGAGCAGCTCCGTCTTCATTTCAGTGCCATTAATATGCTCCGTCATCTGGTCGTGAACCATCTCCACCTCCAACGGTCCGAACTGACACTCAATATCCCATAGTCTCAAGCTGGCTCCGAACTGCTGGGTTGCCCTCCCACCTGTTGATGGTGCCGCCGAAACGTGCTTCCCCGATCAGTGACGTTGTCCAGGGTGTGAAAATGACACGCCATCAGCTCGACCGTGTCGTTGAAGCTGTCAGAGTTGCTGAGCGTGCTCAAAACCTGCTGTCCCTCCATTCCTAAGTTGTGCACCAACAACGTGTGCGCCTCCAATTTGTCCATCCTTCCCGGGTTCAGCATTACCATGCACACCTGGAAGGCAGCACACCGTCTCAGCCAGGAAACAGGTGGCCCATCCAGGAGCTTCAGAAATGTCTGAATTTTCAGCCCACATGCTTCCATACCTTCTTAATTCTCTTTATTCCTCGTTGCCAAATGTTATGTCTAGGTTTGGAGCTGGAAGGACGAGGCCAGGTGTCGAATATAACACACGTTTATTGTAGTTGGCACAGATGCACCACACACGGCCGCCAGGCAGAGGAAATGGCCAAGAAGCCGTCTCTCCTGCCTGCAGCCATTTTATAGTCACTGGTGGTGGCAGAAATGAAAGGCAGAGCCACCACCCTGTGCCACACAAATAAAAGTATAGAACATATACATATAACACAAACCATATAAACAATTATATAACAGTGTTCCTTACAGTGCCTCCTGAAAGTATTCACAGCGCTTCACTTTTTCCACATTTTGTTATGTTACAGCCTTACTGCAAAATGGATTAAATTCATTTTTTTCCCTCATGATTCTATGCACAATACCCCATAATGACAATGTGAAAAAAAGTTTATTTGAGATTTTTGCAAATTTATTAAAACTAAAAAACTAAAAAATTAGGTTCCAGAGCCTTGGCGGAGGTATGCGTTCTTGGATCATCACCAAAATGTTATGGGCTCCTCTCTAGCCCGAGGACCACCAATGGTAAAAATTTCATCGAAATCCATCTAGTAGTTTTGGAGTATTCTTGCTAACACACTATGAGAAGATAAGAGTTTTGGTGGAGGTATACATACTGGGATTATTACCAAAATGTTATGGGTTCCCCTCTAGCCCAAGGACCACCTCTGGTAAAAATTTCATCCAAATCCATCAAGTAGTTTTGGAGTACATGCATGCGCAGTGAAAATAATCTGCAGTTCACATGTTCATACTATTGGCGGCAGCCAAAAGCCACCAACCTGTATGGACAGTTGCAATCCAAACACAAAGAAGAGCACGGCGGCAGACATTTTAAATGGCAGAAGCAATGGAGGTACGTGAATACAATGACAATCAAGACGAACAGGAGCTTTTGCTGTTTAGTGGCAGAGGAAGAAAATAGACAGGCAAAAAGACAAACATTTCACCCAGTATTGACAGATTGCTCAGCACTTTCCTGTGGTGGGAGTTTCCAGGTGCATGCATAGTACATTGACGGTAAAGGTGAGCTATTTTTGTGTTTATTTAAAAAACAAAGTGTTATTTCAAAATTCTGGCAAATTTAAAGTTGAGCAAATATGGTGACACAATGATACAAGCCTTTAGTTGCACTTAATTTTGACTGGGTGAAACAGAGAGATGGACAGACGGACAGATACACACACATAGTCACAGACACACTAACTGATTACTGTATGCCTCTCAGTTTCACAGAGGCAAAATCACATGTACATAAGTATTTACAGCCTTTGCCATGAAGCTCAAAATTGAGCTCAGGTGCATCCTGTTTCCACTGATCATCCTTGAGATGTTTCTACAGCTTAATTGGAGTCCACCTGTGGTAAATTCAGTTGATTGGACATGATTTGGAAAGGCACACACCTGTCCTGAAGGACCATGAGAAACCAAATTCTCTGGTCTGATAAGACAAAGATTGAACTCTTTGGTGTGAATGCCAGGCGTCATGTTTGGAGGAAACCAGGCACCGCTCATCACCAGGCCAATACCATCCCTATAGTAAAGCATGGTGGTGGTAGCATCATGCTGTGGGGCTGTTTGTCACCACTAATCAGGATAGAGGGAAAGATGAATGCAGCAATGTACAGAGACATCCTGGATGAAAACCTGCTCCAAAGCACTCCTGACCTCAGACTGGGGTGACGGTTCATCTTTCAAAGTCAAAGTCAAAGTCAAATTTATTTATAGAGCACATTTAAAAACAATCAAGATCACCAAAGTGCCGTACATCAAGATAGAGTTAAAATCAAACTACACAACCAAACATACACGATAAATACAAATAAAATGCATTAAAAGAAAATAGAAATAAAAACCGCTCAGGATACAGCCAACTGTTGAGTTTTCACTCTGCTTGAATCAAATGCCAATGAGAACAGATGTGTCTTCAGCAGTGATTTAAAATCAATTAATGAATCAGCAGTGCATATGTGGACAGGTAAACTGTTCCACAGTCTTGGAGCAGCCACTGCAAAAGCTCGATCACCTCTCTATTTTAACTTAGATTTTGGTACGTCTAAGACCATCTGGTTAGTTGATCTCGGTGCTCTTACAGGTGAATGAGCCGTGTAAAACTCTTCTCTGAAAGTGTGTTCAAAATTGGACAGTTGGCACAGAACCATTATTTAAGGATTAATAATAACAAGAGATAGTCTATTCCTCAACTTATCTTTTTATTGAAGCATGCAGAGAGTAACACAGCTGAGGGTCTTTGACCTCAGCACAACCTGACAGGAAAAGACCCTGAATAAGCGTTTGCGGTTAAATTTATCTTCTGGCTACTTGGGCGTTCCCAACATGGCCTCCTACAATGGCTGCCTTGTGTGAACCGGTCAAAATCAGTTCCTTCATCAGATGCTCGTTGAACTGGTCAAAACCAGTTTCTTCATAGGTTGCTCCTTTTGTCCTGCAGTTGCTGGCTGTCTGCTGACAGATGTTTTCCTGTTGTTCTCAAACTGTCCCCTTTCACTTCCTATTGCAACCCCATGATCAACCTCATAATCAACCCCATGACCCAGAGACATTTCACAATATGTATGCAGAAAGCATTCTTCATTGCAGAAGCAGTTGGGGTGTGTGTGTGTAGCTAAAATCACTTCCTGTTATGTAGGCAGATGTGCAGTGCAAAGACTTCATACAGCAATCAACACTTTGTATGACCACTTTTATCTAATTAACACATTCTTAACTAATACATTCTTATCTAACTAAAATATTCTATCACAGCAGAAAAAAGCTCTGACAAATAGGATGGTAAAAATCTATTTAAGGCCTTAAAAGTAAAAAATAAATCCTTAAAATCAATCCTAAAATAAACAGGAAGTCAGAGAAAGGAGGGATAAAACAGGAGTGATATGCTCACGCTTTTTTATACCAGTTAAAGCTGAGCCGCTGCATTCTGAGCTAGCTGCAAACAGTGCACACAGTTCTACTCCAAAATAGAGTGAATTACAGTAGTCCAATCATGAGGTAATAAAAGCATGTATCACTTTTTGTAGATCTCTAGGGGGAAGATAAGACTTCACTTTGGCAATCATTCGCAATTGACAAAAACTAGTTTTGACAATTGCACTAATCTGTTTGCCCATCTTAAAAGAATTGTTAATAATGACACCCAAATTTCTGACAGTACTGCTACAATAGGGAGCCAACGGTCTAAGAATGCCAGTAGGGTTTCCAGTTTTTCCAAAACAGATAACCTCAGTTTTATTTTCATTGATGGTGAGAAAGTTCAGCTTTAGCCAAGTACAGGGGTGTGAAAAAGTGTTTGCCCCTTCCTGATTTCTCATTGTTTTGTATGTTTGTCACACTTAAATGTTTCAGATCATCAAACAAATTTAAATATTAGACAAAGATAACACAAGTTAACACAAAATGCAGTTTTTAAATGTAGGTGTTTATTATTAGTTAGTTAGTTAGTTAATTCCTTTCACGCCATGAAGGCGCATAGGGCGGTGCCTCCGTTTCTCTGACCCTAGGCCACACAGCTACTGTAAGTAGTGAAAGCTACAGTGGGGGGTCAGTCCTCTGGTAGCTCTGTGCGTAACTTTACTTTCCCCGTTCCATTATGCGGAGCACCACGCTAGAAGGCAGAAAGTAACATTTTTATATGGTCTTTGGTATGACCCGGCCGGGATTTGAACCCCTGCCTCCCGGGTGTGGGGCGGATGCTCTACCAACTGAGCCACCACTCCGGTCGGTGTTTATTATTAAGGGGGAAAAAAATCCAAACCTACATGGCCCTGTGTGAAAAAATGATTGCCCTCTAAACCTAATAACTGGTTGGGCCACCCTTAGCAGCAACGACTGCAATCAAGTGTTTGTAATAAGATAAGATAAGATAAGATAAGATAAGCCTTTATTAGTCCCACAACGGGGAAATTCCAGGATTGCAACAGCACAGGGATAGCAACACTCAGAGCAACAATCAGAAGGCAAGAAAAAAAAACAAGCAAGCAAGAGCAGCTAATAAACATATGTACGTATTACTATAAAATATATATATATACACACACACACAGACACACAGTGCAGAGCATTGTAGCTGGATGGAATAAATATATGAATATATGAACACACAGTGCAGAGCATTGTAGCTAGATGGAATAAATATGTAAATATATAAACACCCACAGTACGGAGCATTGCAGCTAGGTGGAATAAATATGCAAGTATATAAACACACACAGTGCGGAGCAATGTAGCTAGATGGAATAATATGTAGATATATAAATATATAAACACACCCAGTGCTGAGCATTGTAGCTAGATGGAATAAATATGCAAATATATAAACACACACAGTGCAGAGCATTGTTGCTAGATGGAATGAAACAGCATAACCGTCTACTTAGTTATCCTACATGGTATGATTATGTGCCCATACATATTCTCACCCTCCATAGCGACCGGTATGTTCCTAGTTGTATGCCGGAGGGGACCATTGTGTAAGTCTATTGCATCTTTTGCATTCAAAAAACTATTAGTTTGTTACGTCTTTTTGCTATCTCTGCGAGCAGCCCTGCTTAGGTTGTACAGTCTGACAGCCGTTGGTAGGAAGGACCTACGAAACCTCTCGGTTGTGCACCTGGGATGATGTAGTCTGCTGCTAAATGAGCTCCTCAGTGCATTCAGTATGTCCTGCATAGGGTGGAACTCGGACTCCAGCAGAGATGACAGTTTAGCCACCGTCCTTCTCTCTCCTATCTCCTCCATCGGATCAAGGCGCTGCCCCAGGACAGAGCTAGCTTTCTTAATCAGTTTGTTCAGTCTCTTCCTATCGGCTGCAGTAATGCCACTGCCCCAGCAGACCACTCCAAAAGTGATGGCTGATGCCACCACCGTGTCATAGAATGACTTCAGCAGCGCCCCTTGTACACCAAAAGACCTGAGTCTCCTCAGCAGGAACAGCCTGCGCTGTCCCTTCTTGTAGAGTGCATCAGTATTGTGTGACCAGTCTAGTTTATTGTTCAGATGAATACCCAGGTACTTATAGGATGTCACCATCTCGATGTCTGTTCCCTGTATATTTACTGGTACTGTGAGGGGCTGCCCATGCCTGCGGCAGTCCACCACCAGCTCCTTAGTTTTCCTCGCGTTGATCTGGAGGCAGTTCCGATGGCACCAGTCCACGAAGTCCTGGATAAGCCCTCTGTACTCAGCTTCATCTCCATTGGAGATGAGGCCAACGATCGCAGAGTCATCAGAGAACTTCTGTAGATGGCAGTGTGTTGTGTTGTGTGAGAAGTCCGCAGTATAAAGAGTGAACAGGAAGGGAGCCAGCACCGTTCCCTGGGGGGCCCCCGTGCTACTGATGATCGTGTCGGACACACAGTCCCGGGTTCTCACAAACTGAGGCCGGTTCGTGAGGTAGTCCAGGATCCATGATGACAGGTGCTGGTCCACCCCTGCGCGCAGCAGCTTGTCCTTCAGGATCATCGGTTGGATGGTGTTGAAAGCACTGGAGAAGTCAAAGAACATGATCCTCACCATATTCCCGGGCTTCTCCAGGTGGGACAGAGAACGGTGAAGGAGGAAGATCACCGCATCCTCCACCCCAATGCCATGCTGGTAGGCGAACTGGAGTGGATCCATCGCTGGTTCCACCAGGGGGCGGAGGTGAGCAAGGAGCAGTCTCTCCAGGGTCTTCATCAAGTGGGACGTCAAGGCCACCGGTCTGTAGCTGTTCAGGTCTTTGGGGTGGGAAGTTTTTGGTACAGGTACCACACAAGATGTTTTCCACAGCTGTGGTACCCTCCCCAGTTTCAGGCTCATGTTGAAGATATACGTCACAATCCCACACAGCTGGTCTGCACAGGACTTGAGGAGCTTTGCGCTGATGCCGTCCGGTCCCGGCGCCTTCCTCGCCTTGATCTTCCTCAGCTCCGTCCTCACCTGGGTCCTGGTCAGGGTCAGGATGGGGGGCTGTGTGTTGGGAGTGGGGGGGTGTTGGTGGAGTGGGGAGTGGGCAGCAGGACTTGATTTCTTTAGAGGCAGCAGTGGTTGTTGTGCAGTCAGGGGGGAGGGCGGTTGGTCAAATCTATTGAAAAACAGATTCAGGTTGTTCGCCCACTCCCTGCCCCCTGTGGCCTGGGGGGAGGTATTCTGGAGCCCCGAGATGGTTTTGAGGTTTCTCCAGACCCCGCTGATGTCGCTCTGTTGCAGCTTGTCCTCCATCTTCTTCCTGAAGCTGTCCTTGCCTTCTCTGATCTTTCTCCTCAGCTCCCTCTGTACGGACTTCAGCATCTCCCTGTTCCCTGACCTGAAGATCCTCTTCTTCTCTCTCAGAAGTGTTTTTATCTCAGGGTTGATCCAGGGTTTGTTGTTTGAGTGACGCCGTATGGTCTTGGTGGGAACGGATTTGTCCACACAGAAGCTGAGGTAGCCCGTGAAGGTGTGAATGAGGCCATCGATGTCCTCACCATGTGGATCGCAGAGCTGCTTCCAGGCGGTGGCTTCAAAACAGCCCTTTAGGGTGTCCATTGTCTCCTCAGACCATAACTCCACAGTGTGCATGGCCGGAGGTTGTCTGTGCACTAGGGGTTTGTACACCGGCCGGAGATGAACCAAGTTGTGATCCGATCTCCCGAGTGGGGGGAGTTGTGATGAGGTGTACGCCTCCTTAGTGTTTGCGTAGAATAAATCCAGTGTTTTATTGTCTCTAGTGTGGCATGTGACATACTGGGTGAACGTGGGTAGAATGGGAGACAGTGAAACATGGTTGAAATCGCCTGAGATGAGGAGAAGAGCATCTGGGTGTTCTGTCTGCAGCCTGCTGGTTACTGAATGGATGACGTCACGTGCTGTCCCAGCGTTCGCCGTCGGATTTGCATAAACAACAATGCAGATCACGTGTGAGTGTTCTCTCGGGAGATATGTAGGCCTCATGCTAACAGCTAGCAACTCAATGTCTTTGCTGCAGTGTCGTTGTTTAACAGTGATATGTCCCGGTCTGCACCAGTTGTTGTTAACATACATTATCACTCCACCGCCCCTAGCCTTGCCACTGTCTGGTGTTCGGTCAGCTCGTATCATGTGAAAACCCTCCAGCTCAATGTTAGCATCTGCTGCTAGTTCAGTTAGCCACGTCTCAGTAAACAAAAGGAGAGAGCACTCCCGGTATGTGCTATCATAACGGGAGATAGCCGCTAGCTCATCTAACTTTCCCAGTATCGACCGTACATTTCCCATGACAACAGATGGAAGGGAGGGTCTGTACCTTATATTTTTTGTCCTCCGCCTTACTCCAGCCCGGCAGCCGCGGCGTTTTCGCCTCAGTTCTCTCGGTATGTCGAGTTTTTCCAATGGGACCGGGTGGCGGTTGAATGCTAGCAGCTGTTCTCTGCTGTATCGTATCCTGCTATAGACAGTGGCTCCGTCCACCGGCTCAGGAGACATTTAGGACGATCTGTGTGTCCGTGATATAAGTGGGGTGAAAAAAAAAGACGGATCAAAAGAGAGAGGAAGGGAAAAAGACTCGGAATCGAGCCGCTGTTGCAAAAGGCAGCCGACTCGTGTGGCGCCGAGAGAAAAAAAAAAAAAACAAAAAAACAAAAAAAAACATGTAATATGTGGCAATGAGTCTTTTACAGCACTGTGGAGGAATTTTGGCCCACTCATCTTTGCAGAATTGTTGTAATTCAACCACATTGGAGGGTTTTCGAGCATGAACCATGCCTTTTTAAGGTCATGTCACAGCATCTCAATCGGATTCAGGTCAGGACTTTGACTAGGCCACTCAGTCTTCATTTTGTTTTTGTCATGATTTGCCCCTCAGGGCAGAGAAAGACAGACCCAGACGCCAACTGCAGTTTGTGGCATTTATTAACAAAACATAAAGTTCCAAGGTGCATGAATGCAAAATTCCAAACAGGTAACAAGGTAAACTTACAGATCAGGTAGCAGAATAACTCACCAGAGCAGGGTTAGGGATCTGGTGGTGAGGAGAAGGTATTATTAAGAGTACTGCAAGAATGAAATGAAAATGCAGTCCTTAAATAGGGTCAGAACAAATAAAACAAGTGATGACAGGTGTAGGGTCACATGAGCGGGCAAAAAGGTAACAATGATTAATGATTGGGATCAGCTGTGAAGTAATGAGAGGAGAGCGCCCGGCTGACAACTGACAGGGCTACGCCCACACGGAGCACCAGCCAGGAAAAGCCCTGACAACTGTCAGCTGCAATAATAAGGATCGGAAGAATAAAATATAAACAAGTACAAACTGAGAAATAGATACCAATTGATGCATAATCAGAACACAGTAAAACTAGGACACAAACAGGAAAATAAAAAAACATACAGGGATAACAAAAAACAAAAGGCACAAAAATACAACAAATATATAAATACAGAGAAAAAGCCATGAGACTGAGCCTGGCGGAACCTCCAGTGCTCAGCTCGTGACAGTTTTTCTTAAGCCATTCAGAGGTGGACTTGCTGGTGTGTTTTGGATCATTGTACTGCTGCAGAATCCAAGTGCGCTTCAGCTTGAGGTCACGAACAGATGGCCAGACATTCTCCTTCAGGATTTTTGGTATACAGCAGAATTCGTGGTTCCAATTACCACAGCAAGTCTTCCAGGTCCAGAGCAACAAAACAGCCCCAGACCCTCACACTACCACCACCACCATATTTTATTGTTGGCATGATGTTCCTTTTCTGAAATGCTGTGTTACTTTTATGCCAGATGTAATGGGAGACACACCTTCCAAAAAGTTCAGCTTTTGTCTTGTCAGTCCACAGAGTATTTTCCCAAAACTCTTGGTGATCATCAAGATGTTTTCTGGCAAAACTGAGACGAGCCTTTATGTTCTTTTTGCTCAGCAGTGGTTTTCGTCTTGGATCTCTGCCATCCAGGCTCTTTTTGTCCAATCTCTTTCTTATGGTGGAGTCATGAACACTGACCTTGACTGAGGCAAGTGAGGCCTGCAGTTCTTTGGATGTTGTTGTGGGGTCATTTGTCACATCTTGGATGAGTTGTCACTGTGCTTGTGGGGTAATTTTGGTCGGCCAGCCACTCCTGGGAAGATTCACCATTGTTCCCTGTTTTCGTCATTTGTGGATAATCGCTCTCACTGTGGTTCGCTGGAGTCCCAAAGCTTTAGAAATAGCTTTATAACCTTTTCCAAACTGATAGATCTCAATTACTTTGTTTCTCATTTGTTCCTGAATTTCTTTGGATCACAGCATGATGTCTAGCTTTTGAGGACCTTTTGGTCTTCTTCACTTTGTCAGGCAGGTCCTGTTTAAGTGAGTTTTTGATTGAGAACAGGTGTGGCAGTCATCAGGCCTGGGTGTGGCTAGAGTGATTGAACTCAATTTCCCACAGATGTGATAAAACACAGTAAATTTATGTTTTAATGGTGGTGGCGGTGGGGAGGATCACTTTTTCACACAGGGCCATGTAGGTTTGGATTTTTTTTTACCCTTAATAATAAACACCTTCATTTAAAACTGCATTTTGTGTTTACTTGTGTTATCTTTGTCTAATATTTAAATTAGTTTGATGATCTGAAACATTTAAGTGTGAGAAACACAAAAAAATGAGAAATCAGGAAGGGGCAAACACTTTTTCACACCACTGTATTTATGTCGTCTAGACAGCAGAGGCTGTAATGAATTACTGCTGTTTTGAGTTAGGGGCATATGGACTTGAATATCATCAGCAAAGCAATGAAATGGTATTGCTTTGCTATATTTGGAGTCAGTTGAGATGGTTTGGGCATCTGATCAGGATGCCTCCTGGACGCCTTCCACTTGAGGTGTTTCGGGCACATCCCACTGGGAGGAGACCCCGGGGCAGACCCAGGACTCTGTGGAGAGACTATGTCTCCCAGCTGGTCTGGGAACACCTTGGTATCCTCTCTGAAGAGCTGGAGCAGGTGGCTGGGGAGAGGGAAGTCTAGGCTTCTCTGCTTGAACTGCTGCCTCCATGACCCGGACCTCCGGAAAAGCTGTAGAAGATGGATGGATGGGTGGATGGACCCTAAAGGCAACATATACAGGGAAAACAGGACTGGACCCAAAACAGACCCCTGAGGGACGCTACAAGTAAGGGGAGCTGCTGTACAAGAGAACTTTCCTATACTAATGAAAAGCTTCTGTCTGTCAAATAAGATTTAAACCAAGCTAGTGCAGCACCTTTGATACCAACATGTTCAAGTCAAGACAGAAGAATCGTGATCCACAGTATCAACGGCAGCAGACAGGTCTAAAAGGACTAAAACAGCAGAACTGCCAGAATCAGCAATTAAAAGAAGATCATTAAAAACTCTTACAAGGGCCGTCTCAGTGCTTTGGCAGGATCTAAAACCAGACTGAAACTTTTCACATATACCGTGTGAGTTTAAAAATGTCTGGAGTTAATAAGAGCAACTTTCTCCAGAACTTTCAGCAGGACAACGACCCTAAGCATACACCTAAGATATCAAAGGAGTGGCTTCAGGACAACTATGTGAATGTCCTTGAGTGGCCCAGCTAGAGCCCAGACTTGAATCCAATTGAACATCTCTGGAGAGATCTGAAAATGGCTGTGCACGGACGCTTTCTATCCAACCTGATGGAGCTTGAGAGGTGCTGCAAAGAGGAATGGGCGAAACTTCCCAAAGATAGGTGTGCCACGCTTGTGGCATCATATTCAAAAAGACTTGAGGCTGTAATTGCTGCCAAAGGTGCATCAACAAAGTATTCAGTAAAGGCTGTGAATACTTAAGTACATGTGATTTCTTAGTTTTTATTTTTAATAAATTTACAAAAATCTCAAAAAAAAAAAACTTTTCATGTTGTCATTATGGGGTATTGTGTGTAGAATTTTGAGGGAAAAATGAATTTAATCTATTTTGGAATAAGGCTGTAATTGTGGAAAAAGTGAAGCGCTGTGAATACTTTTTGGATGCACTGTAGTTCCTGGTTATGTTGATTATTCTGATTTCATTCCTTGTCTTAGTTTTCATGCCCATAGCGTTCCTTGTCTATTATTAGGGTTTTGTTAGGTCTTTATTTTGTAAGGTCCTCCTCTGTGTTTCACCCCGGTCTCTTGTAATGTTGTCATCCCCTGTCTGGTCCTGGGTCTTGTGTGTGGACTTGTTTACCTATTGTTCCCAGTCCCTCATGTTCCATACCCGTGGCCACTTCCCCTCATGTGTTGCTGTTTACCCCTGATTGTCTCCCATCTGTCTTTTGTTCTAGTAATTGTTTTGTTCCCTATATATGTGAGTCTTTGTTCTTTGTTCATCGTGAGGTCATCATCGTTGGTTCTTGTTTCCATACCTTGTCATGCCATGCCATGCCATTGTTACATATCCTTGCTTGGTATGTTTAAACACTTCTAGCCATGTGAGTTTTTGCCCTTTGTAGCCTTGCCATTGAGATTTACCTGCCTTGCTTCAGCTTTGTGTTTTCAGCCCTCATACTGCCTTTATTTTGTGCTTTTAATTTAAGTGAATAAATCATTATTGCACCATGTTGCTGTCTGCAACCTTGAGCCCTGCCTTCCACCCTCTTCTGCCTGGAAGGCAGAAATATGACAACTAGACTTTCAAACTAGATAATTTTGTGCCGCAGATCTGCTGCTTAAAATTATTAGTTGCTTGAACATCAGATTCAGAGGAAAGAAGACATTTGTAATAACACAAAGTGGCGTGGACTAAAGAGAGAAATATTAGATGTAGATTCAGTGAATAAAACAGTCACATTTGGACTGTAATCTTACTGGGACATCACATTTTGTCTATAGTGCCATAATGACGAATCCCCTCCTCAGATTTTTTTTTCTTGTGTCCACAGCTGGATTTATTTCTTCTTCCTGACATTGCACAATTCAACTCCTCCAAGGGTATTTAATTGCTCAATTCAGACTTCATAACACATTTGCAGTTTGTATAACGCCTTTTTCACACTTGCACAGCTCCATACTCATGCTCTCTTTCATAAATAAGCATATACTTATGTGCACTAGCGAGAAAGCATGGAGATGGATGCACATAGAGATGCACATAATCCATATGCCGAATAACTTTGCTCCCACAAGATGTCTGAAGACCGTGAAGATAGGGAATGACAAATCGGGATACAGAAGACATTGTCCTCACCAGTGACGGAAATCACGCTCTGCTCCAGAGAAGTGTGCCTAAAATGGTGAATATAGATGATATCATTATGAATTCATAGGATAAGAAATAATGACACAGATCACAGTCAGAGATAAGACTTAGTGCAATAACTTGTGCTTAGTGAAACAGCAAGGGGCTTTACGAGTGATCTCCTGCCTTCTCTCATGGGTTGTATAAGAGCTTAGACAGCCTGAAACTGTTACCTTAAAAGTGGTAAAGAAAAGCTTGCATACAGCTGTGCATTTTTATTTGCTTGTGTAAGTTTAAAGATATAGAGACATCATTCAAACATGACCCACTGGAATCCAACAAATTTAGAGATGATCCAATAAAGATGGAAGTGAGTGTAGCAGGTGTCTGAAGTTGGGGGACTCACTGCAAGACATTCTTGATGGATTCTACAGTTAGTTTTTAAAAAGTTAGGGATAGGCAGTTAATTCAAAAACAAGTAAAAGTGACATTCTGAGCAATTACAGATTTAGATGAATTTTTATTAGGATTCCAAGCCACTCTGCTGTGGGAAACCTATTGTTTATGTTGTGATTCTTTTTCTTTTTTGCCTCTAAAAATATATGGGAAGCAAAAACGGTAATACATAAAACCTAGAAATTTTACAGTCTGATTAGAAATTCTTCCCACTACTCAGAGACCAAAAATCAAGGCACTGTGTATATACAGTCATGTGAAAAAATTAGGACACCCTGTATAAGCCTCTGTGTGTGTGTGTGTGTGTGTGTGTGTGTGTGTGTGTGTTTTAACATATTTCTTTCTTTCTTTCTTTATTTAATATGGACATAACAAATTACATTAGTACAATCACCAGGAGAGACCAGATGTTTTGCATAGGTGTATATAGCACAAGTGCTAATTCTCAACACCAGTCCATTTGGACATATGGATGTTATGTCTTAATAATGTGAGACGTGAGAGCCATGTTGCACCGTGCAACAAACTGAACTTTATTGAGATTCACACTCAATATACATATTGGCCGTAGCCCGCCTGACATCGCCACGTCAACTGCCTGGCGTCAGCTACAGCAAGCCCCAAGGGTCAAATCCCCATACAACATCCCCCCCCCCCCCCTTACAAAACGTGAAAGGCACCATACAGCCAGCTCAGGAAGTTGTTGCCAGCCCGGGATCCGGGAGCTGCGGTGGATTTGACTGATGAGGGTTGGGACTTGCCTGATGAGGGTGTTGGGGATTCTCAGGTGCGGCCGATGTAGCCTGGAGCAGGTCCTCCTCTGGTGAGGCGCTTGGCTAAGATGCATCAGAGGCCCGGACACCTCGATGACATTGTGGTAGAAGTAGCCTTAGCTGAAACATGTTGGGCATGTGCGGCAGAATAATCTGCCCCAACACGGGAAGGTACTCTGGCAGTCTACCCAGGTGCCCATTTAGCTTATTAGGCCTGTTGTTGTCGGTGTGTTGCAAAAAAAAAAAAAAAAAAGCCAATAAGTGAAAAAAAGAGAAAAAACAAACAATGTATATATTGCATGTGTTCTGTGGGTTTTTTTATGCTAACTTTAATGGGGGGGGGGAGTTCTATTTTATATGGCAGTGTTGCGCTATATAAGTGCAGGTTAGTTAGTTAGTTAGTTAGTTTCCTCTGGTAACACTTCTGGGTTGCGGCCCACCTCACCAGCAAAATTACCGCTGCGCTTATGAGGATATATGAATTTAAGAAAAAATATCTGAGGCAATGACTTTCCGCAAGCACGCACACGAACAATGCGCGTGGCCGTCATCCGCGCGAGCTTTCCGGTAGTCACCAGACAGAGTCTCGCTAGCGTGACTGTCCGACAGAAATATAGGTTTATTAAAGTACTTTAAATGCGGAAAAAAATCAGAAGAGGTATGTAAGCACTGGCATTTATCATGGTTTTAATCCCCTGGAAACGGGAGCAATAATGGAAGAGTCGCTTAGCTAAGAGATGTAGTTAGAATTCATATGCAGCCGGCTTCATATGAAGGGAAAGGCAAGGCGGTCTGATGAATTGCTGAGGATATATTTCATCAGCCACTACAATCTTAAGTTCCCTATTATGTACCTGTCAAGTTAAGATGAGCTGGCTGGAATGCCACCGTCACCCGTCCAAGAGCTCGAATGTGTCTTGGCCCAGCTGCCTCACGATCTGCAGGGGCCCCATCCAGAAAGGCTGCAGCTTATGCGTATGGTTGGGGTGATTAATCCTGACCCAATCTGGCACATCGAGTCCATGGGCCCTCGCCCTGTGCTTCCTGTCGAAAAGTCGTTTCATTTTCTGCTGCTGGGTGATGACCCAGTCTCGTGGAGGGTCTGTGTCCCCTGAAGAGGAGGTAGTGGGGGGCCGCAGCCGGTCCAGAGGCAGATGTAATTCATGCCCCAGCATGAGCTTCGCTGGGAAGCACCCTGTCGTAGCATGGGCCGTTGCCCTGTAGAGAAGGAGCGTGTTAAGGGGATAAGGGATAAGGACCTGTACTTATATAGCGCTTTTTTTGTGGTCCGTGTTCTGAAGGACGTCAGGAAAGCCATCCACCAGATGGGTCCGCAAACCATTTTTCAGAGTCTTGTTGAAACGTTCCACACCCCCATTGGCTTGAGGGTGGTAGAATGTGGTTCTGATGTGCTCCACGCCCCTGTCTCCCAAAAACTCCTCAAACCCCCCAGAGATGAACTGTGGACCATTGTCCGTTGTGATGGCATCCAGGATCCCACACCTGGTGAACAGCAAGGAAATTGATGACCACATCTATCATGACTGAGTTAGTGGGCAACACTTCCGGCCATTTGGAGAACCAGTCAGAAACGGCTGCTTGGGGGTGGGGGGTAGCTCACCACAAATGTCCAATTGGATGTGCTTCCAAGGGCCCTCCAGGTATGGTAACGATCGCAGGAGTGGGGCACGCCAGTCTTCCCACTTTCCAAACACAGAACACAGTTCTTAACCATAGTCTCAATGTCCTTATCAATGCCAGGTCTGACTACACCCGGATGACCCTCATGGAGCATGGCCAAAACGTGCAATCTCAGTGACACCGGAATCAATGTGCAGTGTCCCCTTGCCATACACACACCATTCCAGCAACTCAGTTTATCTCTGAACCTGTGAAAAGGCACCAGATCGCCCTGCACCTTTGTGGGGCAACCCTCCCTGATGACTGAGCACAGCTGTGACAACGTGGGGTCCCGTTCCAACTCCGCCTGGAGCTCCTGGAGGGACACCATGTTCCGGTGCCTCCATGGGGTTGTCGTTTTCTGGTTGTACAGTGTTGGCCATAGCATGGGACAGGAGGTCTGCCACTACGTTCTCTTTGCCAGGGGTGAACTGGGTAGTGAAGTTGTAGGCCCATAGCCGCTCAGTCCACCTGTGGATCCGCAGGGGCCTATGTCCCGAACCCATTGTTTCTAGCAGCGTCGTCAGCACCTGGTGGTCCATGCACAGGGTAAAATGGTGTCCATAAGATAAGATAAGATAAGCCTTTATTAGTCCCACAATGGGGAAATTCCAGGATTGCAACAGCACAGGGATAGCAACACTCAGAGCAACAATCAGAAGGCAAGAAAAAAAAAACCAAGAGCAGCGAGTATACATATGTACATATAAACATAAATATATAGACACACGATGCGGAGCACTGCAGCTAGATGGAATAAATATATAGATATATAAACACAGTGCGGAGCATTGTAGCTAGATGGAATAAATATATGAACATATAAACACACAGTGCGGAGCATTGCAGCTAGATGGAACAAACATACAAATATATAAACACACACAGTGCGGAGCATTGTAGCTAGATGGAACAAACATGTAAATATATAAACACACACACAGTGCGGAGCATTGTAGCTAGATGGAACAAATATGCAAACACATAAACACACAGTGCGGAGCACCGTAGCTAGATGGAATAAATATGTAAATATATAAACACACACAGTGCGGAGCACTGTAGCTAGATGGAATAAATATGTAAATATATAAATACACAGTGTGGAGCATTGTCGCTAAATGGAATCAGAATCAGAATCAGAATCAGAATCAGAATCAGATTTATTGCCATTGTTCATGTAGTACACAAACTAGGAATTTGTCTCGGTGCAATGCTGCAACATTAAACATGATAAAAATAAAAGATAGAAATAAAAAACTATACATGCAATAAAATGTAGAATATGAATGAGTAATACTAGACAAAGCAATTTTAGATATATTAGCGAGCAGCAGATATTGTGGAGTACCCCATAGTGCAGTCGGTAATGCAAAAAGAAAACAGTGATGATTGACATGAGTCTGGTTGAGCTGCTGTACATAGTGCACGAGAGTCTAATAAGTCACTTAGTGTTCAGCAGTCTGATGGCAGAGGGGAAGAAGCTGTTCATGTGACGGGAGGTTTTAGTCTGAATGGACCGAAGTCTTCTACCTGAGGGGAGGGGGGCAAACAGTACGTGACCAGGGTGTGAAGGATCGGCTATGATCCGGCCTGCGTGCCTCCGGGTCCTGGAGATGTACAGATCCTGGAGGGATGGGAGCTTGCAGCCGATCACCTTCTCAGCAGCGCGCACGACGCGCTGCAGCCTTAGTCTGTCCCTGGCAGTGGCTCCTGCGTACCACACAGTTATGGAGGTGGTGAGGATGGACTCGATGATGGCCGTGTAGAACTGCACCAACATCTTGGTGGGTAGCTTGAGCTTTCTCAGCTGCCGCAGGAAGAACATCCTCTGCTGGGCCTTTTTGATGAGGGAGCTGATGGTCGGCTCCCACTTGAGGTCCCGGGTGATGGTGGTGCCCAGGAAGCGGAAGGAATCTGCAGTGGTGATGGGAGAGCCTGTGAGGGTGAGGGGGGGCAGAGGGGTTGTGACTTTCCTGAAGTCCACGATCATCTCCACTGTCTTCAGAGCGTTCAGCTGCAGGTTGTTGTGGCTGCACCAGGACGCCAGCTGGGCCACCTCTTTCCTGTAGATGGACTCGTCGCCGTTGGAGATGAGCCCAATGAGGGTGGTGTCGTCCGCAAACTTGATCAGCTTGACAGACTGGTGGCTGGAGGTGCAGGAGTTGGTATAAAGGGAGAAGAGTAGGGGGGAAAGTACACAGCCCTGGGGTGATCCAGTGCTGATGCTAACAGAGTCAGACACAGTCTTTCCCAGCCGCACATGCTGCCTCCGGTCCGTCAGGAAGTCGGTGATCCACCTGCAGAGGGAGTCAGGCACGCCGAGCAGGGACAGCTTGTCCTGGAGCAGAGTGGGGTGGATGGTGTTGAATGCAGAGCTGAAGTCCACAAACAGGATCCTGGCGTGGGTTCCTGGGGAGTCCAGGTGCTGCAGGATGGAGTGGAGGGCCAGGTTGACTGCGTCGTCCACAGACCTGTTGGCTCGGTAGGCAAACTGCAGCAGGTCCAGGAGGGGAGTGGTGATGGACTTGAGGTGGGGCAGGACTAGGCGCTCAAAGGACTTCATGACTACAGAGGTGAGCGCTACAGGTCTGTAGTCGTTAAGTCCAGTGATCCGTGACTTCTTGGGGACAGGGATGATGGTGGAGGTTTTGAGGCAGGTCGGCACGTGGCATAACTTCAGGGAGGTGTTAAAAATGTCTGTGAAGACAGGAGTCAGCTCATCCGCACAGTGTCTCAGGGTGGAGGGAGACACGCCGTCCGGACCGGGGGCCTTGCGCGGGTTCAGTCTGGAGAACTGTCTGTGCACGTCCTGCTCACTGATGACAAGGGCGGGGGGGGGGGGGCGCCTTTGATGAAGTGAGGACCGTGGAGGCAGTGGCGCTGGGGGGAGGGGGGGAGATGGACACAGCTGACGAGGTGTCAAAACGGGCATAATGTTGGGACAGTCTTTGACAAAGGGCTATGTCATCCTGACCTTTAGAAGCCTGAGGCCGATAGTTGGTGATTTGCCTCAGTCCTCTCCACACAGAAGCAGAGTCGTTAGCAGTGAACTGCTGCTGGAGTCTCTCAGAATACACAGATTTAGCTCTCTTCAACTCTCTGCTAAACCGATATTTGACCTCCCTGTAGCAGTCCCTGTCTCCACTTTTCAACGCTGCTTCCTTCTCCTTCCTGATCTGTCTGAGCTTAGCTGTGAACCAGGGCTTGTCATTTGAGTACCTCACCCTTGTGCGCGATGGAAGAATGCTCTCCTCACAAAAGTGGATATATGAGTTCACAGTGTCCGTATACTCATCCAGATCATGCGTGGCTCCTTTAAACATGCCCCAGTCAGTTATTTCCATGCACGTGCTCAGCTTCTCCCCAGCTTCACTGGTCAATTTTCTCGTAGTGCTCACAACAGGTTTAGTGAGCTTCAGTCTCTGTCTGTATGTGGGAATGAGGTGGACCATCACGTGATCAGATAGTCCGAGCGCAGCGCAGGGAACAGCGCGATACGCGTCCTTTACTGTAGTGTAACAGTGATCCAGCGTGTTCTTTCCTCTGGTGGGGCATTTAATAAACGGTTTGTATCTGGGAAGATCGTGGCACAGGTTGCTCTGGTTAAAGTCGCCAACCACAATAACCAGAGAGTCCGGGAAAGTGCGCCCCGTTTGTTGAATGTGATCTGCGAGCGCGCGCTGAGCTTCGCGCGCGTCCGCGTCGGGCGGGACGTAAACAGCGGCCAGGATGAATGAAGCGAACTCCTGCGGGGAATAAAAAAGCTTGCAGTTAATAAATAAATATTCCAGAGCGGGAGAACAGTATTGGGAAATCACCGTTACATCAGAGCACCAGCTGCTGTTAATGTAAAAGCAGACTCCTCCTCCTGAGGACTTACCGGAGAGCTCTGTGTCACGATCAGCACGAAACAGCTGAAATCCCTCGAGGAGGAGGTTCAGGTTCAGGTTACTTTATTTGTACCCGTAGGTAGATTTGTTTTGCAGTCTGGTGACATCCATATTTACAAGCCACTAATTACATTCAACATAGACACAAACACAGGCACACATCTTACAAAATAGGTAAATATAAAATATGTACAATATAATTTTTATAGCTTGTTCAACTCTTTGACAGCAGCAGGGACAAAGCTGTTTTTGTAGCACTGGGTTTTGCTTTTTGGGACAGCAAACCTCCGTCTGGAGGGAAGAAGCTGAAAGTTGCTGTGCAAAGGGTGGGAGTCATCATTTAAAATCGAGTCGGCCATCCTCTGTACTTGTCTGGTGTACAGGGATGTCAGGCTCAGCTGTGACTCACCAAGCAAACGACTGGACCATCTAACTACCTGATCCAAGGATTTCCTCTGTTTCAGTTTTATCTGACCAAACCATGACATTAAAGAAAAGGATAAAACAGATTCAATAAAAGCCCGATAAAACATAGTCATTATGGTTCGGTCAATTTGGAAGCGTGCAAGTTTCCTCAAACAATGCAAATTTTGCTGACCCTTTTTGCACACCCTTTCACAGTTCACTTCAAAGTTTAATTTACTATCAATAATCGTCCCAAGATATTTGTACGATTGTACACATTCGGTGGTCTGGCCTTTTAGTATGGTGACTTTGTGCCTGGGAGTTTTCCTCCTAAAGTCAATAATCATATCTTTAGTTTTTGTTGTATTCAGCTGCAGGTAGGAATCCTCAAACCAGTGAACAAAGTCATCAACTACTGGGCCGTGGCCACTCTCACCATCCTGGAGGAGACTGACAATGACTGAGTCATCAGCATACTTTATAATGTGTCTGTTGTCATGTCTGCTCCGACACATGTTTGTGTACAGGATGAAGAGTAGTGGTGACAACACACACCCCTGAGGAGAGCCAGTAGAAGAGCACTTTAGGTCAGACAATGTGCCATTGACCCTTACTCTCTGCGTCCTGTTGGTTAAGAAATCCAAAATCCAACCCACCAGATTATTGCTCAAATCAAATTGTTGCAGGAGCCTTTCAACTAAAATATGAGGTTGGATTGTATTAAAGGCAGAAGAAAAGTCCACAAATAAAAGCCTGGCGTGTGTCCCATTAAAATCCAAATGTTTAAAAAGCATGTTAAACAGAGTGACAGTGGCGTCCTCCACTCCTCTGTGAGGCCTATAGGCAAACTGCAGAGGATCCAATGCATGTTCAGTCTGCCTTAGGACCTCACATCTGACCAGTTTTTCAAAAATTTTCATTAAAATTGAAGTCAAAGCAACTGGTCTAAAGTCATTTACCGTTTTAGGACAGCTGGATTTTGGAACGGGAACAACCACGGCATCTTTCCAGATCTTAGGCACATGTTGTGTCTGTAAGGACTTACTGAAAATGTAATGAAATATAGGACTCAGCTCATGTGCACAGGACTTTACCAGGCGCCCACATATATTATCAGGGCCGACTTTTGTTCACTTTTACAGCGCAGAACTCCCTTTTAACATCCTGCATCTCAATATTAAAGTGCTGATTGTCTTTGAGTTTCTGTTTCAAATCTTGGATTTCTGTGCTAAAATCAAAGGAGTCAAAACGACCGTAAAAACAATTAAGAGCATTAGCCAGCTCTGTGTCTGAACTAAAACCATCTAAAAACACACGATTACTGCGCTCTGTGCTCTGAAGGCCTGCAATAGTTTTCATACTGGCCCAGGCTGAACCAAGTTTATTTGCTGCCATCTTACTTTCCAACTCTGATTTATAATTCTGCTTTGCTCTTAAAATTTCGGCCTTCAGCTCCTTAGTGGCAACCTGTAGCTCAGAAACAGACCCCTGTTTAAAGGCAAGTGCTTTCCTCTGTAAGCAGGATTTAACTGATTTAGTAACCCATGGTTTGTTGTTGGGGTATATTTTGACACGTTTACGTGGAACAATCTTATTTTGACAGTAAGCCATGTATGAGCATGTGAGCTCAGCCAGAGAGTCCAAATCATCCCCGCAGGCCATTATGAACATCTTCCAGTCTGTACAATCAAAGCATTCCTGGAGGCTGTGCTCTGAATCTTCTGTCCACACATCAATGTCTCTCGTCTCCACCTTGCCTCTTCTGAGAGCAGTTTTATATGTGGGCAGCAAATGAACACAGTTGTGATCTGATGATCCTAAAGGAGGAAGGGGGAGTGATTTATAGGCCCTCTCTATGGATCCATAGCACAGGTCCAATGTCTTTTTTCGCCTGGTTGGGCAGGAGACATACTGATGAAAGTTTTTAAGTGTCTTCTTTAAAGAAACATGGTTAAAATCCCCAAGAATGAAGTTTGGCGCCTCTGGAGAAATTGACTGCAGCCGCTGCACCACATCAGAGATGGTGCTGGAGGCGGAGTCAGCGTCTGCCCTCGGATGAATATACACAACTGTGATGAAAAGTTGGGGAAATTCACGAGGCAAATAAAAGGGGCGTAGTGACACAGACAGCAACTCCACATCGGGTGTACAGATGCGCTCTCTGACCGTGACAGATGTGCAGTACTGCTTATTTATGTATAAACATACACCGCCCCCCTGACGTTTCCCTGTTACCTCTTGCTGCTGATCCGAGCGCAGCGGGGCTCCAAAGCCGTCAATCCACAGGTCTGCATCTCGATCATGCGCAGTAAGCCAGGATTCAGTGAAAGCCATGACGCAGCAGTTCTTAAAATCCTTCTGGTAACGTACATTGCCTTGAATTTCATCCACCTTGTTTCTCACAGACTGTGCATTTCCAAAAATTATCGAAGGAAGAGGAATGTTACCAAACTGACGTCTCCTAAGGTGCAATTTCACACCTCCACGTCTTCCACGCTTCCTTCTGCCGCTCCTCTTTTCACCGCTGTGTCCGTCTCTCAAAATAAAGTCCGGCAGTTGAAGTTTGGGCTCAATCAGAGACGCTGCATCAGCTGTGTTTAAGCGTAGCAGCACATCCCTGGAATATTGTATTCTGCCCGCTATTCTGCTCGCCATGGAGCCGAACGCGTTTACCTCAGAGACAAAGAGCCACAGCACAGAAAGCAGCAGTGCAAGAGAGGAGAGGAAATCCATGTTGCAGATACCAGGGAGCTCTTCGCCATATATTCCACAAACGCTCCAGGGCAGAAACGACACAGAGGATTTTCTAAAAACGTAAAAAAGTACAAAAAACACACACACGCACACACGCACTATATCACCAGCTGCTGGTCGCTGCGTGCGCATGCGCCCAGGAGGAGCGCGCTGTCCGGAGTTGATTCCTTAAGCCAGGTCTCAGTAAAACAGAGGGCAGACGAGGTAGAGAGGTCCTTAAATCGCATCAGCAGTCTCAGTTCCTCTACCTTGTTAAAGAGAGAATTGACATTGGAGAGAAATATGCCAGGCAGAGCCGTGCGCGTGCCTCTCCTGCGAAGCCGCACGAGAGCGCCCGCTCGCCTTCCTCTCCTTCGCCGTCTCACTTTTTGGGTCAAAAAGTGAACCAGATCGGCGGCAGGAGCCAAAAAAACCGGGAGTAGGTCCGTGGGAGTGAAAGTCCTGATATTTAGTAGCTCTTCACGGGTGTAAGAGCAGGCAGACACACAATTGACGAACAGAAACATACAAAGAAAGGCGCAGCGAAACACCATGGCGGCCACTGTGGGCGCCATCTTGGATCGAAAAAAAAAAATATATATAAATGTACAAACACACACAGTGCGGAGCATTGCAGCTAGATGGAATGAAACAGCATAACCGTCTACTTAGCTATCCTTCATGGTATGATTATATACCCATACATATTGTCACCCTCCGTAGCTACCGGTATTTTCCTAGTTGTATACCAGAGGGGACCATTGTGTAAGTCTATTGCGTCTTTTGCATTCAATACTATTAGGTTGCCACGTCTTTTTGCTATCTCTGCGAGCAGCCCTGCTTAGGTTATACAGTCTGACAGCTGTTGGTAGGAAGGACCTGCGAAACCTCTCGGTTGTGCACCTAGGATGATGTAGTCTGCTGCTAAATGAGCTCCTTAGTGCATTCAGTGTGTCCTGCATAGGGTGGAACTCGGACTCCAGCAGAGATGACAGTTTAGCCACCATCCTTCTCTCTCCCATCTCCTCCACTGTGTCAAGGCGCTGCCCCAGGACAGATCTAGCTTTCTTGATCAGTTTGTTCAGTCTCTTCCTATCGGCTGCTGTAATGCCACTGCCGCAGCAGACCACTCCAAAAGTGATGGCTGATGCCACCACCGTGTCGTAGAATGTCTTCAGCAGCGCCCCTTGTACACCAAAAGACCTGAGTCTCCTCAGTAGGAACAGCCTGCGCTGTTCCTTCTTGTAGAGTGCGTCAGTATTGTGTGACCAGTCTAGTTCATTGTTCAGATGAACACCCAGGTACTTGTAGGATGTCACCATCTCGATGTCTGTTCCCTGGATGTTTACTGGTGCTGTGAGGGGTTGTCCTTGCCTACGGCAGTCCACCACCAGCTCCTTAGTTTTCCTCGCGTTGATCTGGAGGCAGTTCCGATGGCATCAGTCCACAAAGTCCTGGATAAGCCCTCTGTACTCAGCTTCATCTCCGTTGGAGATGAGGCCAACGATCGCAGAGTCGTCAGAAAACTTCTGTAGATGGCAGTGTGTTGTGTTGTGTGAGAAGTCCGCAGTATAAAGGGTGAACAGGAAGGGAGCCAAAACCGTTCCCTGTGGGGCCCCCGTGCTATCGATGATGGTGTCGGACACACAGTCCCGGGTTCTCACAAACTGTGGCCGGTTTGTGAGGTAGTCCAGGATCCATGATGACAGGTGCTGGTCCACCCCTGCGCACAGCAGCTTGTCCTTCAGGATCATCGGTTGGATGGTGTTGAAAGCACTGGAGAAGTCAAAGAACATGATCCTCACTGTATTCCTGGGCTTCTCCAGGTGGAACAGAAAACGGTGAAGGAGGAAGATGACCGCATCCTCCACCCCAATACCATGCTGGTAGGCGAACTGGAGTGGATCCATCGCTGGACCCACCAGGGGGCGGAGGTGAGCAAGGAGCAGTCTCTCCAGGGTCTTCATCATGTGGGACGTTAGGGCCACTGGTCTGTAGCTGTTCAGATCTTTGGGGTGGGAAGTCTTTGGTACAGGTACCACACAAGATGTTTTCCACAACTGTGGTACCCTCCCCAGCTTCAGGCTCAGGTTGAAGATGTACTCCACAATCCCACACAGCTGGTCTACACAGGACTTGAGGAGCTTTGCACTGATGCCGTCCGGTCCCGACGCCTTCCTCGCCTTGATCTTCCTCAGCTCCGTCCTCACCTGGGTCTTAGTGAGGGTCAGGTTGGGGGGCTGTGTGTTGGGAGTGGGGGGGGGGGGGTGATGGTGGAGTGGTAGAGTGGATGGTAGAGGTAAATGTGCCACCATTGTGACTTGTGATGTGTCTGGTTCAACGGTGGGGGCAGTTATGTCTCAAGTGCAAAATTGTACCTAATGCCCAGTGGCGTTCGTGTCAAGGTCCCTCTCAGTAGCTGAACAGAAATACTCCATGGGTGAGAGAAAGGTGTTCGCATGTGTCTGGACATGCGACCGGTGGCACATTTAAGTTAAGATGACCTAAATTCACCAAGTCAATGACTTTAATCCGTCAGCAGCCTTCAGACAAACTAAACGAGCCAACATTTGGATTTCAGAATAAGGGAGGTTTTTCCTGCTGTCTGGGTGGTGGAGAGATTTCTAAAAAAAAACAAAAAAAAAAAAAAAACCCTATAAATATATAGAAATATTATAACAGAAATAATGACATCCTTGGTCATTTAAGTTAATTTATTTCATTAAATACAATTTTATTAATTTTTTTTCTTTGTAATCAGAGTTAAATTACTGTTATTTTCTGACTACAAAGTTATGGTCAAAAATGTAAATTGTTATAAGGAAAAAGTAAAAAAAAATTACCACAGTCTGTTTCAAATTTTTATTTAAAAAAACAGTTGCCCCGGCCAAGATATATAGAGTGATGATACAGAGTGAAGTACATGGCGGTAATGCACCTGTAAGCTGGTTGCCAACAGCCAATCAAATCTAGAAGAAAAAGAATAATTTTATTTTAAAAAAACAGACAAAAATAAGCCATGAAATAATCCACACATTTATAATAAAGTTTCAAATGTACAAGAAAAGTCAAGTTTACAAGAGGGAATTACAAATTTGAGGAGAATGGTTTCAAATTTAGATAAATTAACAGAGAAAAGTAGAAAACTATAAGAAAATTGTTATAAATTTTTGAGAAAAACCTCAAACCTTCAAGACTGGTCATGACTCAAGTTTTTAAGTGGATGCTCTTTGTACCCTTAACGCAACTAGAAATTTTTGGTTGTCTACTTTCAATTATTAATTTCAAAGCACTGCTTGTCCTTGACACGAACGCCACTGGGCGTTCGGTACAATTTTGCACTTGAGACATAACTGCCCCCACCGTTGAACCAGACACATCACAAGTCACAAATGTTGGCCATTTTGGATCAAAGTGGGCCAACACCGGTGGGGAGGTGAGTTGGGACTTCAGCCTAGCAACCGCCGCTGAGCAGGCCGGAGTCCATTACCACGAAGTATCCTACTTCAAAAGGGCTTGGAGGGGTTCGATAGTCTCTGAATAATGGGGAATGAAACACCCGTAGAAGTTCACTATGCCCAGAAACGAGGAAATTTGTGTGGGCATCATGGGGTCGAGGAGACGCAAGACTGCCTCCACGTTTGAGTGCAGGGGGCTCAGGCCCTCAGCCACCAGCCGGAATCCAACAAACTCAATGGAATCCACTGTGAAGATGCACTTTTCCCCATTCAGTGTGACCCCGTGCTCCAGCAGCACCTCCATTACTCGTCTCAAACAACCGTCGTGTGCTTCCCGCGATGCGCCGTGGACCACAATGTCATCCATGTACACCACTACACCCCTGAGGCCGCCTAGAATCGTTGACATAATGTTTTGAAAACAACTCAACACTGACCTCAGACCAAAAGGCATGCGGGTGTACCTGAAAACGCCCATGTGGGTCACAAACCCCGTCAGGTCGTGGCTGGCTGGGTGGAGGGGCACCTGCAGATAACCCTGACTAAGGTCCAGCTTCGTGAACACTTTTGAGCCACTGAACATTGCAGTGAGTTCTTCCGTCGTGGGGAGCAGATATTTGTCCGGGATGGTCGTTTTGTTTACCATCCTGAGGTCAATGCATGGCTGAATACCGCCTGTCTTCTTCTTGGCCACCACGATGTTTGAGATCCACAGCGAGGCATCCACTTTCTCGATAATGCTGGCTTTAAGCAATTTATTCAGCTCCGCTGTGACGTCATCCCGCAGGGTGAGGGGAAGCCGCCGTAATGGTTGGATCTTGGGCATCACGCCTGGGTCAATGAGTGGGCGGTGGTTAAAAGCCTTTACACACCCCAGGCCCGCGAACAACGCCAGTCAGTGGGCCTGCCACTCGAGAGACACGGTCAGCACCATTGAGCCCACTGGATCCATGATGGAGAATCCTAACTCACCCAACAGATCAATTCTCAACAAGTCAGCCCCCTGGCGTGAAATCTGGAAGGTAAATGCGGGAATGGTCTTTGACCCATATGCTACCGAGAAGCTGGCTGTGCCCGCCATGCCAATTTTAGCATGACTGTACCCAAACATTTTCACAGCACCTGCCTTAATGGCTTTTCCCAGGACAAATCTTCTCAACGTGGAGATGCTCACTATGGATTTACCAGTGCCCGAGTCCACCATAAGCAGCACATCAACTCTGTCAAGCTGCAAGATGTACCACTTTAACAGCCACTTCTTAGCACCCGCTACACACACTGACATCATGCCTTCGAGCTCCGAGTCTTTTGGCTTGTTGGTGGTGGTGCAAACACTGGCTCAGTGATTAGAACAGCCACAGTTGTAGCACTTCTTCCCCCTGGCGGGGCAAGTGGACACGCCCGCCCGGTGACGAGGGTAGCCACAGCTGCCACACAGTCCTTGAGCTCCAGCTCCTGCCCGTGCCACAGTCCGCTGCCTTTTGGGGGTCCGCCCCAATAAGTTAGCTGTGTTGCTAGTGGTCTGACGCTGAGGGGAAGCTTGGGTGAATAGGTTCTCTTTAACTAGTACTTGTAGGCCTAGCTGGGTAGCGGACTCTATTTGGCTTGTCAATTCTATTACTTGCTTCAGTGTGAAGACATCCTTTGCTAGCATTAGCTTCTCTTTGAGCCACTCGCTGCTTGTACCATGTGCTAGCTTATCACGGATTAACTCTTCCTCAATAGGACCAAAGACATACGTGCTCGCTAGGATACGGAGCTCCATTAGAAAGTGTTGGGTGGACTCACCAGCTTGTTGACGGTGGTTGAAGAACCTGTCTTCGTGCCATGATTTTGCACTGATCAACAAAGAAATTGTCCATCATGTCCAAACACTCCTTCAATGAGTCCTTGCTACCCAGCGTGCGAAATACATGTTGGCCTTCCTTACCAAGGCAGTGGAATAGCATGCTCTTCCGTCTCTTTTTGTCGGCACCGCCCAGACCAGCTGAGGCGATGTATTCCTCAAACGCCTACAACCAGCGGTGCCACAATGTAGATGGCACACCCAGAGACTCCAAGAACGGAGGTGGTAATCTTGTGCACGTTTCCATGATTTAATCCGACGTCGCCAAATGTTACGTCTTAATAATGCGAGATGTGAGCCATGTTGTACCCAGCAACGAACTGAACTTTATTGAGATTCACACTCAGTATACATACTGGCCGTAGCCTGCCTGATGTCACCACGTCGACTGCCTGGCGTAGACTACGGCAAACCCCAAGGGCCAAATCCCCATACATCAATGGATATTTAATATAAATGTTAAAAATACTGGGAGATTCATGTAATACAACTGAACAGTTAAAATGAATAAAAGACTTTTTTTCAAATTTTAGGTTGCAGCTGTCTGTGTGAAGGGGAACCTACAGGTAGCCTTGGCGGAGGTCCAGTTTGGAAAAAAACTTTTGAACTGTGAAACACCGCTGTCAGTTCCTCCGTTGTGGCTAGGGGGTATTTGTTGAGAATCACCGCCTTGTTCACTATTCTGAGGTCAATGCATGGTCGTAGGCCGCCTGACTTCTTCTTTGACACCACCAAGTTGGAGATCCAGGGAGATGCGTTGACCCGCTCAATGATACCGGTGTCCAAAAGCTTCTGCAGCTCCACCGTCACGTCATCCCACAGTGCAAGGGGTAGTCACAGGGAGGTTGAATTTTTGGGGACATCGTCGGATCAATGAGCAGCCAGTGGTTAAAAGAGGTGAGGCAGCCCAGTCCCATGAAGAGCGCCAGCCAACAATGCTGTCAGTATGAGGAGACTTTCAGGACGGTAGAGTCCATTGGGTCGGTGATGGAGAAACCCAGCTCTCTGATTAGATCGATTCCCAGCAGGTTGGGCCCCTGATGCATCACTTGGAAGGTGAAGGATGGAATGGCTTTAGAACTGCAGCATACAGAAAAGGCGACCGTCCCAACCATGATGATCCTGACGTGCCCGTAGCCAAATAAGTCCTCCGCATTGGCTGTGATGGTCTTCGGAGGGAACAGTTTTCTGACTGTAGACTCGCTCAGAAGAGACCTCGAGGCCGCCGTATCCAGCAGCAGTGGCACACTGACACCGTCCAGCTCCACTGTGCACCACTGCACCACCATTTTTGGTGCTAACTGAGTGAATGGCAGTTGGGCCTGGTGGGCGGGTCGTTGACTTTGTGAAGGTTGAACAGCAAATGCTAACAAAGTGGTTGAGCTTCTTACAACGGTAGCATTTCTGTACCCTGGCTGGCAGGCGGGTAATTGAGTCTGGTGTCTAGATGAACCACAATTACCGCAGGGCAGACAGTCACCAGTGCTGTCCCAATTCCTACCCTGCTTCTCTTGGTTGCAGGGGAAAGATGTGGGGTCGGAGCGTTAGGTAGCAGTGGTGATGTCCTGTGCTCATGGGGCCAGACGAGGGGCTTGTCGGCTAGGTGGCGTTAGCTGCAATGATAGCTGGATAGCCGTTTCCATTTGGGATGCCATCCTCACAGCTTCATCTAATTTCAGGCTGTTCTTCACTAGCAGCAGCTGCTCCCGCAGCCACGGACTCGTAGCGTAATTCACTAGCTTGTCACGTACCATCTCTTTCTCTCTGTCACCAAAGGCGCACATGCTAGCCAGGAAGCGGAGCTTGGTGGCATACTGGTGGACCATCTCATCCTCACGTTGGCGGCACTGGCTAAAACCAGCCCTCCCCGCCATGATACTACGTGCGTCAGTGAAATGTCTGTCCATCACAGTAACAGGAAGGTTGTACAGAGGGTCATCAACACCACCCAAAAAATTATCAGCAGCCCTCTGCCCTCCCTGGAAGTCATCTCCAGAGCCTTCTGTCTCAGAAGGACCAAAGTTATCACAGGAGACCTTTCACATCCCGCCCACCGCCTGTTTGATCTGCTTCCTTCTGGATGACGGTTGAGATCGATCAGGTCCCACACCTCCAGACTGACAGTTTCTTCCCCTGGGCCATCCAAACTGAAAACAGTCAGAGGCCCCACCCCCCTCCCTCTGAACGCTCACATGCTCAGAACTGAGGACCTTTTAATTAACACAGTAACTCACCTGTCATTGTACTCGTCACTTTCATGTATATTGACCCATCCGTGAAATCACTACTGTACATATTTTCCATAATCCTTTGACCATTTTACTCTATTATGTGTTCTGCACTCCGCACTCTTATGTACATAGTTCCAACCGCGAAGCCACTACTGTACCTGTGTATAGACCTATGGGCTATTTATTATTTTTACTTTTGTTTTTACTTCAGTCAGATGGTTAACTGTGTGTCCTGTAACTGTTTTACTTTCAAATTCTTCTCACTTACTTTATCGCACAGTAGCCTGGTGGAGCACCCACAATTTCATTGTGCTGTACATCTGTACAATGACAGTAAAGCCTATTCTATTCTATTCTATTCTATTCTATTCTAACACAGTCCTCATATGTGTCTGCAGGGCCGAGAGAACAGAACACACGCTGCCCCTCGCTACCGACATTGTGGATTAGCATATCCCTTAGCTTTTCGGCGCTAGCATCGGTTAAGTGAACAGTGTCAATAAAAGTCTGGAATGACTCATGTCAGCGGGATCAGGGAATCGGTGGCTCACCTGGCAGAATGAGGAATGGTTCCAGAGGTTGCAATAGAGTCTTTTTTACCCTTGTCACCATTGTTATTCCGAAATGCGGTGCTGACAACGGACATGAACTCAACTCTCCTTTATTCACCACACAACTAACTAAATACGGCCAGTTTGCCACGTGACAAGTCACCAAGTCCACGTCACCAAGTCCAAACACCACACAGTCTACTTCGAATGGCACGATTTGGTGATTGGAATGCACCCCTAGACCAGCCATGAGACTGTGCATGTAAGCTGGTGTCAATGGTGGAAAACAGTGTTAGAGATTCTGCTTTTCTATTACAGCAGACTGCTATGCATGCCTTCAAGCCAGCCAAAAGAAAAAAAAAAACTGAGTCAGAAATAAGTAATGTAATATGAGTGAAGGACAACGGAAGCTGTGCCATTATCAGGAAATAATTTTAGTGATTGAGAGGACTCAGTGATTCCATGAAGTTTGATTCAGACCTTGTTGTTATTCTAGTGAGCAAGTGAGTTGCTCTGGTGGTTGTTAAGATTGTGTATGTAGATTATGTTGGACAATGACTTAATTTGTGCACACAGCTAAACGTTTAGCATGCTAATCAGAGCTAAAAGGTCACATTTGCTAATGTGGATAAGGTGAAGTGGTGTTGGAGTTGGATAGACCCTCCACCTGGTACAAAAAAAAACAAACAACAAGTCTGTGCATGCTTGCACCCTTGGATTTGTAGTATTTCATTAAGTGACGCTTTGATATTTCAGGAAAATGTTAAATTAAGGAGGGTAAGGCATTACTGATAAATGTTTACTTTCCAACAGATTGGTTAATACAAAATTTAGTTAAGGAGTAATTTGAGGCCAAAGGTGGTTGTATCACTCTCCGCTCATTGGGGAGAGAAATAATGAAAATTAAGCATACAGTATGCACAAACACACACAAGCAGACACACACATCCAGACACTCACAGAGGTTAAGCATGACTGATTAGATTAGGAATTATGGGATAATTAATGTGTATCTTGGGAGACCTGTACAGCATGCTTATTAACAGACAGCCAGAGTTGAGCAGAGAACACGACAAAAACATAAGTGATGTTAATTCAGAATAATAAATTAATTGAGACAGAGCATTATGGCTTCATTCCCACCATGAAGTTAGTGTAATAAAAGATAAAACTGAAATATGTCATAATTGATATTATGGTGGGATTTCTTGTTGCAAAATATACAATTTACGAATGGAGGCTAATTCTTTAAAAAAAAAAAATAATTCATCAGACACTGTAAACAATCAGGTGTCCAACCCGAGTTAATTAAAACCAGTCTGGACTCTAAATTGTCCTTAGGTATGAATGTGAGAGTGAATGGTTGTCTGTCTGTCTGTATTGGCCCTGCGATGGACTGGGGACCTGTCCAGGCTGTACCCTGCCTCTCGCCCAAAGATGCTGGGATAGGCTCCAGCCCCACTCCCCCCCCCCCACCCCGTGACCTGAAAAGGATTAAGCGGAAGAAGATGGATGGATGTTCAGATTAATGTAAGAGTGAAAATGGCTGCTGAAGTAAGAACCAGAGAACTCGTGCTGTGGAGTGACAAGTGCAGATGGACCGGTGTATTGTGTTTTTCAGCTTTCATTTTGCTGCAATGAAACAACACACTGCCCTTGCCTGTGCACAAGGTCCCAGATGTTAGTGTTTATGTGTGCACTAACTTCATTTTTGGTTGTTTTGAATGGTCAACACCAAATTTCTGATGTGACCCCTGCTAGACTCCTCGGAGGCTATCGACCAGTTAGATCCATTTGTTTTCCAGGCGTTTCAGACATTGTCCATTTCTATCACATTACTTTGACAGAAATTGAATTTCCTCTGATGCATTTTTATGTATCCTAAGTGCTTTTCTGTTCTCCCTGGGAGTATAGCGTTTCCAGTGGTATGGTGATGCAAAAACACTTTAAGGTTTAGCAGGAAAAAAAAGAGCGGGGCAGTGTATTTTATTTTACATATTGAAAGGGGTATTACAAATCATGCAGGAGTGCATAAGGACACATAGAGGATACATTTTATCAGTGCTTTGATCCCATGCTGTGCTTTCTGTCTAGTTAGTCTACAAAAGATTGCCATCTGTCTTACTGTAATGATAGCACACAGAGAGGACATGCACCTATTCCCATCAAGGAGGCACAAACAAATAGGATGAGTCTGCAGTTTTTTGTCATCTCTTGTTTCTTTTTTTTAAATGAGCATTAGCATTTACAGAAATATTATATTCTTTGGATAATGTTGTTGGTTCAACCTCAAGAATGTGTGACATGGCTGCATGCAATCACACATCTAGCCCATCTGGTTAAAGACGCCATGGATCCCATAGGGGATGTTGACGGGGACCTCTGCTCTACCCAGCTCAGTGAAGGTCTTGGCATCCAGAACTAGAAGGAAAGTACTTTTTTCCTGGAAACAGATATAGAGGAGATATATGATGTTATTTAAAAGATAAAGGTCACAGCACACTGTAATGATATTGAAAAGTACTACCAAAGCATTTGTATTCTTCATGCATAGCAAAGATATGTCTGTTTAAGTTGTAGAGAATGTAGAAGGTGCTTTCTTTAGAAATCTCAGCACACAGCCAACCTTGTGAAATATCAGGCTTTTATGATTATGTTTTTTGTCTATTTCACTTTAAAATGTTGTTTTCAATTCAGTTTCTGTGTCCTTCTTTCTGTAAACATAGAGATGATGTGGAGTAAGTGAAAACTAAGTTGTGTTTCAGTTACAAAATACTACTGTTGGAGAATCTGACTGCAGTTGAATCCCACTGAGGCTTTGACAGTTTGCTGATAATTACAAATGTCCAAAGTTGTAACAATCAGTGTACATCTGTCATCCGGTGCATCACTTTAGAAAATAATGAAATGTAAAGAAAAGGTTTTGAAAGTTTGCACTATGAAGTAGGGCTGCAACGATTATTCGAATAATTCAAATAATTCAAATAATTCGATTACAAAAATTCCTCGATTCAAAATCTGTGCTTCGACATGTCGTTTAATGTAGCACTTCCGGTCTATATGACCTTCTTCCAGTACAACCTTCTTCCGGTCACGCTACGTAAACAAGACGCAACTTTTTTTAATGGCACCACAGGGAGAGGAAGAAAATCAGAAAAAACAAAAAAAAAATGACAAAAGTATCTCAAGTCTGGGATTATTTCAAGCTCAAATTGAAGGAAAACATTGTGCTGTGTGTACATGGTAAAGCCAAGCAGCGAGCTAGCATCCTACAACATTGATGTTACAATGTCTCAGCAGAAAGCTTCCCACATCATGCACAGCCAGCACACCCAAGACAAGGTACATGATTGAGATTTTAAATCAAGATGAATAGAAAGTAGTCAGCTACGCTAATTCAGAATCAGAATAAGATAAGATAAGATAAGATAAGCCTTTATTAGTCCCACAACGGGGAAATTCCAGGATTGCAACAGCACAGGGATAGCAACACTCAGAGCAACAATCAGAAGGCAAGAAAAAAAAAAACAAGCAAGCAAGAGCAGCTAATATACATATGTACATATTACTATAAAATATATATATACACACACACACACAGACACACAGTGCAGAGCATTGTAGCTGGATGGAATAAATATATGAATATATGAACACACAGTGCAGAGCATTGTAGCTAGATGGAATAAATATGTAAATATATAAACACCCACAGTACGGAGCATTGCAGCTAGGTGGAATAAATATGCAAGTATATAAACACACACAGTGCGGAGCAATGTAGCTAGATGGAATAATATGTAGATATATAAAAACACAGTGCGGAGCATTGTAGCTAGATGGAATAAATATATAGATATATAAATATAAACACACCCAGTGCTGAGCATTGTAGCTAGATGGAATAAATATGAAAATATATAAACACACACAGTGCAGAGCATTGTTGCTAGGTGGGATGAAACAGCACAACCGTCTATTTAGTTATCCTACATGGTATGATTATGTGCCCATACATATTCTCACCCTCCATAGCGACCGGTATGTTCCTAGTTGTATGCCGGAGAGGACCATTGTGTAAGAATCAGCTTTATTGGCCAAGTATGCACAACACATACAAGGAATTTGACTTTAATTATGCTTATATCAGCACCTGTCATCATGGATCCTGGACTACCTCACGAACCGGCCTCAGTTTGTGAGAACCCGGGACTGTGTGTCCGACACGATCATCAGTAGCACGGGGGCCCCCCAGGGAACGGTGCTGGCTCCCTTCCTGTTCACTCTTTATACTGCGGACTTCTCACACAACACAACACACTGCCACCTACAGAAGTTCTCTGATGACTCTGCGATCGTTGGCCTCATCTCCAATGGAGATGAAGCTGAGTACAGAGGGCTTATCCAGGACTTCGTGGACTGGTGCCATCGGAACTGCCTCCAGATCAACGCGAGGAAAACTAAGGAGCTGGTGGTGGACTGCCGCAGGCATGGGCAGCCCCTCACAGTACCAGTAAATATACAGGGAACAGACATCGAGATGGTGACATCCTATAAGTACCTGGGTATTCATCTGAACAATAAACTAGACTGGTCACACAATACTGATGCACTCTACAAGAAGGGACAGCGCAGGCTGTTCCTGCTGAGGAGACTCAGGTCTTTTGGTGTACAAGGGGCGCTGCTGAAGTCATTCTATGACACGGTGGTGGCATCAGCCATCACTTTTGGAGTGGTCTGCTGGGGCAGTGGCATTACTGCAGCCGATAGGAAGAGACTGAACAAACTGATTAAGAAAGCTAGCTCTGTCCTGGGGCAGCGCCTTGATCCGATGGAGGAGATAGGAGAGAGAAGGACGGTGGCTAAACTGTCATCTCTGCTGGAGTCCGAGTTCCACCCTATGCAGGACATACTGAATGCACTGAGGAGCTCATTTAGCAGCAGACTACATCATCCCAGGTGCACAACCGAGAGGTTTCGTAGGTCCTTCCTACCAACGGCTGTCAGACTGTACAACCTAAGCAGGGCTGCTCGCAGAGATAGCAAAAAGACGTAACAAACTAATAGTTTTTTGAATGCAAAAGATGCAATAGACTTACACAATGGTCCCCTCCGGCATACAACTAGGAACATACCGGTCGCTATGGAGGGTGAGAATATGTATGGGCACATAATCATACCATGTAGGATAACTAAGTAGACGGTTATGCTGTTTCATTCCATCTAGCAACAATGCTCTGCACTGTGTGTGTTTATATATTTACATATTTATTCCATCTAGCTACAATGCTCAGCACTGGGTGTGTTTATATATTTATATATCTACATATTATTCCATCTAGCTACATTGCTCCGCACTGTGTGTGTTTATATACTTGCATATTTATTCCACCTAGCTGCAATGCTCCGTACTGTGGGTGTTTATATATTTACATATTTATTCCATCTAGCTACAATGCTCTGCACTGTGTGTTCATATATTCATATATTTATTCCATCCAGCTACAATGCTCTGCACTATGTGTCTGTGTGTGTGTGTATATATATATATTTTATAGTAATACGTACATATGTATATTAGCTGCTCTTGCTTGCTTGTTTTTTTCTTGCCTTCTGATTGTTGCTCTGAGTGTTGCTATCCCTGTGCTGTTGCAATCCTGGAATTTCCCCGTTGTGGGACTAATAAAGGCTTATCTTATCTTATCTTATATGACCAAAGAACATATGCTAACGGCTAGCGACCAGAATTTTATGGTGTAACTTGACATTTAAAGTTACGTTCTATGCAAAAAGCATTGCAATAAGCATTGCAATAAATGTGTACCTGTGTTATTGAGTGTTTGGTATAATTACTACTGCTCTTTAGGAAAGAAAGTTCCTCACATGTGGGCCAATGCAAGTTTCTTTAAAAAAGTATCCGATTACTCGAGTAATCTTCGATTAGAGTAGGTGATTACCGAAGCCATCAAATAGTCGTTAGCTGAAGCCCTACTATGAAACAAAATCTCATAATTCAGTTTTGTCATTACATCTGCCAAGGACATAGTGCTTTTGCCGGCATTTGTGTGTCTGTCTTTTAGCAGGATTACACAAAAACTACTGGATGGACTTTGATGAAATTTTCACCAGAGTTGGTCCTTGGGCTACAGATGAAACCATTTGATCTTAGAGCTGATCTGAGAACACATACTTCCGCCAAGGCCCTATCTTCTCACAATGATTTAGAAGGATTATGCAAAAAAAACAAACGACTGGCCAGATTCTATTTAAACTTACACCAGAGGTGGCCCTTGGACTACGGATGAACCCATTAGATTTTGGAAGTGTCAAGACGTAGGCTGGGACCCATGTCCTCACCCTGAGTTATTGTTTGTATTTCTTGTCACTGGGACATGGGCTCCAGCCCACGTCCTCACCTTGGGTTCACTTTCTTGGGATTATTTATTTATTATAGTTATTATTATCATCATGCTCTTCATATTTATCCCTGCCTTAGTTCAGTGCCTGTCTGACCATTACATTTATTAGCATTATTATGCATCTTATTATGTTCCATAGGAGTTATCCCTACTCGGTTTTCAATTGATTATTATTATTATCATTATTGTCATGGTCTTGTCTCCCCTGATCCTTTGTTCATGTTTCATGTGCATCACCTGTCTATGACTGTGTGTGCATCCCCACCCATCCTGTTCGCTGCACCTGTAGCCACTCCCCTGCTATCTGTGTTTGTCATTGATTGTTTCCCACCTGTCCTGTGTTTCGTGATTACCCGTTGTCTATATATGTCAGCATCAGTCTGTGTCCTGCACTGGTGTCCTTAGTCATACAGCGTGAACAACATACTTCTCTTTCTAGCCTTGTCCATGCCAAGTCATGTATCCTGCCGAGCCTTTGTTTGACCTTTTGGATTTTTGCCATGTTGTGCCAAGCTTTATTATTTTAAGCCCTCAAGCTGTGTCTGTGTTTGCCAGCTCCAAATAAACATTATTGAACCTGAGTCTAGCATTTGGGTTCTCCCTTCCTGCCCCGACGTGGCCAAACCATGACACGAGGTGTTCCATGAGCATATACCTCTGCCAAGACCCTCAATCACAATGTATGGAAGGACAGACGGACGGACAGACAAAGGGAGGGAGGGACGGAGCCTTGGCAGAGTTATGCGCTCTTCTTCTTCTTCTTCTTCTTCTTCTTCTTCTTCTTCTTCTTCTTCTTCTTCTTCTTCTTCTTCTTCTTCATATTTTGCTTTCAAGTTCAAAGCTCAGACTTTGTCTTCTTTTGTTTATGTATGCAGTTGTTGAAGTCCATGTGTTGAAGGGTATATTTGTTTCCATCTCACTGCATCTTCAAAATGCGGTATTTGCTAGTTTTAATTACAGTATTTATGTTAGAAATTATTCTGCATTGTGACTGAGTGCTGTCTTGGAAAAATTTGACAAAAGACCATGTTTATATATTAGTGTTTAGTAAAAAAGTAATTCTAATTTCTACTTAAAAAAAAACAAACATTTCACTTAACTCAAATCTTGTTTCATTGATTTGATTGGTAGTGGACTTTTTGTTAAAGGTCCCATGCCGTATATTTTCCAGGGAGTAAGTTTGCATTTTGACTTCCTCAAGGATATATACATATATTGTGGTGACCCAGCACAATGCAGACTGATACTATTCATGCTCAGCAGGGCTGGAGGAGACGGAGGACAATTTGCATATGGACAGAGAGCCCCTGGGGGCAATCAGAACAATGGACTGTTGTATATACATCCCCTGGATGAGGGAGCAGACATCCAGGCGCCAGTTGGTCACACGAATGATATGTATTGACTGATATGTATGTATATCAATATGCTAATGTGCCATGCATTCTCTCTGTTTGTATAACATCTATAAAAGAGCTTATGATACATGCCTCTGCAGCACAGTAGCATCAAGAGCTACAAAGTGCGTCTCATTATGTTGGAGGAAAATAAAACTCTGCAACCTTCCAGCTTGTCGCATCTCGCTTGATCTTATACCTCAACACTGGCGACCCCGATGTGTCATGGTGCGCCCCTCGCCTGATCATTTACCTCCACACTGGTGACCTGATGAGAGAGAATGACCGTCTGCTCCCTCTCACCGCGCTGTGGACCCCAGAGGACCAGAGAACGCCTGCAACCTCTTCATCCGCACCGGAGCGTGCCCTCCGGAGCGGTCAGCGCTGGGACCGACACGCACCATGAACGGCGACACGAGCGAGCCGAAGGAAGCAGCCTGAACGGCGAAGACATCGGCGCAGACTACGTTGATTTCCACCAAGCTCCCCAAATCTGACTCAACTCCCGACAGCGGACCTCCCGTGCACAGAAGCCCCGCACTACACCGCAGGATTACGAGGACAGCGCAACTGCCAGCTATGTGGTCACTGCGCCAAGCGCGCGCCACACACAGGGACAAACCGGCTCCACAGACTGATACAGCGTCCTCCGCCGCTGCACATGCCCGAGAAACACGGCCAATTGCCATCCTCGGAACCTTCAGGGCTGCTCACGCACCTGAAGCAGACGTGCAGCCTGCACACAGGACTTTGTATGGGTTTCTCAGCCACGGCGCACAACGGGAGTCTAGCCGATTGCTGTCCCCGAGGGCTTTAGGGCTGCGTCCACCCCTAAAGCCACACTGCCAAGTCTCTCACACAGCTGCAGTTGGTTCACAGCCACTATGCATCCTCGGGGAATTTGGCCGTTCGCTTTCCCCACATTCTCGCTGGACCGAGCCATGAGAGGAGTCAGAGACTTAATTTTTTTTTCACAGCCGCTGCAGATCACCGCCCCTAGTTTACCAGGAAAGTCCCTCACCATGGCGGATCCACACACAATTTTTGCTCGGCCCAGACACCTTTGACGTCCCAGGCTGGCACTCACTTACTCGCACCCCCCACCCACAGCACTCTTCTCGCACCTCACCCCCTAAAGCCAGCCGAGCGCCATCTTGTTCCATTACGCACGATGCGCACCGGCCCCGTGCGGCCACGATCCACGGCCGTTCAACGTGCTGGAACTTGGAGCGGAGCACACTGTCTTTTCCACCCCTCCCCCGTCCCCCCCACAGACTGACATGCCCTCCGATACTCCTCTACAGCAGGACAGTTTTACCGGAGCTGGAGCCCAAATGACAGGGGGGGGGGGGGTTACAGCCCCTTCTGAGCGTTTTGGGGGGAGCTGTGTGGTGACCCAGCACAATGCAGACTGATACTATTCATGCTCAGCAGGGCTGGAGGAGACGGAAGACAATTTGCATATGGACAGAGAGCCCCTGGGGGCAATCAGAACAATGGACTGTTGTATATACATCCCCTGGATGAGGGAGCGGACATCCGGGTGCCAGTTGGTCACGCGAATGATATGTAATATGTTAATGTGCCATGCATTCTCTCTGTTTGTATAACATCTATAAAAGAGCTTACGATACATGCCTCAGCAGCACAGTAGCGCCAAGAGCTACAAAGTGTGTCTCATTATGTTGGAGGAAAATAAAACTCTGCAACCTTCCAGCTCGTCGCATCTCGCCTGATTTTATACCTCCACAATATCACTTTAAAGACCAACCAGACTGTCAATGACAGAGTAACTCATTCAGCTTGGTGAAACCACCCCAAGAGTGATCTCCTAATCGTTGACCTTGACCTTGAACACAGCCTAGATGCAGACCCGCTTGAGGATCATTGTGCTGAGTTTGCCAAACATTGGGGCAATTGCCTAGGAGTAATTGTCAGGGTGTAGGTTGGGTCTCATGTCCATCTGATTCATAGTTTCTGTTTCTTTTCAGCATGGACTCAATCCACGCTCTTGCCTTGTGTTTATTCTGTATTTTCTGTATTTGTTGGATTCCTGATTCTGTTCTCTGTTCTGATTAGTTTTATGATTATCTATGATTTAGATTCAGTTCTTGTCTGTCATTGTATGTCAGTCATGTATCCCCCTAATTCCCTGCTTGTGTTTGTTTCTCCCCCTGTGTGTGTGTGTGCAACCCCACCCCGCTGTCACTGACAGATGCCTCAGCTGTCAGTAATCAGTATCTCCACCTGTCTCATGTTTTCCTGATTGTGTTGTAGGTATTTAAGGTCTGTTTTACTTTGGTTCTGTTCGGGTTGTTTTGTCAGTTTGGTGTGATTACACGTTTCTGTTCAGTCCTAGTCTGTTTAGTCATGCTGCGTGAACAACACGCTTCTTCCCTGTCAGTCCTGTTTGTATCCTGCCTGTCAGTTAGCGATGGCCAGGTGAGGCTTTCGAGAGGACTTGAGGCCTTTCATCAAAATAGCTCATTTAGACGAGGCCTCATGTGAAACTTAATTTTCTCTACTAGCCCATCTAGTTGACAAAACGTATACAACATGCAGATTTTTACAAGGGTATTATTGGTTTAATGTGTATTTTTTCCATTTCAATAAATGCACTGTCTTTTAAGAAATCTCAATGACCATAAGGGAAAAAAGAAATAATAAAAACTCAGGTGACTACAGTGAATGTGCTTGAGGTACTTATCCATTTTTATTAAGAAATTGTCAACGATGGCCTTCACGAGCCATCAATGAGACGCCGAAAGCCAGTCGATGAGTTTGCGTATTTTATTAACACAGGGTAAAAGTACAAAATAATAAGCCACGAGGGGCAAAACACACAATAACTAAGACTATGACACACTGACGAAACACATGGACTAAGGTATACACTTACTGGGAAAAGGCACGAATAGAGGATCTAGGATGGAGGTTGGACGAAGAAATAATTGACGATGTCAGACGAGAAATGTCAGACAAGGTCGCAGCCCGGAGTAACCAAAGCTGCTCCCTTAAATAGGGCCAGGGATGAAACAGCTGATGAGGCAGTCATCAACTCCATTGATTCCAGCTGTCACAGCCAGCTCTGCTCTGACAGCTGGAAGCCCCGCAGAGACGCTGTCAGAATAAGAGCCCTGCAGGACCATAAGAAATACTATTGAATGGGAGGAAAATACTGCATGACCCGAGCGCGGACGAGATCGGCGCTCAGGCCATGACAGTACTCCCCCCCGAACGACGCACTCTGGGCGTAATAGTAACATCCAAGCCCCCCCCCCCCCCCAGAAGGATACGAAATCTCACTCAGGGCGGGTGGAGGGAGGAAAAAGGCTCGGCGGGCAAGAATCAAAGAAAAGACACAAAAAACAACAACCAAGGCCAAAAACATAACAAATACAGGCATTGTGCACAAGAGAGCAAGAGAAAAAAAAAGAAAAAAAAAACACATTCCAACATGAATAGGCAAAGGACAACCGGGACAATAAATGCAAATAACAGAAATACCAGGCCAACAGGCCACAAATAGAAATACAGCATCCATAGACCAAGATAAACAGGCCCAGAAAAAATTAAATGGGGGCCACACATCATCCCTCAAACAGGGGAAGGAAGAGGAGAAAAAAAATCACGCTAAATAGCGGCGAATACATACAGCACAATGAGAAAACAATAATTGGCAGAGGCAACACCAGGGCATATCTCAGACTATCGAGGAGGAGAAAAAAAAAAACACACGCAGAAGAGCAGCGATAAACAGTTCAATATAGTCCAAGACTTCAAACGAAAACATCCCTACTCACACAGAGGAGAGAGGAGGGGGGGAACAGGAATGACGACAGGCAGAGCGTAATGGGGAAAAAACAACAAGTTCTGGTGGTCTGCTGCGTCTAGTGTCCAGATTACCAATAAGGGAAAAAGGAAGAGTCCGGGCGGCCTACTCCAGTCCCAGGCCCGGGGAGACGGAACCTCCGGCGGCCGAACCAGGTCGCCCAGTAGAAACTTCAAATCGTCAGGTGGCTGAGCCAGAACGCCAAACCGGCGAAGCAATGTCCCAGGCGGCCAACCCACGCCATTCCACCACCAGAACCGCAGGAGAGCACTTGGAGACGGCCTCCCTATGGAGAGGGACAGCGAGGGAGAGCCGAGCCGAAAACGGGAAGTCCCAGCGGCCCCCGATGGATGGAAACAAGGAGAGGGGGAAGGATGAGGGACCAGTCCGGCGTCGCTCAGAGGGGGAATCTGCAGCTCCACCTCCGAACTTCACAGGAATAGGCACTGTCCTCCAGTCGGATCCCACGTGAGCCCGAGCTGCACCCATGATGGACCCCAATCGGATCGCGGCTGCACCCACGATGGACCCCGATTGGGTCGCGGCTGCACCCATGATGGACCCCGATTGGGTCGCGGCTGCACCCATGATGGACCCCGATTGGGTCATGGCTGCACCCACGATGGACCCCGATTGGGTCACGGCTGCACCCACGATGGACCCCGACTGGGTCGTGGCTGCACCAGGAACGACCTCCAACCCCAAGCCCAGATCCTCCAGAACCGAGACCAGGACCGACTCATCATCGGCGACCCTGGGAGAAGGCTCAGGAGAGGGAAAAGGACCGGAATCAGGATCATCGGCAGTGACAGAACCCGGCGAGACAGGCTCGGATGCAGCGGACGGCTGCACCAGGCTCGTCTCCCCGAGAGACAGGCAAAAATGCTCAAGAGTAGAAAGGAGGGAGACAAAATAGAGCACTTGCCTGATCTCAAGTTCTGTTGCTGTCCAGGACTTCGGCGATCCGGGTTCAGGACGAAGAAGAACATCCTCTGGCTCCCACTCAGCTACGGCGGGCTCTGCAGCCGGCATGATGGTTTTCACAGTCTGAGGACCCTCCAACGCTGATGTCCATGCCGACGACCCGCGCGGCGTGGTGGCAGGAGATCCCCGACCTGCTGGGTCGAACCGCTCCTCCATGGAGACCTGGGGACGCTTAGTCGTCGGCGCAGGCTCCAAGAAGCAATCTGCTCTCCTCCTCTGCCCGTGACGTGGCTGCAGGGCTGGATCCAAACTCTCCAGGGCCGCAGGTTCCTTCCTCATCCGGAGGTGTAGTCCTGACCGCGGGGAACGCTCAGGGGAAGGAGACACAGAAGCAGCAGGTTCACTTTTAATTACTGCAGCAGGTGGAGGGAGCTCGGGGGACTGTAAACCCTGAGCTCCACCCCCAGGAGTCAGACAAGGCAATTCATTCAGTGAGGGAAAAGAATGAACGTGCACTTGCCTGCTTTGCTGAGGACCGATGGGACCCGCCGCAGTGGACTTGGTTTCTCTCTTCCCCCGCTGGATGGTGACGGAAGGCCCCCCAGGAAGACGAGGAGGAGCCGCTCCCAATGGATTGATGATGGGCCTCGTCGAAGCAGGACTCATGGCACTCACAGCAGCCAGGGAAGGCGTTGAGGAGGAGGGAGTGACAGCCGAGGCAAACCGGGCCCAAGGAGCTGACGGGACAGCAGGAACAGACGACCCGGAGGGGGAGGCTGTGGGGTTTCCCTCTTGACGTGACGCAGGAGAAACAGCTGACTGGGAGGCAGAGTTCCGTCGACGACCCGGAACTGGATCCGGATGGGGTTCTCGCAGAGGCTTGATCCGGGCATGGTGACGACATCTACTGGCAGAGGGCGAGGCGAAGGTCAGGTCAGGGAACCGCTGCTGCTGTGCGGAGACAGAAGCCAGCAATTCGGCATATTCGGAATGATTATGGAGCTCCGGGGTGAGCTCCATCAGCCTAACTGCCGCCGTCACATGCCTTATGATCTCCGATGGATGGGAAGCGGAGCGAGCCACAGCCACACGGTCCTGGAGGATCACAGCTGGCCACTGCATCTCCTCTGAGGGAATCCTGGCTGACGTCATCCTCCACTGGGGATGACCCTTGGGTGACGTGAACTCCTGGGCTGGATGGGTGACAGGAACTGGATCCCGAGGCGAGGAACGGGTATGCTTCACCCTGGGTTTCCTGCCGGAGTTCCCCTCCGGTCCATGGGTCCTCTCCCGGAGAGCCGTAATCTCCACCATCCTCTTCCTTACCTCAGAGTGGTTGGCATGGTAAGGATTGCGGGAAATAGCAGCCTCTGTGAGGTCCAAGTACCAGCGTGTGTCGTCGGCAGTGATGCTGCAGCGAGCGTTGAAGTGCAGGCCATCTAGATCAATTAGGAATACGATCAGTCTGTAACCTAAGTCTAAAGAGTGGCCCTCTCCCGGCGCTGCCATCTCCAACACGCTGGTACACGGAAAAACGGGGAAAAACAACAAGCCCAACACAAACTCACAGTCACCGTCGTCTCAGTCTGGCTGCGACCTACTGTCAACGATGGCACTCACGAGCCATCAATGAGATGCCGAGAGCCAGCCGATGAGTTTGCGTATTTTATTAACACAGGGTAAAAGTACAAAATAATAAGCCACGGGGGGGTGGGGGGGTGGCAAAACACACAATAGCTAAGACTATGACACACTGACGAAACACATGGACTAAGGTATACACTTACTGGGAAAAGGCACGAATAGAGGATCTAAGATGGAGGTTGGACGAAGGAATAATTGACGATGTTAGACGAGGAATGTCAGATGAGGTCGCAGCCCGGAGTAACCAAAGCTGCTCCCTTAAATAGGGCCAGGGATGAAACAGCTGATGAGGCAGTCATCAACTCCATTGATTCCAGCTGTCACAGCCAGCTCCACTCTGACAGCCGAAAGCCCCGCAGAGACACTGTCAGAATAAGAGCCCTGCGGGACCATAAGAAATACTATTGAATGGGAGGAAAATACTGCATGACCCGAGCACGGACGAGATCGGCGCTCAGGCCATGACAGAAATAATAACTTTTCAACAGTCTTTGGACTGAGGTGATTTCTTTTTTTGAGATTATTTCTCCAGCTTTGGAGAATACTCTCTCAGGGCACAGAGGATGCAGGCGTGCAAAGGAAGGCTACTGCAAGTTTGTACAGTGTAGGGTAGACAAGTTTCTGTCTTTCCCAGTACAATCACCTCTGTCCTTATTGTTATGCAGGGCACAATAGTGCCTCAGCATAATGATGTGTTATTGTTGTATCCAAGGTCTTTGAAACACAACAAACACTTCACCGTGCAAATTAAAATGAATTATAAGAATGGCCCAGCTGGGACTTGAACACCAGTTTTCCGGCTGTAGGACAGATGCTTTACATCTAAGCTGCTACTTAGTCATGGCTAGACAAGGCTTTCTTTAAGACTTGAGGCTTTCCATCAAAATTGTTCATATAGACAAAGCCTCGTGTGAAACTTCATTTGTTCTACTAGGCCATGTAGTCGACAAAAAGTATACAACAAGCAGATTTTTGCAAGGGCATTATTGGTTTGTGTATTTTTTCCATTTCAAAAGACGTACTGTCTTTTAAGAAATATCAGTGACCATAACGGAAAAAAGACAATAAAACTGAGGTGACTACAGTGAATGTGCTTGTGCTGTTTATCCATTTTAATTAAGAAATAATAACTTTTCAACAGTCTTTGGATTAAGGCAATTTCTTTTTTTTTTTTAGATTATTTCTCCAGCTTTGGAGAATACTCTCTCAGAGCACAGAGGATGCAGGCGTGCAAAGGAAGGGTACTGCAAGTTTGTACAGTGTAGGATAGACACATTTCTGTCTTTCCCATATACATTCACCTCTGTCCTTATTGTCATGCAGGGCACAATAGTGCCTCAGCATAATGATCCAAGCTCTTTGAAACACAACAGACACTTCTCCTTGCAAATAAAAATAAACTTACAAGAATGATCCCGCTGGGACTTGAACCCGAGGCTTCCAGTTGCGGGGCAGATGCTTTACCTTTAAGACATCACTTCAGTTACAAGCAATATCCACTATTTGTGAAAAATGTATCAATGGGATAAATGAGCTCAAACTGTTTCCAGACAGGAGAAGTCCATGTTTTTGGTGCTGGCTACATCTGAAAATTAGCTGTGACAAATCCCTTACACAGTCAAACATTGACAACACAAAACGTGAGGGACGGGGATTTCCATTGTGTATCGCTGCTCACTTTATTTCATGTTGTGTGCAAAATCATGAATGGCTTCCTGACCCAGTCACGTGGTACGATGTCAGCAACACAAGCCTCGAAACGCACTTTGCCAAATGTTTCCTGGACAAGCTCAGAGCACCCTCAAAGCTCCGGAGTCTGCCGTCCCATCACTACTGTCAGTTTTTGCCTTTTAGTTGCGCCTCCAAGCAGCTCCGTTACTTTCTGCTTAAGCCCTCGTGTTGTGCCAGTGTGGTCAGCGCCAAATAAAACCTTTGTTTGGAACTTATGTCCAGCGAGTGGGTCCAGTCCTTCCACTACACTGTGACAGGAAGAACCTGACCAATGGACCCAGTGGACCATAAGTTTAATCTCATGGGTCTCGACCAGGAGGAAGTTTGGGCTGCTTCTTGTATCGAGACCCTAACCTAACCTAACGCCCATAATGCCGAAACACCAGAGAAAGCTCTCAGTCTCCTCAGAGGCACCGTTGAGCTGATTGAGGCTTTTCCTACACTGCAGCATCACCCCCAGCTCACCAGACTTCTGAGTCAATTCTTAGACTTAGACTTAGACTTAACTTTATTAATCCCTTTGGGATGACACCCTCTGAGAAATTTAAAATTTCCAGCAGCACATAAAAGGAGCGTACAGATCAGAAAAGCAAAAAAGAAAAAAATAAACACCTAATATACACAATATAAATGCAAGGCTAAATATGGCTTGTACAAGTGTGGTTAAGTTAAGGTTATTGCACTATGAATGCCCTACTGTCCTCTGTACTCTATGTCCCCTCCCCCAAGTGAGGAGTTATAGAGTGTGATGGCATGGTGGACAAAAGAGTTCTTGAGCCTGCTGGTCCGACACTTGGGAAGGAGCAGTCTTTCACTGAACAGGCTCCTCTGGTCACTGATGACGGTGTGCAGAGGGTGGCTGATGTTGTCCATTATATCCAACAGTTTATCCAGAGTCCTCATCTCTGCCACCGTCACCAGGGTGTCCAGCTTCGCGCCGACCACAGAGTCGGCCCGCCTGATCAGTTTATCCAGTCTTGACACATCCTTCTTGGATATACTGCTCCCCCTCCCCCAGCACACCACGGAGTAAAAGAGGATGCTGGCAACCACAGACTGGTAAAACATCCGCAGAAGTTTGCTGCAGATGTTGAAGGACCGCAATCTCCTTAGGAAGTACATCCTACTTTGTGTCTCCCCATACAAGTGGCTAATGTATGTTGTCCAATCCAATTTATTATCCAACCACAACCCGAGATATTTGTATGAATCCACAACCTCCACCTCAGCTCCCTCTAACAGGACTGGTTGAGGTCTTGGTCTAGACCTCCCTAAATCAATAACCAGCTCCTTCGTCTTAGAGGTGTTGAGCTGTAGGTGGTTAGTGTGGCACCATGCAGCAAAGTCCCCTACCAGTCTCCGATACTCCTCCTCTCTGTCATCCCTGATACACCCAACAATGGCTGTGTCATCGGCATACTTCTGAATATGACACAGCTCCGAGTTGTAGCAGAAGTCCGAGGTGTACAGGGTGAAGAGAAGAGGGGCCAATACTGTGCCCTGGGGGGCTCCAGTGCTGCAGACAACGGTGTCAGATGTAATATCCTTCAGCCCGACATATTGTGGTCTGCCAGTGAGGTAGTCGGAGATCCAGTCCACCAGGTGGGAGTCCACTCCCATCTTGCTTAATTTATCCCGAAGCAAGGGGGCCCAAATGGTATTGAAGGCACTGGAGAAATCCAAAAAGAGGACCCTCACTGTGCCACTTCCCTTATCCAGATGGGAGTGGGCTCGATGAAGCAGGTAGAGGATGGCATCCTCCACACCGACACCTGGTTGGTACGCAAACTGCAGGCGGTCCTGGGCGTGTTGCACCTGGGGTCTGAGGAGGCTGAGGAAGAGCCGCTCCAACGTCTTCATCAGATGTGAGGTGAGTGCCACTGGTCGGTAATCATTCAGCTCGCTGGGCCGGTTCTTTTTCGGAACTGGAACGATGCGGGATGTCTTCCAAAGAGTGGGCACTCTCCCAATCTGCAGACTGAGGTTGAAGATCCGTTGTAGTGGTTCCCCCAGTTCTGCAGCGCAGGTCTTCAATACTCTTGGACACACTTTGTCTGGGCCTGCAGCTTTCCTGAGTCGGCGCTTCCTCAGCTGCCCTCTGACCTGTTCTGTGGTAATAAATGGCAAGGGTCATACTGATGTTGAGGGGGGGGTTGCAATATTTGGGGGGAGGTGTGTGGAGGGGAGGGGGGGCGTGGCTGTAATGAGGGCGGGGGTGGGAGGGGCAAGGGCAAAGGCTGGTTGAACCTGTAGAAAAAAATCATTCAGTTCATTTGCCCTCTCTATTGTCCCCTCAACAACTCTGGTCTTTGTGTTGAGACCTGTGATGGTCCTCACACCTTCCCAGATCTCCCTCATGTTGTTTTCCCTCAGCTTCTTCTCCACCTTTCTCCTATAGCTGTCCTTGGCTTCCTTCACACAGTATTTCACCTCCTGCTGTGCTGCCTTCATGGCCTCCCTGCCTCTGCTCCTAAAAGCAGCTTTCTTCTTGTTGAGGACCATTTTGACTTCCCGTGTTACCGATGGCTTGTTATTAGGGTAGAAACGGACAGTCTTGACAGGGAAGACCATGTCTGTACAGAAGTTCAGGTAATCCGTCAAACAGTGTGTCAGCCCCTCTATGTCCTCACCATGCGGGTCCATCAGCATATCCCAGGCTGTGGTGTTAAAACAGTCTCTCAAGGAACTTTCCTTCTCAGGGGACCATCTCCTGACTGATCGAATTGTCACAGGTTGCTTTTGAACCAGGGGAATATACAGTGGCTGTAGATAAACCAGGTTGTGATCAGACTTCCCTAGTGGGGGAAGGGGGGTCGCTCTGTATGCATCCCGTACATTAACATACAGCAGATCAATTGTCCTGTTGTTTCTAGTTGGACAGTCTACAACTTGATTAAAAACAGCCAAAGTAGCATCCAAAGTTACATGGTTAAAGTCCCCAGAGATGATCATGAGTGCCTCAGGGTGCTGTGTCTGCAGCCTTGCTGTGACTGAATGGATTTTTTCACAGGCAGTGGCTGCGTCCGCTCTCGGAGGGATGTAAACACAGACGGTGATCACGTGACTGAACTCTCTCGGCAAGTAATATAGCCGCAGGCTAACAGCTAGCAGCTCGAGATCCCGGCAACATGAGACTGTCTTTACAGAGATATGACCTGGGTTACACCAGCGATTGTTAACAGATTCAGAATCAGAATGAGATTTATTGCCATTGTTCATGTAGTACACAAACTAGGAATTTGTCTTGGTGCAATGCTGCAACATTAAACATGGAGTAGCACTAAAGATAAAAATAAAAAAAACTATGCATGCAATAAAAGGTAGAATATGAATAAGTAATACTAATCTATGCAATTTTTAAATATATTAACAAGCAGCAGATATTGTAGAGTTCCACATAGTGCAGTCGGTAGTGCAAAAACAAAACAGTGATAATTGTCATGAGTCCGGTTGAGCTGCTGTACGTAGTGCACGAGAGTCTAATAAGTCACTTAGTGTTCAGCAGTCTGATGGCAGAGGGGAAGAAGCTGTTCATGTAGCGGGAGGTTTTAGTCTGAATGGACCGAAGTCTTCTGCCTGAGGGGAGGGGGGCAAACAGTGCGTGTCCAGGGTGTGAAGGGACGGCTATGATCCGACCTGCACGCCTCCGGGTCCTGGAGATGTACAGGTCCTGGAGGGATGGGAGCTTGCAGCCGATCACCTTCTCAGCAGCTCGCACAATGCGCTGCAGTCTTAGTCTGTCCCTGGCGGTGGCTCCTGCGTACCACACGGTGATGGAGGTGGTGAGGATGGACTCGATGATGGCCGTGTAGAACTGCACCAACATCTTTGTGGATAGCTTGAGCTTCCTCAGCTGCCGTAGAAAGAACAACCTCTGCTGGGCCTTTTTGATGAGGGAGCTGATGGTCGGCTCCCACTTGAGGTCCCGGGTGATGGTGGTGCCCAGGAAGCGGAAGGAATCCGCAGTGGTGATGGGAGAGTCTGTGAGGGTAAGGGGGGGCAGAGGGGCTGTGACTTTTCTGAAGTCCACGATCATCTCCACTGTCTTCAAAGCGTTCAGCTGCAGGTTGTTGTGGCTGCATCAGGATGCCAGCTGGGCCACCTCTCTCCTGTAGACGGACTCGTCGCCGTTGGAGATGAGCCCGATGAGGGTGGTGTCGTCCGCAAACTTGATCAGCTTGACAGACTGGTGGCTGGAGGTGCAGGAGTTGGTGTACAGGGAGAAGAGCAGGGGGGAAAGTACACAGCCCCGGGGTGATCCGGTGCTGATGCTAACAGAGTCTGAGACAGTCTTTCCCAGCCGCACATGCTGCCTCCGGTCCGTCAGGAAGTCGGTGATCCACCTGCAGAGGGAGTCAGGCACGTTGAGCAGGGACAGCTTGTCCTGGAGCAGAGCGGGGCGGATGGTATTGAATGCAGAGCTGAACATACATGATGAGTCCCCCACCCTTTCTTTTCCCGCTAGCCTTAGTGTCTCTGTTGGCTCTCACAGCAGTGAATCCTAGCAGGTCCACTTTAGCATCCGGTAAAAATGAACAAGCTGCTCTCCCGGTAAATCTGCTGGTTGTTCAATGCGGACAACTCATCGATCTTGTTCGGCAATGAGTTCACATTGCCCATGATGACGGAGGAAATCGACGGTTTAAAGCACCTCCGTTTTTTCGCTAGCTCAGCCTTTAGCTTAGCCCCGGCCTTGCAGCCCCGTGGTCTCCTCCTCAGCTCCGCCGGGATAGGATGTCGTATCCCGGCTCGTCCCTTTATTCGCAGAGCCAGCAGTTCCTCCCGTGAATTAGTGAAGAAACTGGCTCTTGGTTGCATTTCAAAAAAAAGTGGGAAAACGAGGTTAAAAGAGGTTAAAAAGGAGCTAAATACCGAGCTACTGGAAAGGCAGCCGTCTACACAGCGTCCCTCAATGATCTCTAGAGAGAGAGATTCTGTTCCTGTACCTGTTGGTCCGTGGGCTGGTGGAGCAGCAGAAGGAGGAGAAGACACAGTGAGCCGATGGGAGACGCAGTTCACGCTGACGCCGACGAGCACAGTGGCCCGGCCCTTCTCCCGAGGAGGCACTCCATATCTCTGCTTCCTCCTCCTTTGATGCAGCATCGTACCACCGCACAATGGCTCTTCGTTGGGCGAATCCTGTCAAATCCCAGGAGTGATTGTCTGACTCTCCATTGGCGGCAGAGCAGAAACAGAGGCAAGTACCTGCTCATTATTTAACACCATTAAATGAAAGGTCTTGTCCTGTTTCTGGTGAGGGAGTTCAGTGTCGGCGACATTCCACCACTGAGCTCTCTCCACCCATCTCTGCTGCAGTCTCTGCTGTCGTTTCCATTCATCCATCCTCACCTGCTTTGCCAGATTCCTGTTCTGTTTTTTCTGAGGAACTGGCTGTGCTGGGAGACAATCTTCTGGTCTGGGATGAGCCGGCTGCCCCTGTTTCTGTGCCTGTCTGTGTGAGGATTATCCTATACCTGCTCCATGTCATTCCTTAGCCCCAGTGCCTACACTACATCGCTCCCAAGTTCTTGTTCCTGCTTCAGTACCAGCTCCAGCTGCTCGCGATATGCGCATTACAGCTCCAACCATCCCTGAGGTGCACACAACAGCTCCAGCCATCCCCGAGGTGCACACAACAGTTCCTGCTGTCCCCGAGGTGTGCACAATGGCCCTTGCTGTCTCTGAGGTGCACATAGTGGCCTTCGCTGTCCCTGAGGCGCACACCACAGCTCCAGCTGTTCCTGAGGAGCACATTCCTGCTTAGCCAGAGGTGCAGGCTCCTGTCCCTGCTCAACCTAAATCCGAGGTGCACGCTCCTGTTCTGCCGGAGGTGCACAATCCTGCTCCTGCTCAGTCCGAGGTGCACATTCTTGTTTCTGCTCAGCCTGTCATCACCCCTGCCTCATCTGCCATCATGCCTGCTGGTTGGACTGCTGCAGCAGAGTCACCAGGATCTTCATCTGCAGTGGAGCAAGAGCTCAGGCAAGTCCTCTTCTTTGTAATTTTAACATCAGTTTTAGAGAGATCTTGCCTAGCTCTTAGTGGGGGGGACCCGATTGCAGCTGCCATCTGCTTTTGGGCCTTCTCCGCTGAGCTCCACTGCTGCCTATTGTAGTGACCCAGTTGTTTTTTCCTCCCTGTCTGAGGTGGCTGTTTCGGGGATGGATCCCCAGATGATAGGACTTGAGGATCTTCAGCTCTTATCGTCTGGGTTCGTCAATGGCCAGCTCACCTATGTTGTCCTGGAGGCCAAGGATTCTCCGTCATGCATTCCTGAGACTAGTGCTCTCCTGTCATTTGCTATGATGGTTAGTGCGCCTCAGTCAGCTGGGTCCATGTTATCATCTCCTGAGTTTGAAATGCCTATGTTATTACCTCCTGAGTTTGAAATAAGATAAGATAAGATAAGATAAGATAAGCCTTTATTAGTCCCACAACGGGGAAATTCCAGGATTGCAACAGCACAGGGATAGCAACACTCAGAGCAACAATCAGAAGGCAAGAAAAAACAAGCAAGCAAGAGCAGCTAATATACATCTGTACATATTACTATAAAATATATATATACACACACACACACACAGACACACAGTGCAGAGCATTGTAGCTGGATGGAATAAATATATGAATATATGAACACACAGTGCAGAGCATTGTAGCTAGATGGAATAAATATGTAAATATATAAACACCCACAGTATGGAGCATTGCAGCTAGGTGGAATAAATATGCAAGTATATAAACACACACAGTGCGGAGCAATGTAGCTAGATGGAATAATATGTAGATATATAAAAACACAGTGCGGAGCATTGTAGCTAGATGGAATAAATATATAGATATATAAATATAAACACACCCAGTGCAGAGCATTGTAGCTAGATGGAATAAATATGTAAATATATAAACACACACAGTGCAGAGCATTGTTGCTAGGTGGGATGAAACAGCATAACCGTCTATTTAGTTATCCTACATGGTATGATTATGTGCCCATACATATTCTCACCCTCCATAGCGACCGGTATGTTCCTAGTTGTATGCCGGAGAGGACCATTGTGTAAGTCTATTGCATCTTTTGCATTCAAAAAAAAAACAAAAAAAAACAAAACAAAAAAAAAACCTATTAGTTTGTTACGTCTTTTTGCTATCTCTGCGAGCAGCCCTGCTTAGGTTGTACAGTCTGACAGCCGTTGGTAGGAAGGACCTACGAAACCTCTCGGTTGTGCACCTGGGATGATGTAGTCTGCTGCTAAATGAGCTCCTCAGTGCATCCAGTATGTCCTGCATAGGGTGGAACTCGGACTCCAGCAGAGATGACAGTTTAGCCACCGTCCTTCTCTCTCCTATCTCCTCCATCGGATCAAGGCGTTGCCCCAGGACAGAGCTAGCTTTCTTAATCAGTTTGTTCAGTCTCTTCCTATCGGCTGCAGTAATGCCACTGCCCCAGCAGACCACTCCAAAAGTGATGGCTGATGCCACCACCGTGTCATAGAATGACTTCAGCAGCGCCCCTTGTACACCAAAAGACCTGAGTCTCCTCAGCAGGAACAGCCTGCGCTGTCCCTTCTTGTAGAGTGCGTCAGTATTGTGTGACCAGTCTAGTTTATTGTTCAGATGAATACCCAGGTACTTGTAGGATGTCACCATCTCGATGTCTGTTCCCTGTATATTTACTGGTGCTGTGAGGGGCTGCCCATGCCTGCGGCAGTCCACCACCAGCTCCTTAGTTATCCTCGCGTTGATCTGGAGGCAGTTCCGATGGCACCAGTCCACAAAGTCCTGGATAAGCCCTCTGTACTCAGCTTCATCTCCGCTGGAGATGAGACCAACGATCGCAGAGTCATCAGAGAACTTCTGTAGATGGCAATGTGTTGTGTTGTGTGAGAAGTCCGCAGTATAAAGAGTGAACAAGAAGGGAGCCAGCACCGTTCCCTGGGGGGCCCCCGTGCTACTGATGATCGTGTCAGAAACACAGTCCCGGGTTCTCACAAACTGAGGCCGGTTCGTGAGGTAGTCCAGGATCCATGATGACAGGTGCTGGTCCACCCCTGCGCGCAGCAGCTTGTCCTTAAGGATCATTGGTTGGATGGTGTTGAAAGCACTGGAGAAGTCAAAGAACATGATCCTCACCATATTCCCGGGCTTCTCCAGGTGGGACAGAGAACGGTGAAGGAGGAAGATCACCGCATCCTCCACCCCAATGCCATGCTGGTAGGCGAACTGGAGTGGATCCATCGCTGGTTCCACCAGGAGGCGGAGATGAGCAAGGAGCAGTCTCTCCAGGGTCTTCATCAAGTGGGACGTCAAGGCCACCGGTCTGAAGCTGTTCAGGTCTTTGGAGTGGGAAGTTTTTGGTACAGGTACCACACAAGATGTTTTCCACAGCTGTGGTACCCTCCCCAGTTTCAGGCTCATGTTGAAGATATACGTCACAATCCCACACAGCTGGTCTGCACAGGACTTGAGGAGCTTTGCGCTGATGCCGTCCGGTCCCGACGCCTTCCTCGCCTTGATCTTCCTCAGCTCCGTCCTCACCTGAGTCTTGGTCAGGGTCAGGATGGGGGGCTGTGTGTTGGGAGTGGGGGGGGTGTCGGTGGAGTGGGGAGTGGGTAGCAGGACTTGATTTCTTAGAGGCAGCAGTGGTTGTTGTGCAGACAGGGGGGAGGGCGGTTGGTCAAATCTATTGAAAAACAGATTCAGGTTGTTCGCCCACTCCCTGCCCCCCGTGGCCTGGGGGGAGGTATTCTGGAGCCCCGAGATGGTTTTGAGGTTTCTCCAGACCCCGCTGATGTCGCTCTGTTGCAGCTTGTCCTCCATCTTCTTCCTGAAGCTGTCCTTGCCTTCTCTGATCTTTCTCCTCAGCTCCCTCTGTACGGACTTCAGCATCTCCCTGTTCCCCGACCTGAAGATCCTCTTCTTCTCTCTCAGAAGTGTTTTTATCTCAGGGTTGATCCAGGGTTTGTTGTTTGAGTGACGCCGTATGGTCTTGGTGGGAACGGATTTGTCCACACAGAAGCTGAGGTAGCCCGTGAAGGTGTGAATGAGGCCATCGATGTCCTCACCATGTGGATCGCAGAGCTGCTTCCAGGCAGTGGCTTCAAAACAGTCCTTTAGAGTGTCCATTGTCTCCTCAGACCATAACTCCACAGTGTGCATGGCCGGAGGTTGTCTGTGCACTAGGGGTTTGTACACCGGTCGGAGATGAACCAAGTTGTGATCCGATCTCCCAAGTGGGGGGAGTTGTGATGAGGTGTACGCCTCCTTAGTGTTTGCGTAGAACAAATCCAGTGTTTTATTGTCTCTAGTGTGGCATGTGACATACTGGGTGAAAGTGGGCAGAATGGGAGACAGTGAAACGTGGTTGAAATCGCCTGAGATGAGGAGAAGAGCATCTGGGTGTTCTGTCTGCAGCCTGCTGGTTACTGAATGGATGACGTCACGCGCTGTCCCAGCGTTCGCCGTCGGATTTGCATAAACAACAATGCAGATCACGTGTGAGTGTTCTCTCGGGAGATATGTAGGCCTCATGCTAACAGCTAGCAACTCAATGTCTTTGCTGCAGTGTCGTTGTTTAACAGTGATATGTCCCGGTCTGCACCAGTTGTTGTTAACATACATGATCACTCCACCGCCCCTAGTTTTGCCACTCTCTGGTGTTTGGTCAGCTCGTATCGTGTGAAAACCCTCCAGCTCAATGTTAGCATCTGCTGCTAGTTCAGTTAGCCACGTCTCAGTAAACAAAAGGAGAGAGCACTCCCGGTAAGTGCTATCATAACGGGAGATAGCCGCTAGCTCATCTAACTTTCCCAGTATCGACCGTACATTTCCCATGACAACAGATGGAAGGGAGGGTCTGTACCTTATATTTTTTGTCCTCCGCCTTACTCCAGCCCGGCAGCCGCGGCGTTTTCGCCTCAGTTCTCTCGGTATGTCGAGTTTTTCCAGTGGGACCGGGTGGCGGTTAAATGCTAGCAGCTCTTCCCTGTTATATCGTATCCTGCTATAAACAGTGACTCCGTCCACCGGCTCAGGAGACATTTGGGATGATCTGTGTGTCCGTGATATAAGTGGGGTGAAAAAAAAAAGTGATCAAAAGAGAGAGGAAGGGAAAAAAAAAAAAACTCGGAATCGAGCCGCTGTTGCAAAAGGCAGCCGACTGGTGTGGCGCCGAGAGGAGAGAGAGAGAGAAATGCCTATGTTATCATCGCCTGTGGTTGGGATGTCTACATTACCATCTCCTGAGTTTGATGGGTTCCTTGTTGTCATCCCCTGAGTCTGGGGTTCCCATGTTATCTGACCTAGAAGATCCTGTTTTGACATCTTGTGAACAAGAGAATTTGGTATTGAAATTTTTGTTATCCTCTGTACGAGATGTTCTTGAGTTAGCTTCTGAGCAAAGGGTTCCTGTGTCAGTCTTTGAACAAAGAGCTCCTGTGTTTTCAGAACCTGGAGCTCCTGTGTTACTTTCTGAGGTTAGGGCGTCTATGACATTTCCAGAGTTTAAGGGTTCCATGTTATCTTTTCCTGAATTTGAAGTTTTCATGTTATCATCTCCTGAGTTTAAGGGGTCTTTGTTGTCAGCTCCTTTGTTTAAAGATTTAATGCCAGTGTCTCCTGAATTTAAAGTGCCCCAGCAGTTATCTCTGGACCCGCTCTATGCTCCGGTCTGGGGGTCCAGGTATTCTGGAAGACCACCTGAACTGCCTTGTTTTCTGGTCCAGTGGCCCTGGGATTTTGGCCGGCCACCCGACCCGCCTGGAGCTCTGATGAGGGGGCCAGTGGACTCAGGGAGACCCCCCAAACTATTTTGTCCCATGATCTGGTGGCTCAGGGACTCTGGGAGACCACCAGATCCATGTTGTTTTTCGGTCTGGTGGTCCATGGACTGGGGTTGACCACCTGACTCTTTTTGTGTTGGACTTTGCGATCTTGGACTGGGGTTATTGTAAGGAAGTTTGTTTTTTCCCACCTGGTCTTGTACCCCCACCACCCACCCTGGGAGGGTGTTTTTCTGTTTTGTTTGTTTTGATGTAATTTTGAGGGTTGTATGGCATCCACCCCTTAAGAGGGGGATACTGTCAAGGCGTGGGTTGGGTCTCATGTCCATCTGATTCATAGTTTGTGTTTCTTTTTGGCATGGACTCAATCCACACTCTAGCCTTGTGTTTATTCTGTATTTTCTGTATTTATCATTATTTGTTGTATTCCTGATTCTGTTCTCTGTTCTGATAAGTTTTATTATTATCTATGATTTAGACTCAATTCTTGTCTGTCACTGTATGTCAGTCATGTTTCCCCCTAATTCCCTGCTTGTGTTTGTGTCTCCCTCTGTGTGTGTGCGCAGCCGCACCCTGCTGTCACTGACAAACTGTGGTTGGTCTGTGAGGTAGTCCAGGATCCACAATGGCAGATGCTGGTCCACCCCTGCACACAGCAGCTTGTCCGTCAGGATCACTGGTTGGATGGTGTTGAAAGCACTGGAGAAATCAAGCAACATGATCTTCACCGTGCTCCCAGGGTTCTCCAAGTGGGACAGGGAACAATGTAGGAGGAAGATCACTGCATCCTCCACTCCGATGCCATGCTGGTAGGCAAACTGAAGTGGGTCCATCACTGGTCCCACCAGAGGGCGGAGGTGGGTGAGGAGCAGCCTCTCCAGGGTCTTCATTAGGTGTGATGGGCCACTGGTCTGTAGCTGTTCAGGTCCTTGGGGTGCGGAGTCTTCGGTACGGGTACCACACAGGATGTTTTCCACAGCTGTGGTACCTTCCCCAGCTTCAGGCTCGATGTGCTGCACTATCCCACACAGCTGGTCTGCACAGGACCTGAGGAACCTCGGGCTGATGCCATCTGGACCTGCAGCCTTCCTCGCCTTGATCTTCTTCAGATCAGCTCTCACCTGGGTCCTAGTGAGAGTCAGGCTGGGGCAGGGGGGCTGTGTGCTGGGAGGGGGGATGTTGGGTCTGTGAGGGGAAAACAGCAGGGGATGTACGAGAGAGGGGTAGACAGCATAAGAGGCAGTGGACAGCGGGACTAGATGAAGTTGGAGGCAGCAATGGTTGGTGGGCAGGCGGAAAAGAGGGCGGTTGGTCAAGCCTGTTAAAGAACAGGTTCAGGTTATTCACCCACTCCTTACCCCCTGTGGTCTGGGAGGAGGTATTCTGGTTCCCAGAGATGGTTTGGAGGCTTCTCCAGACACCGCTGACGTCACTCTGCTCCAACTTATCCTCCATCTTCTTCTTGCAGCTGTCCTTCCCCTCTCTGATCTTCCTCCTTAGCTCCCTTTGAAGTCCGTACAGGTATGGATATAATTATAATATAACAGGTATGGATATAATGGATATGTCATGGTCTGAGCACTGATATTGTCCACGCTCGGATCATCCAGTATTTTCCCATCAATCCATGTTTTCCTTATGGCCTTCCAGGGCCTTTATTATGACAGTGTCCCGGCGAGACTTCCAGCTGTCAGAACTGAGTGCGCTGTGACAGCTGATCTATATTCTGTTGATTACTGCCTCATTATTGGTGGTGCCCTATTTAAGGGAGCAGCTGTGGTTACTCCGAGCTGCGACCTTGTCAAACATTCCCTCGTCCAACCTCCGTCCTAGATTCACGATTCGTGCCTTTCACAGTAAGTGTGTTCGTTGTGAGTCTGTTCTTTCTTTTCCATAGTCTTAGTCATAGTTATAGTGTGTTTTGCCCCTCGTGGCTCATTATTTGTCATTTGTCTTTTGTTAAATTATGCAAACTCATCAGCTGGCATTCGGCGTCTCATTGATGGCTCGTGAGGGCCGTTGTTGACAGTAGGTCGCAGCCAGAAGGAGACGCTGGTCACCGTGAGTTTGTTCGTGGGCTTGTTGTTTTTCCCTGTTTTCCATGTATCAGCATGTTGGAGATGGCGTCGCCGGGAGAGGGCTACTCTTTAGACTTGAGTTACAGACTGATCATATTCCTGATAGATCTAGATGGCCTGCTCTCCAACGCTCGCAGCAGCATCACTCCCGACGACACACGCTGGTACTTGGACCTCGCAGAGGTGGCTATTTCCCACAATCCTCACCACGCCAATCACACCGAGGTAAGGAAGAGGATGGCAGAGATTACGGCTCTCTGGGAGAGGACCCGTGGACCGGAGGGGAACTCCGGCAGGAAGCCGAGGGTGAGGCATACCCGTTCCTCTCCTCGGGATCCAGTTCCTGTCGCCCATCCAGCCCAGGAGTCCACGTCACCCAAGGGTCGTTCCCAGCTGAGGATGACGTCAGTCGGGATTCCCTCAGAGGAGATGGAGTGGACTGCTGTGATCCTCCAGGACCGTGTGGTTGCGGCTCCCTCTGCTTTCCATCCATCCAAAATCATAAAGCATGTGAAGGCGGCAGTTAGACTGGTGGAGCTCAGTCCGGAGCTCCATAATTATCCCGAATACGCCAAATTGCTGGCTTCTGTCTCTGCGCAGCAGCGGCGGTTCCCTGACCTCACCTTCGCCTTGCCCTCTGCCAGGAGATGTCGTCACAATGCTCGTGCTAAGCCTCAGCGATAACCCCGTCCGGATCCAGTTCCGGGTTGCCGAAGGAACTCTGTATCCCAGCCAGTTGTTACGCCTGCGTCACAACAGGAGGAAAACCCAGCAGTCTCCCCCTCTGGGTCTCCTGTCCCTGCTGTTCCGTCAGCTCCTCGTTCCCGGATCACCTTGGCTGTTCCTCCCTCCTCCTTGACAGTCTCCCCAGCTGTTGTGAGCTCCATGAGTCCTGCTCCGGCGATGCCCGTCATCGATCCTGTGCGAACGGCTCCTCCTCATCTTCCCGGGGGGCTCTCCGTCACCATCCAGTGGGGGAAGGGAAGAACCAAGCGCACTGCAGCAGCTTCCACCGGCCCTCAGCGGAGCAGGCAAGTGCCTTTTCATTCTTTTCCTTCACTGGGTGAATTGCCTTGTCTGACCCCTGGGGGTGGAGTTCGGGGTTCACAGTCCCCTGAGCAGCCCTCCACCTGCTGCAGTGATTAATTATGAACCTGCCACCTTTGTGTTTCCTTCCCCTGAGTGTTCCTCGGCGCCAGGTCTACGCCGTCGGACGAGGTGGGAGCCTCTGGGCCTGGAGAGCCTGGTTCCAGCCCTGCAGCCACGACACGGGCAGAGGAGAAGGGCAGACTGAAAATTGGAGCCTGCGCTGACGAGCAAGCGTCCCCAGGTCTCCACGGAGGGACAGTCCAGCCTGGCAGGTCACGGATCCCCTGCCACCACGCTGTGTGGGCCCTCGGCGTGGACGTCAGCGTCAGGGAATCCCCGGACTGTGGTCACCATCATGCCAGCTGCGGAGCCCGCCGTAGCCGAGTGGGAACCAGAGGAAGACCTTCTACTTGCTGAACCACGATCCCCGAAGTCCTGGACGGCGGCAGAACTTGACATCAGGCAAGTGCTCTATTTTTTCTTTCTCCTGTCTATTCTGGAGCATTTTTGCCTGTCTCTCGGGGAGACGAGCCGGGTGCAGCCGTCCTCTGCATCCGAGCTTGTCTCTCTGGGCTCTGTCGCTGCCGGTGATCCTGATCCCGGTTCTCTTTCTTCTCCTGAGCATTCTCCCAGGGTCACTGATATTGAGTCGATTCCGGTCGCTGTTCTGGGGGTTCCGGGTTCGGGTTTGGAGGCTGTCCCTGGTGCTGCGCCGGCCCAGTCGTGGTCCGTCTTGGGTGCAGCTCTGACACAATCGGGGTCCGTCGTGGGTGTGGTTCCGGCCCAGTCAGGGTCCATCGTGGGTGCAGCTCTGACCCAATTGGGGTCCGACGTGGGTGTGGTTCCGGCCCAGTCGGGGTCCGTCTTGGGTGCAGCACAGTCCCGTTTGGGATCCAACAAAAGCGCAGCGCCAGTCCTTGTGGAGTTCGGAGAAGGAGCTGCAGATCCTCCGCCAATCGACGCCGGACTGGTCCCTCGTCCTTTCCCCGTTCCTTTTTCCCTTCCATCGGGGGCCGCTGGGATTCTCCGTTATCGGTTCAGCCCTCCCTTGCTATCCCTCTCTATAGGGAGGCCGTCTCCATGTTCTCCCCTGTGGTCCTAGTGGCTGGATGACGCGGGTCGGTCGCCTGGGAGATTGCTTTGCCCGCTTGGCGTTCTGGGTCGGCCACCTGACAGACTGGACTTTTCTTTCAGCGACCTGGTCCGGCCACCAGAGATATTGTTTCTCCAGGCCTGGTACTGGGGTAGGCCGCTCGAACTAATCCTTTTTTCCCTGCCAGCGTTCTGGACGCTGGATGCAAGAAGACCCCCCAAACTATTTGTTTTTGTGCTATTGTGCTCTGCCTACTGTCATCCCTGTGTTTTTTTCTCTCTGTCTGCTCTTCTGAAATATTAGGGATGCACTGGTGTTTTGTATTTGAACTGTGTATTTCGCTGCTTTGTGTGTGTTTTTTTTCCTCTCCCCTGTATTACTGGGTACTCTGTATTGGGTGATGTGCCCGTTTATTTTATTTATTTATTTATTTAATTTGTACCCATACATATTCTATGGAGGGTGAGAATATGTATGGGTACATAATCATACATGTAGGATAACTAAGTAGACGGTTGTGCTGTTTCATTCCATCTAGCTACAATGCTCCGCACTGTGTGTGTTTATATATCTACATATTTATTCCATCTAGCTACAATGCTCCGTACTGTGTGTGTTTATATATCTACACTACCGTTCAAAAGTTTGGGGTCACTTAGAAATTTCCTTATTTTTGAAAGAAAAGCACTTTTTTCAATGAAGATAACTTTAAACTAATCAGAAATACACTCTATACATTGCTAATGTGGTAAATGACTATTACAGCTGCAAATGTCTGGTTTTTGGTGCAATATCTACATAGGTGTATAGAGGCCCATTTCCAGCAACTATCATTCCAGTGTTCTAATGGTACAGTTTGTTTGCTCATTGCGTCAGAAGGCTAATGGATGATTAGAAAACCCTTGTGCAATCATGTTAGGTCTGCAATGCTGTAATTGCTGCAAATGGAGGATTCTTCGACGAAAGCAACGTTTGAAGGAAAAAAATTATTTGATCTTATCTTATCTTATTTATTCTTATTGAACTATGTGTATATCGCCGCTCTTTAGCGTGGGTTTTTTTTTTCTTTTTGTCCCTGTTTTTCTGGTATTTTTTAGGGTACAGTGTATGGTGCCTGTATTTCTGTTTGAGAGGGTTTTTTTTCCTACTGTTTGAGAGAATCTCTTTTGTTGTCTTCCCTGTAGTTCACGGTCAATGTGTATTGTATCACTGCATTGTAGCAGCCTATGTTCTCTTTATATGAGTTCTCCTTCTTCGGTGCAGGGTGTGTGCCTGTGCTTTGGCCTCTGTATTCCCTACCATGTTCTGATTGTTGTAGCCTGTTTTTTTTTTTTTTTTCCTCTCTCTCGATGATGTTTGTTGGTTCTTGCCCTCCTGGCCTTTCCCCCTCCTCCCTCCCTGGGGCGGTCCTATGGACCTTCTGGGGGGGGGGGGGGCGCGCTTCGATGTTCTATCACACCTGGAATTTGCGTTTTGAGGGGGGAGTACTGTCATGGTCTGAACGCTGATATTGTCCACGCTCGAATCATCCAGTATTTTCCCCGTCATTCTGTGTTTTCCTTATGGCCTTCCAGAGCCTTTATTATGACAGCGTCATGGCGGGACTTCCCGCTGTCAGAGCTGAGTGCGCTATGACAGCTGATCTACATTCTGTTGATTACTGCCTCATTATCGGTGGTGCCCTATTTAAGGGAGCAGCTGTGGTTACTCCGGGCTGCAACCTCGTCAAACATTCCCTCGTCCAATCTCCGTCCTAGAGTCACGATTCGTGCCTTTCACAGTAAGTGTGTTCGTTGTGAGTCTGTTCTTTCTTTTCCATAGTCTTAGTCATAGTTATAGTGTGTTTTGTCCCTCGTGGCTCATTATTTTGTCATTTGTCTTTTGTTAATAAATTATGCAAACTCATCGGCTGGCATTCGGCGTCTCATTGATGGCTCGTGAGGGCCATTGTTGACAGATATAATTACAGCTATGGAAGCAGTTATGGTACATCTGTATTGCTAACTTGCTAACTTTTAACGAGGGGCTTGTTCAGATGTGATCTCATAAGTGCAACCAATTATCTTTAAGAGTTTGTCAGGGCAGGTTGTATTTAATTAGTTAAGCATTTATTTAATGTAAATACCAGTATTAGTAAAACTATTTCTATTTAGCACTGGTGTGATAGGATAAATGTGTCATTTAATTACTTTTCTAGGCGTAATGATGACTGACAAGACCACTCCATCATCTTCTTCAGTAGCTTTGGGCGAAGCAACAAAGACAGGCTCAGACGGGTACAAGCCGTGATAACGCCACACCTAGAAAGGGAAGAGCCGCAAAAACATCCTTCACTTTGTGCTTCTTTCATGTTAGGAAACCAGCTCACACCCCACTGCACCTCTCTTAGTGAGAGAAACAAAAGCAGAAATAACTTTGATATGGTAATAACCAACCCAGCTAACAATGAGGTCTCTGAAAGTACTCTGAGTGACAGAGAACCTTAAGCTCCTTGGTGTGGACATCCATCTTGAGCAGAGAGTCGGAGACAACGTGTCCAAAGCCACAGGAGTAGAAGTAGCGGTAAGGTCTGCCATTGTACTGCTGATAATTGATCTGAGGGAACTCAAGGCCACCGTACTGCAGCAGCTCATCACTGTGAAGCTCCTCATGGGTGATGTAAACCTGCAGGATTAGTGCAACTTTAAAATGTATGGCCAAAAGTTAAGTCCTACTGAGAAACTATACACTTTAATGCTGTGAGTGTTGGAGATCAATACAGCACCCTTCACTATAAAAGGTAAATTGAAGCACGCACAATGGCTTGGACATGAGTTAGCAAATAATTAGTCAATATAATTTAATTGCACCCCAAAAAAATAAATGCACATTGATTGTAATCACTATGCCACATTTTACAACTGTTTTCAGTGACTTTTGCAGCAATACTTTGTTTTTCAAACACGTGCATAACACCACTCTGAACTGAGAGCTAAGATTGAGGACAGTATCATTCAGGTAGCCATGACAACTAAAAGATTTCCTTTCAACGTTTCAGCTTTATTCTACCAGAGCAATATAATGGAGAGAATGTGTGGTCCACGCATAAGCTTTTAAAATGTAATTATTGGGCTGCAAGGTGGTGGAAATCATGCATACATATTTTTATCTGCTGCAAGTCATGAAATTACTGTCTTACAAAAGGGAATTTAAGTGTCTCGTCATATTATCGAGCTGAGTGTGTGGGAGTAAATTGGTCCTATTTATCATGATTACAGGTCCTATTCTTTACCTGATCCCACTGCAACCAGGTATGTACAGTTAAACATACGACTGTAAAAATGCTTTGACCATATACTGCGCTCCTGCATCCTCAGTTAAACACTACCTCTCCATGTTGCGTCTTCTTCGCAGTGGCTTTGCAGTTTTGTAGCGTGATCAGGTTTTGATCCAGAGGACTGTGTTCATCCACAGTCAGAGGCAGGACATATCTTCTGGGGAGGTTTTTGCACAACGAGTTGTAAAACTGCCAAAAACAAATCAGAGTGACATGAAAACTCTTGTGTGTGCATTCAGTGAATTAAAAATAAGAGCGATTTAACCTCGGGAACAATCAGACCCACATGAATATGAAACACTGGCACAAAAATCATGTTTTCACAAAAGGAATACACTTCATCCTATTTGAAATCATACATATTTCCCAAGCTTATTTCCTCAAAAACAGAGTAATGCAGATGCCGATGATCAATCTACAGTTTGCACATGAGGCAGACAAATCCCATCTAAATCCTAGGTGACTCATGTTTTAGGATTTGGGAAGGATACTTGTTATGAATGCAAAGCAACATGCTGAATAATGATGGAAACAAAAATGTCATGTGAAAATTACTTGTGTTGTCATTTTGAAAAAAGCCATCATTTCAGTCTGGGCTGCTCGCTGATGACTGTTTTGGAAACTGAAAGCATTTACCTTGTCTATTTCCTCCCCTGCTTCTCTCCGGAGGTTCTCCAGGGTAAATTCTCCAATGAGCGCTCCATCATCCCCACAGCACATGTCCATCACCAAGAAGCCGCTGTCCTCATAAGCGTTGATTTGGTGCAGTGTAAACATAGGCGCTGCACAATACTTTACTTCACTCTCCTGTCGGACCAGTCAAATCAACCAGTGAGGAATTGGAGTCATGAAACATTTAGTGAGATACAGAATTGCAGAGGCTTTTTTTTCCCCTTTTCTTTTGGACAAGCAAGAAGAGGTTAATGTGCTGTGGTTTGGCATTTCTGCATGGCACGGCTGTTATTGTGTTGCACCTTATCATTTTCAAAGTTTGTTATTATATGCTTAATGGGTATGCTGTGTAATGAGATGAAAAAAATTGAAAGTATCAGAAAAGCCCATGCCATCAGAGTGTGACTTCATCAAAATAAATAAGGGGAAGATCTAATCGTGCATGAAGAGATCAGCTTGCAGCTTTCCTTTTTTTTTTTTTTTAAACTCTCGACTACTCAACAGCAGTGTGCCTTTGTGTTGCGTTACAGTCTTTACACACACATATTTCCAGTGTACCAATTTAAACGCACCTTGCCAGTGTGCCTGTTGACCAGGTGGAAGATAGTTTCACACTGAGGCTCCCAGGACATGATTTTGTGGAAGCTCTTTCCCTGTATTTTGTACAGAACAAACCTCAGCAGGTCCAGCTTGATTGGCTGCTCCACAAACACAATATAGTTCTCCGACATGACTGGAGAGGCAAGCACACACAAGGAAGTGGATGCAATATAAATACCTGCGAGTGACATGTGTTTTTCATCTTATTTTCTGTGAAGCTCACTCTGCATCATGAATAATATTTTCAAGCTCGTATAGCAAAGGCCTGCTGTGCCAATGCAGCTACAGATCTAGTGTAAGCTTCATGATTCTTGTAATTTCCCACTGGTAATCCTCATAAATGTATTCATAAACGTATATAAAACAGATCCCTGCGAATGACTGTAAGACTGTATGACCTGTCTGCCTGAATTTAACAGTTATTTGGAGACAAGTTAACAATTTAAAAGACAAAAAATGTGTATAAATAGTTTGTTTGACCACATTGTGCTTTAAAGGTCCAATTTACTGCACTTTTTTCCACAAGTACAGTTCCCACAGATCTTAATGAAATGCTTCTGACATACTTTGCCCAGATTGCTTTTAATAGTTTAATTATCGCAGCATCGTTGTGAACCATATTATGCAGCATTCCTTAGAACAACTCAATTCAGTGCATGTCTCTTTAAATGCCCATGAGCTGCGGTTAACCTCCCTCTCTCATCATTATTGTTAATCTTTGCTGGCTAGAGTAGCAAGCCTCAGTCAACTAACATAAATTTGTCTTAAAGAATGATGGGCAGGAGTGTGTAGTTTCAGTGGTCCATAGGATATGACTGGTCCCCCAAGTCCAATAAGCATCGAAACATTCTCAAATGGCTAAACTGCTAGTATCAGTTAGCCACCTGTAGTCCCAGTTTAAAATAATAAACATGTAAAATAAGCTAAAATAACGTATAAGAACGATGTATAATGTCAAGTGATGGTGAATGAACAAGGATTCCAGTGGGGGTGAGTAGAATTCATAGAAAACTGCTAATGTCAGGCAGTCTGTCTGTCAAGCTCTCCCCACTGAGGCAAGCTCTAATGGGATTAGACAGACCGACTCCAACCATCAATGTAATGCTAGTGGTTCAATGTACCATCACCATAAAAATGTTTTTAAAAAGGTCAGAATGACATGAGATATACTATCAGCTGTGGATGAGTGAACCACGTGGAAACAGGGATGTCACGGATGACTGAAACGTAAAGAAAATGACAATATAATCTGTGCTTGGTAAACTAACTCCCTAGAAGCACTGTTAGTGCTGAAACTAACACCTTGGGCTCTCCGGTCATCTGGGTGAGGCCTGATTCACAGTTAATAGCATGGTGATGAGTGTAAATGAAGACCAGATTGTTTGCCGCTGATGTAGCGAAAAAGGTCTCGGGAGAGTAAAACTAGCTTCTGACTATTTTGCCAAAATGTTAAAATATAATTATTTCTAAGTGAAGAGAGATTTTAATATTTTTATTGTAGTCATATAACAAAGTAAGCATTTTAGAAGACTAAAGCCTACAAGCACAAACAAACAAAGGGCGGCGCGGTGGAGGAGTGGTTAGCACTGCAGCAGCACAGCAACCCACCCTTGGCCGGGGGATCCTGGGTTCGATCCCAGCCCCCAACCAACAGTGGTCTGTGTGGAGTTTGCATGTTCTCCCCGTGTCTGCGTGGGTTTACTCTGGGATTTCTCCGGTTTCCTCCCACATGCCAAAAACGTGCAAGTTACTGTAGGTTAATTGGCATCAAACTGGGGATTCAAAATTGTCCTTAGGTATGACTGTGAAAGTGAATGTTGCCTGTCTGTCTGTGTTGGCCCTGCGATGGACTGGCGATCTGTCCAGGGTGTACCCTGCCTCTCGCCCAAAGATGCTGGGACAGGCTCCAGCTGCCCCCCCCCCCCCCGCGACCCGAAAAGGATTAAGCGGAAGAAGAGGAAGATGAATAAAACCTACAAACACATCATGTATGCGTGAATTGGACCTTTAATATATCTTGATATTGATTTTTTTAAGTCTTGGCACATCATAATCATCCAAAGTGTTTGAAGTTGGTTAAGATCAATGAACCAAAAGTTCAGGTTCTTCCTTTTATTTTTACCCTTCTGTATGCGTCTATATATAAACACAAACCTAGTTGTCACGAGCCTTATTTTGTTTAAATGAGCCAGTAATGGAGGGTTTGCTAAATGAATAGATCCTCTCTCATTTCTGTCTCTCTCTGTGCAAAAGGCCCCATTTCGTTTCAGTCGATGTGCAAATTAAATATTTCTTCCCTCGTGATTAACCCTCTCTTTCACCTCACAAAACCTAAAACAAAAATATTGCACTTGCATATGTATAAACATAACCTTAGAAAGACACACCACCACCCCCACGTGTGGGATTTCTTGGTGCCTTAAAGTCTAGCAAGACAAAAGTGGTTTGCACATAACATAGAGTGTGATATGGTCAAATAAATGAAGCAGTACGAAACCAAATGGAGCAATATTGTGTTAGATCATGCAAACAAAGGGATCATATTTGCTTATTTTCTGATTATTTATAGTGTCCCTTATCAACAGCATGGCTAACAGTGCTCTGAGGTGCAAGCAATCACAATGTGAAGCCATTATGTTGTTACTCTTTCTTTTACTCTGCTTCAGTCATAGCTTGCCAGAGCTTTTGCAGTCATAATGTGCTAAGCTTTTGATTCTGTTGGCATTACTGGGCTCCAGTTATTATTTTTTGTTTATTAGGGGGGATTAGCTCTCACAACAAATACACTGTTACAGTTGGGGTTTTTTGTAAACTCTGTCAGGGCCTCTTCTATGCATCTTCTTCCGCTTAATCCTTTTTTCAGGTTGCCGTGGGGGGCGGGGGGGCTGGAGCCTATCCCAGTATCTTTGGGTGAGGGGCAGGGTACACCCTGGACAGATCGCCAGTCCATCGCAGGGCCAACACAGAGAGACAGACAACCATTCACTCTCACAGTCATACCTAAGGACAATTTAGAATCCCCAGTTTTGATGCCAGTTAACCTAACTTGCACATTTTTGGCATGTGGAAGGAAACCGGAGAAATCCCAGAGTAAACCCACTCAGACACGGGGAGAACATGCAAACTCCACACAGATCACTGTTGGTCAGGGGCTGGGATCAAACCCAGGATCCCCCGGCCAAGGGTGAGTTGCTGTGTTGCTGTGCTGCCGCAGTGCTAACCACTTCACCACCGCGCTGCCCCGTCAGGGCCTTTACTTTTCCACAGAACCCGTGCACAACAAGTGTTCAGGTTTCTCTGGGAAATTATCTATTTAAAATTGCAAATAATTTGCTGTTGTTGAGCATGGGTTCTGTAGGCACCCGTGCACCTCAACGGCAAATTATTTGAAATTTTTTTTTGAACAATTGACAAGTGAAATAAGATAATTTTCCACAGAAATCTGAACATACCAGGGCACCTTGGTTGAAAAACACTGCTGTACAGCATAAAAGTGAACAGAGATTTAAAAAAAGAAAGAAGAAACTACAGCCTGGCAACAAAACATCAAAATGTCAACACACTGCTTGTTAAGCCTTAAAAAAAAAACTACAGTAAAAAGTTAACAGAGAAAAGTGGGCAATATTTGTATGTAAGTTGGAGGCAGGATTATAGACAAAGAGAGATAATGAAAAGCTGAGCAGAAAGACAAAGAAACTTTGACTGACAAAAGAGTAGGGCGAGACTAGAATTCAAATGAGTAATTATGAGCAAAAAAAAAAGTTTCTGTGAAGTAGTTTCACCCTGTCAGTGGTGGAAAGAAAAACTCTTTTGCAGAACTCATTAATTTAATTCAGGATACATCCAGCATGCAGACGACTTAAAGAAGGGATGGTCTCTTTGTTATGCTGCGGCATTTCTCACCGAAACTGTGATAATAGGATGGTTTCCTGGGATCAGCTGCAGGAATGGAGCAGATCACTTCAGCTCCTGTCAGGTCCGCCGAATCCTCCACTGCTGCATTCTCCTCCAGGGGAGGCACACGGATGATGTTGTAGAAATAACCTGACAGAAGTTATAAGGTTGTGCAGCATTAATTAAGGTGTATATCATACAGATTATTGAAGGCAAGTAATGGTTACATTTAGACTATATCAGCCAGACCATATATGTTTTCATGTATTTTACTGAATTAGATCACATGTTTATACAAGCTCCATTGCTGTCTGTTCTTCTTCATTTTCATATTGTTTTGATGCACACTTCTTCTCATCACTTTAAACTTTAAAGCCTCTTACTTTAGTGTATAACAGTATGTGTTTCATTCCTTGTGATGTTTTTGACACTTTAGTTCTGCTTATTGCAAAAGGTTCCTCCCACAGACACAAGGAATGGAAGAGCTACAATAAAGCAACATTTTCTTTTCTAAAACACTTTTCAGTGCATAAATATATAAATATAATGCACTAGCAGTTGCCTGTGGGACTCCACAGGATCTAGGATGGTGTTTTGAGTTTATGTGCTCATGTTATTTCATTTCCATAGAAAGATCATCATAAGAAAATGTAAAGCAGAAAATGTTTGATACGTTGGGAATGGTAAAAAGAGCACTTTTCTAATTATTCACTTAACAGGTATCAAGATGCTGAATAAAGAGCAGGATTCTTACACAGATGTGCCTTGCATTGACCTTGTAGGGTACAGCGTGCATTGAAGTAGCTGTCCAAAACACAGAGCCCTACTACAGCCATCTAAGGTGCAAATTTACACCACATTTTGCACCTTCAGCCAGTGGTTTTGGTGTTTTCCAGTGGCACATTGCCCACTTTCATGCTTTGCACACTTTCATCCAAATAGCAAAATGACTTTGCGTGTGCTTTGCACTCTGATGTCTTTTAAAAAGGGGTGTGGTGGGTGCAAAGTCAATGCATTGCTAGTTTATAACAGTGCAATGACAGTGAGCTTTTGACCAGCAACAAATGCATCTAAAATCCGTGGCGCATTGTCAGTTGCTATTTAAGAGATGTGTTTTTAAAACTTGCAGGTGTAAGTCACTCATTCCAGGCACAGGGGCAAGAAGGGTGCCCTCCTTTGCTCTGCAATGTCTCCACTGGCTGCCTGCGACCAGTGGTTCAAAGCTCTTGACGCTGTCGCGTTTTTGAGTCGGTCCACTCCCTTTCGCATCCGGGAGTGTGCACTTCGGTGAAGCTAGTGGGGGCGAAATTTGTCTGGCCGCGCTTGCGCAAGGACGTGAAAGAGTGGGCTGCAACTTGCGTTGCGTGCCAGCTGGCCAAAGTGCACAAGCACACCAGAGCACCCCCCGCCCCAAGCCGTTCCAAATGCCGGCCAGTAGGTTCAACCACGTCCACGTGGATTTGGTGGGACTCCTCCCACCTTCACAAGGCTTTACGCACCTCTTAACAATCGTGGACCGCACCACGCGATGGCCTGAAGTGGTCCCGCTGGCTTCTACCATGTCCGCAGAAGTGGCTCGTGCTTTTTTGTCGGATTGGGTCGCATGGTTCGGATCCCCATTGGACATCACTTCCGACAGTGCTCCACAATTTGTTTTGGAACTCCGGTCCGCGATGGCCCAGAGCCTGGGGGTCACAATTCACCACACTACTGCATACAACCCCCAGGCTAATGGGTTCTGCGAATATTTTCATAGGTCGCTTAAAGCAGCGCTCAGAGCTTCGCTTCTTTTAGGGTTGTGCTCCACACCTAAGGATGATTTGGCAGCCTCCCCGGCAGAGCTCTTTTTTTCTCTGCCGCTGCGGATCCCCGGAGAGTTTTTACCGGAAAACCCCGCACCCGAGGCTGATCCACCTGCGCAATTTTTGCACAGTACGGAGGCTTTTAACGTACCGGGCCCGGCCCACGATTGTTTTCCCCACACCTTCAACCCAAAAAGCTTGCAGAATGTCAGTCCCAGACTTGGGGGGAACGTAGGGAGACCATCTGCATCGACAGGCTGAAGCACACTTTTGTGTTAGCAGACGAGCAGGTAGTGTTGGCCCAAGTACCCTGGCATGGACACCTACCATTGGTGGCTCCGCAAGTTGGTGATCCCTCGGCAGGGACCTGTGCTCATGAAGCTGATGTGTTTTCTCCCCCTACCTTTTATCCCTCCACAGACTGACGTGCCTTCCTGTACACCCCGCCAGCAGGGCAGTTCGACTGGATCGGTGACCCCCTGCTACAGCCGCTATGGGCGCCAGCTCAAGCCCAGAGGACGGGGAGGGGGGGGTAGTGCCCTTTCTGGGTGTTTGGGGTGGGGGGTGCTGTGTGGGGGCATGGTGTTGGACTTCTTCATCCAGGGAACAATGGACCGAAAGAGGATGCGTCACTGGGGGGTAACAGATGGGACAGTAAGGACTATGTGCCCCCCAAGGAGAGGAGTAAATGCCGGAGCCGCTGGGAGAAGAAAGGTGTGAGAGTGGCGCCGACGTTATGTCATGTTAATGTGCCACACAGGCTTTGTTCTAAACATAATGTATGATGGTCGGAAGTTCCGGGTCTTGATGCATGGTATTAAAGATATAAAAGAGGAATGCACAGAGACCCAGGATCCTTTTTTGCTGTAAGTTATGTTGGCAAAAGAATAAAGTTTCTGTGTCGTCCAGCTTGTTGCCTGGCCTGCCTCCTTTCTCCACAATATTAATCATTCACAGTCCTACACCAAAAACAGAAAATCTGTCATATAATTCTTATATGCACTAGAGGTTTTTCGCCAAACATTTATATTCAACATAAATCTTCCAGTGAGTAATATATCCCAAAAGAAAAAAATATTTTCATATGTCAACTAAAATTGGACACAGCCGAGATGCAGACCCACGCCTTTGCATTCTTAAGCAACAGCACTGAGTAGCTCCCCCATCTCTTTCTCATCTCTCATAAATGTGAACAGACATAAGTAATAAAAGGATATGCATCAGTGACATCGTGTGTGTCCATGTGGGCTTTCCAGGCTCACAATCATAGCCACAGGTGAGGACACCAAGGTCAACCTGCATACCATGTTTAGCGACCCTAACTTTATTTCTTGAGGAGTTACAGTGCAGGTGAACTTGTGATTTTGCCCTTTGACCATTTGACTCCAAAACCAAAACCACATTTTAAGGGTCCTGAGGACAAAATAAACCTTGGACTTCAATCCTGTTCCTTTTTGGACTGCATTTGAATTTTTTAATTTTATTCTTGTATTTATTTTTGTCTTGTTCGAAATAAATAGTATCAAATCAAATATGTGTACCATGTTTATTGGCCTTAGCTTCCTCCTTTTTTTGATATACCATGTGGATGATGTTGTGACCTTGACCTTTCACTTTTTGACACCAAAATCATAGCCACAGTTGAGGGTCCCAAGAGCAACATATGTACCAAGCTTGTTAGCCCTCACTCTTACAATAAAGGGATTACAGGGGCAACTGTGGCTCAGGAGGTAGAGCAGGTTGTCCAATAACGAGATGGTTGGCTGTTTGAATCCTGCTCTCCCCAGATACCCTGCCGTTGTGTCCCTGGGCAAGACACTTTACCCACCTTGCCTCCAGTGTCCATAACACTGGGTATAAATGTTCAGTAGTGGCCAGAGAGGCCGCTGGCACGGATTGGCAGCCACGTTTCTGTCAGCATGCCCTAGGGCAGCTGTGGCTACAGTAGTAGCTTGCTGCTACCATTGTCTCTCTGGAGTGAATGAATAATGTATCTATTTGTAAAGCGCTATATAAATCTGATTTATTATTATTATAGACCAAAACGGATTTTGAGTGGGGCTGGGCAATTAATCAAAAAACAATCAACATCGGCATTTAGACCCTAAAACCGACATGATTTTGCCCAGGTCAGTTGTTTCAATTTTTCCCCCTCCTTTAATATTTTTTACACTGTGTATATTGTCTAAGAAATGCTTGTCGATGTCGATCCAGACGGCAACGTCTCGGGCCCAGCCCTCTGGAGCTCCAGCTCTGGCTCTGCTGTGGCGGCCCCTGCAGCAGGCACAATGGTTGGTGCAGTCCCAGGACCCCCCAGCGATGTGATCCATGCAGGTGGCTCGCTCGGCATGGATTCAGGAGGTTGACTTCCTGCTGGCACTGGCTCCTGCATTGTTGAAGCCTGGGGACACTCACTCATCAGTGCAGGCGTTAGCTCGGTCTCAGCGCTCTCCCGCCATCTAAACCATGGCTGCGGGGCTGGAACCAGGTCTTACAGGGCTGCAGGCTCCTCCATAGCCCGGCGGTTCAGTCCTGGGGCCGGCAGACACTCAATGGGGAAAGGAGGAGACATGGAGAGAGCAGGTGAACAGTCTAAAGCTGCAGCAGATGGTGAGGACTCAAAGGACTACCTAATCTGAGCCTCACAGTCAGGAGTCAGGCAAGATAATTTATGCTTAATTGGATGCGAGAGAAAAACTACTTGCCTGAACTCCTGGGCTGTAATGTTTTCTGCTGCAGCAGGTTGGGAGTCAGCCCTCTCTGTGACTTCAGTAGAAGAAGACCTCCCAGAGAACCCTTGAGGAGATACCCTTGCAGCCACAGCGACGGGCGGAGCCGGGGAGGAAACAGCTGACCTCTCAGCAGTGGGAGAGAATGTCAAGGAGAAGCAGGAAACAGCAGCTGCGGAGATGGAAGAAGCTGACGATACAGCTGGAGAGGAAAAACACTAAGAGGGCACTGCTGCGGGAGTCTTCTGCCTCAGAGAAGGGGGAGTTGCTGGCTGAGAGGCAAGTGCATTCCTCTGGCGGTGCAGAGCAGGATGGTGGCATTGTGGAGCAAATGGAGCTGGAGCAGGAATGGGTGAATTGGAGGAGGAGCAGGGCGTTTGCTGCGGAGCGCACTTCCACGTCAGCTTCAGGCTTGCTGGAGGCGGCCCCCATGTCAGCCCAGAAGAAGACTGCTGCAGGAAGGACAGCGTAGCCAGCAGCTCCGCGAACTGGGGGAACTTCTACAACCCAGGGTGCACCTCGAATATAGCGGTCGCCAAATCCACCTTCTCCAAGATTTTCTTTGGGCTGCGGGAGGCAAGGGCTTCATCCACAAAGCCCTGGATGAATTCGGCGGCCCATTCCTCCTCCACACTCAGAGATCCTGCTGCCAATCTCCCTTTGATTGCCGGAGGTCGGCGGGCTGGGGACATAATGATTGCTCCGGAGAAACAGATGAGTGAAAACAAAACACAAAAACCCACAAATCACAGCAGCTGGGTCTCTTACTGACCGCAGTCTTCTGTCATGAATTGTCAAGAATTGCCCCTCGGGGGAGAGAGGAAGACCCATGAGCTGAACTGTGAGTTTGTGAGATTTATTAAAAACAACAAAACATAAAGTCCGAACAGTGTACAAACAGAAAGTTCAAACAGAAATCCAAAACAACTTACGGTAATACAACACACCAGAACTAGGGCTGGGTTCTGGTGGAGTTGAGGGAAGAGAACTCAAGACTGAGGCAACCAGAAATAAAAATAACCGCCCTTAAAGAGGGTCAGAAACAAATCATACAAGTAAAGACAGGTGTGGGTCACATGAGCGGGCAGAAAGTAACAAAGATCAATAATTCGGACCAGCTGGGAGGAATAAGAGGGGAGCGACATGAGCTGACAGCTGATAGGGCAACGCCCACACGAAGCACAAACCCAGAAACGCCACTGGCAGCTGTCAACCCAGAGGGAGAACACAACAGTAGGGATATAAAGAATAAAATATCAACAAATGCAGACCGAGATACATTCATCTTCTTCTGCTTAATCCTTTTCGGGTTGCGGGGGGGCTGGAGCCTATCCCAGCATCTTTGGGCGAGAGGCAGGGTACACCCTGGACAGATCGCCAGTCCATCACAGGGCCAACACAGGGAGACAGACAACCATTCACTCTCACAGTCATACCTAAGGACAATTTAGAATCCACAGTTTGATGCCAATTAACCTAACTTGCATGTTTTTGGCATGTGGGAGGAAACCGGAGAAATCCCGGAGTAAACCCACGCAGACACGGGGAGAACATGCAAACTCCACACAGATCACTGTTGGTCGGCGGCTGGGATCAAACCCAGGATCCCCCGGCCAAGGGTGAGTTACTGTGCTGCCACAGTGCTAACCACTCCGCCACCGCGCAGCCCCGACCAAGATACAAATACAAATTAATACAAAATAAGAGTGTAACAAAACTAAGATTAAAAACAGGAAAACAGAAAACAGTACGAGAATCACAGAAACCAAAAAGCACAAAATATAACAAATATATATAGAGAAAAAGCCATGAGACTGAGCATGGTGGAAAACTCCAGTGCTCAGCTCATGACATATCTCTGTGCAAAGTGCAGCTGCAGCAGTTTGTTTTTAACTCACATCTTTCGTCCTTTGGCTTTATCCTGCTAAAAACAAACTTCCTACTGTATGGCCAGCAAAAAATCAGTTACAGTTTATCAATAATGTATAAATAATTTCAATAATCTACTGATAAAATTAAGTTATTTATTGGCCATACCACCATATGCCTTCCCAAATTAATAACATTTTTAAAAATTGTTGTAAAAACTGAAGAAAATTGTTCAACTAATTGTGATGTTGATTTGAGGCCTAATTTTGAGCTTTTATAACCCTGTGACTTCAACTTTGTGAGCCCTAAAATATAACCCCAGGTGTTAGTCCCAAGGTTAACCTGTTCACTTTTTTCCATGCAGGTTCCTATCACAACTGTTAAATGTTATTTAAATATATATATATATATATATATATATATATATATAATGGTGAGAAAAAGTGTTTGCCCCCTTTGTGATTTCTCATTTTTTTGTATGTTTGTCACACTAAATGTTTCAGATCATCAAACAAATTTAAATATTAGACAAAGATAACACAAGTAAACACAAAATGCAGTTTTTAAATGAAGGTGTTTATTATTAAGGGAAAAAAAAAATCCAAACCTACATGGCCCTGTGTGACAAAGTGATTGCCCCCTAAACCTAATAACTGGTTGGGCCACCTTTAGCAGCAACAACTGCAATCAAGCGTTTGTGATAACTGGCAATGAGTCTTTTACAGTGCTGTGGAGGAATTGTGGCCCACTCATCTCTGCAGAATTGTTGTAATTCAGCCACATTGGAGGATTTTTGAGCATGAACTGCCTATTTAAGGTCATGCCACAGCATCTCAATCAGATTCAGGTCAGGACTTTGACTAGGCCACTCCAAAGTCTTCATTTTGTTTTTCCTAAGCCATTCAGAGGTGGACTTGCTGGTGTGTTTTGGATTATTGTCCTGCTGAAAAACCCAAGTGAGCTTCAGCTTGATGTCACGAACAGATGGTCGGACATTCTCCTTCAGGATTTTTTGGTAGACAGCAGAATTCATGGTTCCAATTACCACAGCAATTCTTCCAGGTCCTGAAGCAGCAAAACAGCCCCAGACCATCACACTACCACCACCATATTTTACTGTTGGTATGATGCTCCGTTTCTGAAATGCTGTGTTACTTTTACGCCGGAATGTAATGGGACACACACCTTCCAAAAAGTTCAACTTTTGTCTCGCCAGTCCACAGAGTATTTTCACAAAGGTCTTGGGGATCATCAAGACGTTTTCTGGCAAAACTGAGATGAGCCTTTATGTTCTTTTTGCTCAGCAATGGTTTTTGTCTTGGAACTCTGCCATGCAGGCCATTTTTGCCCAGTCTCTTTCTTATGGTAGAGTTATGAACACTGACCTTAACTGAGGCAAGTGAGGCCTGCAGTTCTTTGGATGTTGTTGTGGGGTCTTTTGTGACCTCGTGGGGTAATTTTAGTCGGCAGGCCACTCCTGAGAAGCTTTACCACTGTTCCATGTTTTCGCCATTTGTGAATAATGGCTCTCACTGTGGTTGGCTGGAGTCCCAAAGCTTTAGAAATGGCTTGATGACCTTTTCCAGACTGATAGATCTCAATTACTTTGTTTCTCATTTGTTCCTGAATTTCTTTGGATCGCAGCATGATGTCTAGCTTTGGAGGATCTTTTGGTCTACTTCACTTTGTCAGGCAGGTCCTGTTTAAGTGATTTCTTGATTGAGAACAGGTGTGGCAGTATTCAGGCCTGGGTGTGGCTAAATAAATTGAATTCAGCTTTCCAAAGATGTGATAAACCACAGTTAATTTATGTTTTAACAAGGGTGGGGGGGGTTCCACTTTTTCACACAGGGCCTTGTAGGTATGGATTTTTTTTAAGTCCTTAATAATAAACACCTTCATTTAAAAACTGCATTTTGTGTTTACTTGTGTTATCTATGTCTAATATTTAAATTTGTTTGATGATCTGAAACATTTAAGTGTGACAAACATACGTATGTACAAAAAAAATGAGAAGTCAGGAAGGGGGCAAACACTTTTTCACACCACTGTATATATTTGTTGTTTTATCATTCCTATCCAGCACTTCCTACACATTCTGTCTCCCTCCTTCCATGATTGTTTCCATCTGCTGCCAGTACAGTATCGACCTTAAGTTCACCCTGTGTTTCTCTATGTGGGTTAAATCATAAAATCAGTAACAAGAGAGAACTGTTTTGAGTAAGAGTTGCATTTTTACTTCCACTTCTGTCTTCTGGGGTCTTCTCTGTAACATCACAAGTTTATCATTGTTCCAAATGTGCTTTAGGAAGTTAGATTGTGTTTTGACTGTTTTTGAAAACTGGTCCATGAAGTCTGCAAATTATCAATGTTTCCATCCATTTGCTTAATTGCTTATACAACTTAAGGTTGTGGGGAGGCTGGAGCCTATCCTGTCAGACATTAGGCAAGTGGCTCAAAACTGTGTCCAACTAAATGGAAATTGCCCCAGGTTTTGCCAAAAGAGGGATTGATTTAACAAATGGGTTTACAGCTTTGTGCATTTTGTTCAGATAATGGGTTTTGTAGCCATTTATTTACAGTATTTCTTGTGTTTAAAGACCATTTTAAAGGAAGTAAAGAACTGGTGTGTTGACAGTAAATATACAAACATATTGTACAGTCTATAGCCAGAGATGGGTAGTAAGTTGTTAGCAGTACTCAGGAAACTTAAGGTACCTTATTGTACAATGTAAAATGTAATAAGTTGGACTTACTTTAAAAAATATGCAAGCTTTGGTTCAAAAACAGTTTTTGAAATGAGAGTGAGTGCAATCACCTAGTACAATTTATGCATGCTTAAAGGGACAGTGTGTAAGATTTTGGAGGCTCTTTTAGCAAAATTTAAGAAACTGATTAATAAGCGTGTTTTTAATAGTGTCTAATCAATAAAACCAGACGGGGGCGTGGTTATGGCGCTTACCTGAATGGACGTGTTTGTGAACGCCCCTGTCTTAATTTCTGAAAATATCCTTCAAAAAGCTGACTTAAACGCCAATTCTTTGGCCTAACTGTGGCAAGCTATTAAAGCAACATCATGCCACTGAAAAAAGAGAAGAAAAGCAGAAGTAATACATATTTGATGGCACACAGGGAAGACAAGGAGGATAATGTTAGCATTGCTAGCTCAACTGGCGATGCTAGCCCAGTGGAACAGCAACATACGGCCCCAGCTGTGATGACCCAAAACACAGATATCACACAAAAGCTAGACATGATACAGAATTGTTTTGACAAAAAGATGGATAAGATAAGATAAGATAAGATAAGATAAGCCTTTATTAGTCCCACAATGGGAAAATTCCAGGATTGCAACAGCACAGGGACAGCAACACTCAGAGCAATAATTTAGAAGATAAGAAAATAAGAGCAGTGAATATACATATGTACACATAAATATATATACACAGTGCGGAGCATTGTAGCTAGATGGACTAAACAGCATAACTGTCTATTTAGTTACCCTACATGGTATGAATATGTACCCATACATATTGTCACCCTCCGTAGCGACTGATATTGTCCTAGTTGTATACTGGAGGGGACCATTTGTGTAAGTCTGTTGCGTCTTTTGCATTCAATACTATTAGGTCGTCACATTTTTTTGCTATCTCTGCGAGCAGCCCTGCTTAGATTATACAGTCTGACAGCTGTAGGTAGGAAGGACCTGCGAAACCTCTCGGTCACACACTTTGGATGATGTAGTCTACTGCTAAATGAGCTCCTCAGTGTGTTCAGTATGTCCTGCATAGGGTGGGACTCAGACTCCAGCAGAGATGACAGCTTAGCCACCATCCTTCTCTCTCCTATCTCCTCCACTGGGTCAAGGCGTTGCCCCAGGACAGAGCTAGCTTTCTTGATTAGTTTGTTCAGTCTCTTCCTATCAGCTGCTGTAATGCCGTTGCCCCAGCAGACCACTCCAAAAGTGATGGCTGATGCCACCACCGTGTCGTAGAATGTCTTCAAGAGCACCCCTTGTACACCAAAAGACCTGAACCTCCTCAATAGGAACAGCCTGCGCTGTCCCTTCTTGTAGAGTGCATCGGTATTGTGTGACCAGTCTAGTTTATTGTTCAAATGAACACCAAGGTACTTGTAGGATGTCACCATCTCAATGTCTGTTCCCTGGATGTTTACTGGTGCTGTGAGGGGTTGTCCTTACCTGCGGCAGTCCACCACCAGCTCCTTAGTTTTCCTCGCATTGATCTGGAGGCAGTTCCGATGGCACCAGTCCACGAAGTCCTGGATAAGTCCTCTGTACTCAGCTTCATCTCCGTTGGGGATGAGGCTGACGATCGCAGAGTCGTCAGAGAACTTCTGTAGATGGCAGTGTGTTGTGTTGTGTGAGAAGTCCGCAGTATAAGGGGTGAACAGGAAGGGAGCCAAAACCGTTCCCTGGGGGGCCCCCGTGCTGCCGATGATCGTGTTGGACACACAATCCCGGGTTCTCACAAAAAGTGGCCGGTTAGTGAGGTAGTCCAGGATCCATGATGACAGGTGCTGGTCCACCCCTGCGCACAGCAGCTTGTCCTTCAGGATCATCGGTTGGATGGTGTTGAAAGCACTGGAGAAGTCAAAGAACATGATCCTCACCGCGTTCCCGGGCTTCTCCAGGTGGGACAGGGAATGGTGAAGGAGGAAGATCACTGCATCCTCCACCCCAATGCCATGCTGGTAGGTGAACTGGAGTGGATCAATCGCTGGTCCCACCAGGGGGCGGAGGTGAGCAAGGAGCAGTCTCTCCAGGGTCTTCATCATGTGAGACGTCAGGGCCACTGGTCTGTAGCTGTTCAGGTCTTTGGGGTGGGAAGTCTTTGGTACAGGTACCACACAAGATGTTTTCCACAACTGTGGTACCCTCCCCAGCTTCAGGCTCAGCTTGAAGATGTGCTCCACAATCCCACACAGCTGGTCTGCGCAGGACTTGAGGAGCTTCACGCTGATGCAGTCCGGTCCTGAGGCCTTTCTTGCCTTGATCTTCCTCAGCTCCGTCCTCACCTGGGTCTTAGTGAGGGTCAGGTTGGGGGGCTGTGTGCTGGGAGTGGGGGGGTGTTGATGGAGTGGGGTGTGGACAGCAGGTCTCGATGACTTTAGCGGCAGCAGTGGTTGGTGTGCAGTCGGTGGGGAGGGCGGTTGGTCAAACCTATTAAAAAACAGGTTCAGATTGTTTGCCCACTCCCTGCCCCCCGTGGCCTGGGAGGAGGTATTCTGGAGCCCAGAGATGGTTTCGAGGTTTCTCCAGACCCCACCGATGTTGCAGCTTGTCCTCCATCTTCTTCCTGAAGCTGTCCTTGCCTTCTCTGATGGAGTACTGCTGGCGATTCAAGACATTAAAGCAGACGTTCATAACTTCACAGGGCGCATGGACAAGGCAGAACGGTGCATCAGCGACCTAGAGGACTTCTCCAACTCAGAAAAAGGCAAAATCAAAGAGTTAAACAAACAAATCAACCTCCTCACAAGCAAGTTAAACCAGGCTGAAACTATCTCCCGGAGGTAAATGGTATTCACTTATATTCTCATCTTTAGATGACCAAAGCACTTTACAGATCCTGCTATCCACCCATTCACACACTGATGGTGGCATACTGTAGCTGCCCAACATGGCGCTGTCCAGACCCACCAGGAGCAATTGGGGGTAAAATGTCTTTCCCAGGAACACAACGGCAGAATATCTGGGGGAAAGCGGGAGTCGAACCGCCAACCATCCGGTTATTGGATGACCTGCTCTACCCTGCTCTAAAATGGCCCTATCTCGCAATGATAAAGAATCCTTTAAAAAATTCCTGGATCCAGACGGTGATCCAGATCACTCCCAAAATGTAATCATTTCTTCCTTGTCCCATTTCGGACTTGTCCTGAAAATTTCGTCAAAATCCGTTCCTAACTTTTTGAGTTATGTTGGTAACAGACAGGCAGACAAACAGACAAACAAACCCCGGTAAAAACATAACCTCCTTGGCGGAGGTAATTAACCAAGCCTTCTTTTCTTTCTATAAAACCCTTTATCGTTCTGAACATCCAGGAAATTGAAGGGATCAAAATTCCTTCCTAGACAGATTAGATATACCTTGTATCCCTGCAGACACCAAGCTAGAGCTGGACCGGAAACTGAGCCCAGAAGATATCAACAGGGCCATTTCTAGTATGAGGAGTGATAAAGCAGCAGGACCAGATTCTCTTCCGATTGACATCTACAAAATTTATGAAGAAAAATTAATACGCTCTTTGCTAGATATGTACATAGAATCCTTTGAAGAAGGATATCTACCCACTTCATTACGCGTTGCGCTAATCACACTCATACCGAAACCTGGAAAACCTTTAACTGAATGCAGTTCCTATAGGCCAATCTTTCTATTGAATTCAGATGCAAAGATCATTGCTAAAGTCTTAGCTATGAGATTAGAAAAAGTTCTCCCTAATATAATACATTCTGATCAAAACGGTTTCATAACAAATAGACAGGGCTTCCATAATGTGAGAAGCGTGCTCAACATTTTATACGAGTGCGAAGAGACACCTGATACGGCTATACTATCACTTGACACGGAAAAAACCTTCGACAGGGTCGAATGGCCATATATGCTAGAGGTGCTTAAACATTTCGGGTTCAGAGATTACTTTTGTAAGTGGATCGAAGTCTTGGACAAAGACGCCTCCGCCCTAGTACTTACAAATTATTTGATCTCTCAGCCGTTTGAGTTAACACGAGGTGTTCGCCAAGGCTCAATTTCTCCATTGTTATTTGTGATTGCTATGGAACCTCTGGCACTGGCAATCAGATCACACCCATCTATAAGAGGTATTATGATAGGCAACTTTGAGCAACACCTAGCACTATTCGCAGATGATTGTGTATTATTCTTATACAAATTGGGCCAATCGATACCCTCTCTTTTAGATTTGATTAGTCATTTCAGTGTTTTCTCCAGGTTTAAAGTGAATAAAGATAAATCATCAATAATGTTCCTAAGTGATCAGGAAAGAAGAAACCCGGTAATACCACATCCATTTAATAATGCCAAAGATGGATTTGCCTATTTGGGCATTAAAATCATACCCTGGTTAAAAACTCTCAGCTCAGCAAATTATGAGCCAATACTAAACAAACTGTCGGAGGACATTGCAAGATGGTCAACTTTGCCTCTCTCCATAATAGGAAGGATAAATACAATTAAAATGAATATACTTCCAAAATTTTTATATATGTTTCAATCAATTCCATTGGCTCCACCACCTAAATTATTCTACCAAACTAAAAACTTTTTTTGAACTACATTTGGAACAATAGAAAGCCCAGACTTTGATTGTCTCTCTTATATCTGCCATATGACAGAGGAGGACTCCAGCTGCCAAACCTCCAGTGGTACTATTGGGCAGCTCAGTTAAGAGCAGCAACGTTTTGGTTTTCCAAAAAGATGGATCAGGCCTGGCTGCAAATTGAACAGATGTTCTCTAAAGGTTTACCACTAGATAGCTTTCTGTACTCAGCTCCCATTAAAAATTTAAAGAAAAATATAACAAACCCTTTTGTAAGAAACACTATAATGGTCTAGTATGATGTTCATAAATATACTGTATAGGGGACACACCGAAGCTGTCTTGCTTCTCACCAGTCTGGGGCAACAAACAATTTAGACCAGCTACAAATGATATGGGATTTAAGAAATGGTTTGAAAAAGGCACAACTAAATTAAATGATCTATACATGGCATGTAAATGTCTGTCTTTTGAGGAGCTAAGGAGGAAGTAGAGTGTACCACAGACCCATTTTTTTTAAATACTTGCAACTTAAAAGCTTTATCAGATCCAGATTAGATTCTACAGTACAACAACCACCCTTGTCTACACTGAAGAAGTTATCTTCTCAAAATTGCTTAGTTAAGGGAATTGTCATAAAATTGTGCAATATAATGTTAAAAAATCATCAAGATAATACAGAAAATAGATGGCAGAAATGGATTCAAGACTTAAAAGAAGACATCACGGTAGAGGAATGGAGATTAATATGCTCAAAAGCTCACTCACAAACTATTAATACTAGACAAATTAATACAATACAACTGGACAATGAGAACTTGCATAACTCTAGAAAAATTACATAGCTTTAACTCAAATATTCCAGATCTTTGTTATAAATGTTATACACATAAAGGGATGTTGTACCATTGTCTATGGGATTGTAAAGAAATGCAGGTTTTCTGGGTCTCAGTAATGCATTTTATAATTCAAATGACATCATCATCTGTACCCCTTCTTCCTAAGTTGTGCTTACTTAATATTTGTCCTGAGAAATGTGCCTTGTCAAAGAAAGAAAAGAAGATGATTGACCTGTGTTTACTTCAAGCCAGACGGTCTGTTGCTTTTTGTTGGAAAAATGTCAAAGCCCCCACTGTCGGACTATGGCTAAAAAATCTGACATCAAGTTTGACACTCGAGAGACTGACATATGTGATGAAAAAAAAAATCCTTTGAATTCTACAGTGTTTGGGAGAACTTTCTGGATTTCCTAAAAAACGGAGATATAGAAGAGGCTTTGGAAGTATGATCGGGCCCTGATCTTAACCTGTTGAACTCTGTTCAACTTCCCTAAAAACGCCTAAAAATAACATGCCCAAAGTAAATCAAAAGCTGTTCTTCAACCTTTTGCAGCATCTTCATGGGGTTGGTCTCATTTAAAAGAAAACACTCTGATTTTTTTGGCAAAACAGTCATAATCTCTCTAAGTGCTCCTGCCACAGAGTAACAAGAAAGTTTGCCTGGGTATTTTTTTTAGATACAAATGCTTGCAAATAACATACAGCTGTCAGATACTGGCTGGAAAACACAACAGAAATGTAGAACCAAGTGTTTTCAAGCTCAGGTCAAAATTTTGTAAAAATACCACAAAAAATGAATATATTACACAGCTTTTTTCTCAGGTTGTAACAAGGCTGTGTCTGTACTAGAAGACCGGAAATACAGCTTTTTTTTCAGTGCGCATTGAGATGCACTAAGACGCAGAGACGTGACCGCCCGCGGAAGTCACAGAGTTCAACAGGTTAATTTGAACTGAGACACAAAAGATGGGTTATAGTGTGAGACAAATGTGCTTTTAACTGTTACGTACTGCCATGATTGATTGATTTTTTTTTAAATTAATGGCTTAATTTTGTTCTTGTTTTTTCATGGTTGTTTGGGGGGGGGGGGGTTCCTTCTTCTTCTTTTCTTTACTCTTGTTGTTACCATGGTCCTTTTGTCATGTACCTTGAAATTTTGTAACTTGGATGATTGATATGAATACGCATGTACAACTGGCCAATTGATGGAGAAAATCAATAAAAACGTGTTTAAAAAAATAAAACCAGACAATCAATGATGGAGTAGCTCCTTCCGGCCTGACAAAATCACCCCATGAGTGCTCAGATCTTCTGATCGTTGACTTTGACCTTAAGCACAGTCTAGATGCAGACAGATCTAGGATGTGCTTAAAATCAAGGTCAATGGGAGAAGTAATGCTTTTTGTGCTGTAAATACGCTTCGTTTTTTGTGTCTACTTGGACAACCATTTGATGCATGCACAAAACCATCGTCCGCAGTTTCACCCCAACCCTACAGGTAACACAAATGCACTGATGCACCAGTTTGCTCACCGGCTATATGAAAGAGAAGAAAAACAAAAGCCATGTGCATTTTAGTAACAATAGTAGTGACAGCACAAAGGAGCGAAAAGAAACTCCTGTGTTTACTGCTTTTATTGCTGTTTTTTTTTATTTTTCTTTGTCTGGTCTTGTCATGTCTCTTTTTTTAATTCATCATCTTCTTCTTCCTCTTTGTCTTTGTGTGCTGTGTCAGTAGTGCCACCTCTTGAATGGGAGGCTGGATCTTGCACATGCATAGTCAATATGTACAAGCAATGCAGTCACAAAATTTGAGCTGCATGCGCTCAGCCACAGAGGGGCTTTATGGAGCCTACCAGAAGCGGACTGTAGACGATGACGAAATTTATGTCACACCAGCCTCATCCTTAAGCACACACTTACAGTGGAGGTAGAGTATAAATAAGCCTTTAGGTGAGTCACAGGACACAGTCCAAGGACGGATAATTTTTTCACACATAGCGAGTGGTTCAGAACTCCTTATAAGAACTCCTTATACAAAGATATAGAGTGATGATAATCAAGTCAGTGGCGGTAATGCACCTGTAAGCTGGTTGCCAACCACCAATCAAATCTAAAGAAGAAGAAGAAGAAGAATGGAGGTAATTACCTTGCATGAGTAGTGATTCTTCTAAAATCATATAAGTGCCCAGATCTCCTGACCTTTGACCTTGAGCACAACCTAGATGCAGACCCTCCTAAGGATCATTGTGAGTGAATTTGGTGAACACTGGGGCCATTGCCTGAGAGTAGCAATTTTCATGAAATCACATAAATGACCAGATCTCCCGACCTTTGACCTTGATCTTGTGCACAACGTAGATGCAGTCCCACCTGAGGATCCTTGTGAGTGACTTTGGTGGGCATTGGGGAATAGACAGTTGGCTCTTCATGGTGTAATGACGAACTGGCTGTTAGAATTTAGTGGCACTGTAGCCCTATTTTATAGTATCTCAGGTTAGTGCACACACTCTCACCTCATTCTTCACTGTTGATTACCTGATCCTGCTCAGCTGCTCCAATTACCCACCTGTGGCTCATCAGTCTGCTGCCTTTAAAAGAGGATTCATTCCGCATTCTCCTCGTAGGACTGTTAGACCTACCTCCACATAAGCAGCTTTGATCTCCTGCCAGAATCTACATGTGTGCGTATCTGAGTGCCTCTGTGCCCTTTTCCTCTCACCTTCTCCCAACACTGAAAACAGTATGCCTGAAATCAATAAATATTCTTAACTCTCTACCTCCCAGTCTCTCAGGATATCTTCCAGCCATTATCACTCTCTCTTGGACTTGGAATCGAACCATCCCAAGCAGAACCCCCATCTAACCCAAATACGTCTTGAGCACATTTTCAATAACTAACAATAACCATAGGAAGGCCCGGAGCACCATCTCCTACTGCCTTCCCTCTCTAACTCTCACCAGACTCTGAAATGGATGAATTATGTACATAGTTCCATCCGTGAAGCCACTACCATACCTGTGTATATACCTGTGGGCTATTTTTATTTTTATTTCAGACGTATGTTTAATCATGTATTCTGTAATTGTATTTTATCAAATCCTTTTCTCTTACTTTATTGCACAATAGCCTCGTGGAGCACCCACAATTTCATTGTACTGTACAACTGTACAATGACAATAAAGCCTATTCTATTGTAAACTGGATCTCACTCAGCCTGCAGAGAAGAAAAGGCAAGCAGCCTGCAGAAGACTCAATGAAGCAGTGAGTCTTCTGCAGGCTGCTTGCCTGCCACTTCACCGGCCACTTTATTAGGTACACCATGCTAGTAACGGGTTGGACCCCGTTTTGCCTTCAGAACTGCCTCAATTCTTCGTGGCATAGATTCAACAAGGTGCTGGAAGCATTCCTCAGAGAGTTTGGTCCATATTGACATGATGGCATCACACAGTTGGCGCAGATTTGTCGGCTGCACATCCATGATGCGAATCTCCCGTTCCACCACATCCCAAAGATGCTCTATTGGATTGAGATCTGGTGACTGTGGAGGCCATTTGAGTACAGTGAACTCATTGTCATGTTCAAGAAACCAGTCTGAGATGATTCCAGCTTTATGACATGGCGCATTATCCTGCTGAAAGTAGCCATCAGAAGTTGGGTACATTGTGGTCATAAAGGGATGGACATGGTCAGCAACAATACTCAGGTAGGCTGTAGCGTTGCAACGATGCTCAATTGGTACCAAGGGGCCCAAAGAGTGCCAAGAAAATATTCCCCACACCATTACACCACCACCACCAGCCTGAACCATTGATACAAGGCAGGATGGATCCATGCTTTCATGTTGTTGACGCCAAATTCTGACCCTACCATCCGAATGTCGCAGCAGAAATCGAGACTCATCAGACCAGGCAACGTTTTTCCAATCTTCTATTGTCCAATTTCGATGAGCTTGTGCAAATTGTAGCCTCAGTTTCCTGTTCTTAGCTGAAAGGAGTGGCACCCGGCGTGGTCTTCTGCTGCTGTAGCCCATCTGCCTCAAAGTTCGACGTACTGTGCGTTCAGAGATGCTCTTCTGCCTACCTTGGTTGTAACGGGTGGTTATTTGAGTCACTGTTGCCTTTCTATCAGCTCGAACCAGTCTGGCCATTCTCCTCTGACCTCTGGCATCAACAAGGCATTTCCGCCCACAGAACTGCCGCTCACTGGATATTTTTTCTTTTTCGGACCATTCTCTGTAAACCCTAGAGATGGTTGTGCGTGAAAATCCCAGTAGATCAGCAGTTTCTGAAATACTCAGACCAGCCCTTCTGGCACCAACAACCATGCCACGTTCAAAGTCACTCAAATCACCTTTCTTCCCCATACTGATGCTCGGTTTGAACTGCAGGAGATTGTCTTGACCATGTCTACATGCCTAAATGCACTGAGTTGCCGCCATGTGATTGGCTGATTAGAAATTAAGTGTTAACGAGCAGTTGGACAGGTGTACCTAATAAAGTGGCCGGTGAGTGTATGTACTATTCTCTCCTCCCCTTGTCCGCAAGGTTGCCAGCTTTTCTAAACATGCTCGCCTCTCAAATGCATATACGTTTGCATCCATTCTGATCTCCTCTCAGGTTGCATTCCCACCAGGATAGTCCGGGGGTGTCGGTTTGATTGGGCGGGAATGCCGAGATTTTTTCCACCTTTGTTTCGTTTGGTTTGCATTCACATTGCACTTTACTCAGGTGGACCAAACTGCCAGGACAGCGTCACGCAGTTACAACAACTGCTCGTTTGGGGCACTGTAGCTGAAACCACCACTGACCAGAAAGAAAAATATTGGTGAACAAGAAAAAATCCGGCTCATTGATTGGTCAGGACCGAAAAATGGAAATCCGTTCCCTTCAGTCGGGTTGTTTGTCCGCCACAAACATTTTTTTTTTTAACATTTCACATTGGCTTTCTCTGGTAAAAGGATTCCTTGGATTCACATGGTTGTCTTTATTGTTACTTTCTACCCAAAATGCACTATGGTAAATGCCACTTCCTCTTCTCAGACTATGTGTTGCTATGGTTACACAAACGCCGAGGGGCACTTCCGCCCTTTGGTCCACTGGATACTCTGTTTGGATTCACACTGCAAGTGAAGCGCACCAGGGTTCACTTGCATGTGAACCAAGACCCCCATTTTCAGGCGGACCATAGTTCACTTGTTTGGTATGCACCAGAGTTCGAGTGCGCATTCAGACTGCACCAAATGAACCAAACTATCTGTGGAAGCGGACTAGAGTTCCTTTGGTCCGGACCAAACAGTGGCAGTGTGAATGCACCCTCAGTGTCAGCTTCTGGGTCCTTTAATCTGGGCGCAGTCAGATGGCCACTGTTTGGTCCAGACCAAAGGACCAAACAGTGGCTTCCGCGCATAGTTCAGTTTGTTTGGTGCAATCTGAACGCATGTTGGAACTCTGGTGTGCACCAAACAAGCAAAGTCTGGTCCCCCTGAAAACGGGGGTCTCGATTCTCTTCCAAACAAAGTCTGGTGCGCTCCGCTTGTGTCATCACCCGCGGCTCACGGGCTTCCACCTCAGCTGCGCGCACACCTGCTCCTCGTTAGGCTCAGCTATTTTTTCCATCCTGCCCTGAGCTGCGGCCTGGAGCCGTCTGTCTCCCTGCATAATCAACTCAGCAACTCCCTTCTCATCAGGCCTGCTGACTACTCGTCTGACACGTAAGCTGTCATTATTGCCTACCTTTTCCCGTTCAGTCTTCCCCTGTGCATAGGTGGATTCCTTGGCGGCGGACTCACTCTCCCTCGTCACGCTGCTCCTCCACTTCGCTGCATCATCCCGGACGCACAGCAGGATGCTGTCTCCCAGGCTTGGGACTTGCCACGCCAGCCACCGTGCCGCTACAAGTAAGCACAGTACATCTTCACTCTCCCGTGTGGTTGCCCAGCTAATCCCTGCTCTCCTCTCTTATAGGGTTGCCTGGCCGTACGGCGTACTGCTCTGTCCTGACTGCATCCTCCGCCCACATCACACTCATATCCTACATACACGCATCCACACACAAGCATTGCTGCAAAATAAAGCTTTCAAATCTGTCTGAGCCTGCGTGCGTGTTTCCTGGGCCGAATAATATGTCAGTACGGCTCCAGCAAAGCGGCCCAGCGGACAGCGGGCTCGCACGCGTTTTACCACCCTCGAGGCTCGGGTAGATTTGATAGCTCATCAGCAGCAGGTGATTTTGAACCAACTAACCTCAATTACTAATCGGTTGGACCGCCTGGACCCTCCGCGGCCTTTCCCTCCGCGGCCTTTCCCTCCGGGTCCTCTTGGCGGTGCGGCTCCGGGTGCTTCCACGGCCGGCCAGCCTAGCTCGGGAGCGCCTACCCGCCTCACACCTATCCCAACTCCTGCTCGCTTCAGCGGGAAACTCGGAGGAGCAAAGGGGTTTATCCTGCAGTGTGAGTCGGTGTTTCTGCACGTCCCCGGGGATTTTCCCTCAGACCATAGCCGAATTGGGTACATGGCTAACCTTCTCGAGGGGCGAGAGTTAGCTTGGGCTTACGCTGTAATGACGAAGCCCAGCTACGCAAACCTCTCATATGACCGGTTCGTGGGGGACTTCCTAGAAGTCTTTGATCATTCCCGACTCGACAGCGTCCTCGCGGACCGGCTCCTCAGTCTCCAACAGGGATCCCGGTCCGCGGCGGAATACGCGGTCGACTTCCGGATGGCTGCGGAGGAGGTGGGCTGGGGAGAGGCTTCTCTCAGCAGCATTTTCCTCCGTAGCCTTAATTCAGGTCTGAGGGATGAACTAGCTGGTCGGGATCTCCCAGGGCGACTCTCTGAACTGATCTCGCTCACGATTAGCCTGGACAACAGGCTGCGTGAGCAGGCTGCAGAGCGGAAGTATGTCAGCCGCTTGCGCGGAGCTTCCCTCCGTCCAGCTCAGTCACGCCTCCTGGCGTTACCAGCCCCGGAGTCCGCCGGTGAACCAGAGGACATGGCCATCGGGCGCACTAGGCTCCCTCTAGCAGAGAGACAACGCCAGCAGGAACGGGGTCTCTGCATGTACTGCGGAGATGACCGGCATCCGGCATTTTTTTTTTTTTTTTTTTTCCGGTTCCGGTTCCGCCGGACCGGTGGCTCCACACGAGTCGGCTGCCCGTTGCAACAGCCTTTTTTTTAATCTTCCTTCTTCTTTCTACACCTTTCACTCTGTATATATATCACAGACGCACGGATCGCCCCGGGGGTCTCCCGGGTCGGCGGACGGAGCCACTGTTTGCAGCGGGAGACGTTACAGCGGGGAGGAGCTGGTGCTAGCTAGCACTTGGCCGCCGCCCGGTGCTAATGGGAAACTCGACATACCGGGAGCTGTAGCGAAAACGACGCGGGTGCTGGGCTGGAGTTTAGGCGGCGAGCAAGAAATATAAGACAGAATAATAAAGAGCGATGGCAAGAACCAAGCAGACCGCCCGTAAAATCTACTGGAGGAAGAAGCCCCCCAGGAAGCAGCTAGCCACCAGGGCTGCTCGGAGAGGCGCTCCGGCCACCGGCAGAGTGAAGAGGCCTCGCCGTCACAGGCCCGTGGCTCTGAGAGAGATCCGTCGCTACCAGAAATCCACGGAGCTGCTCATCCGTAAGCTGCTCGTCCAGCACCTGGTGAGGGAGATCGCTCAGGACTTCAAGACCGTCCTGCGCTTCCTGAGCTTCGCCGTCATGGCTCTGCAGGAGACCAGCGAGGCCCACCTGGTGGGTCTCTTCTTCGCCAAGAGGGTCACCATCATGCCCAAAGACTTCCAGCTGGCCCGCCGCATCCGCGGAGAGAGAGCTTAGACTTTCTGCTGAACATTCACCAACCAACCATAATGCTCCGCACTGTGTGTCTATATATATACATTTATAGTAATATGTACATATGTTTACTAGATGTTCTTGTTTTTTCTTGTCTTCTGATTGTTGCTCTGAGTGCTGCTATCCCTGTGCTGTTGCAATCCTGGAATTTCCCCATTGTGGGACTAATAAAGGCTTATCTTATCTTATCTTATCACGTGGAGCTGTGCCCGGTGAAGCCAAACGGGGAGGTCCGCGAGTCACAATAGGGGGCCTCGCGGACTCTAACCGATCCAATCCCCTATCTTCTTGTACATTGCCCATACGTTTCTGCCACAACTCCACCGGGCATTCCACTCACGCACTGGTGGATTCTGGGGCAGAGCAGAATTTTATTTCTAAGAGCCTGGCAACCCGTTTGGGCATACCCAGCCAACTGCTGCCTAACCCCCTGAACTTGGTAACGCTCTCTCGCTCTTCTCTGGGCACAGTTACACACCGCACAAAGCCAGTTCCCATCATCGTCTCCGGCAACCATGGGAGGACCTGACCCTCTACATCCTGCCCTCCTTGTCGGACCATGTCATTCTGGGTTACCCCTGGCTGCGGCTGCATAACCCTGTCCTGGATTGGAGAACCGGCAGCGTCCTGTCCTGGAGCACCTTCTGCATGGGCACCTGCCTCCAGTCGGCAGCCTGCGCTCCATCTGCCCCTCTGCCGGCCCCGGTCTCTGAGCCCCCGGACCTGACTCTGGTGTCGCAGGAGTTCCATGACTTGGGGGCAGCCTTCAGTAAGTCCAGAGCCTTGTCCCTTCTGCCGCATCAACCCTACGACTGTGCAATTAACATCCGCCCGGGGGCGCCCCTGCCATCTGGCCGCCTATACAGTCTCTCTGCACCGGAACGCGAGGCGATGGATACCTACATAAAGGAGTCACTCAGCGCTGGGATCATCCGCCCCTCCTCGTCCCCGCTTGGTGCGGGTTTCTTCTTCGTGGGTAAGAAGGATGGGTCCCTACGACCCTGTATTGACTTCAGAGCTTTAAACGACATCACGATTAAGGACCGCTACACCCTGCCGCTCATGGATACCGCTTTCCACTCCCTCCAGGGGGCGACCTGGCTCACCAAGCTTGACCTCCGCAGCGCCTACCATCTCGTTAGGATCCAGGAGGGAGACGAGTGGAAGACGGCCTTTAGGACACCCAGCGGCCACTTCGAGTATCTCGTGATGCCGTTCGGGCTCACCAACGCACCTGCCGTCTTCCAACGCCTTATAAACAACATTCTGCGGGACTTCCTGGGAGTTTTCGTCTTCGTCTATCTCGACGACATTCTCATCTTCTCCAGATCACGCGAGGAGCACCAGGCCCATGTGAGGCGGGTCCTGCAATGTCTACTGGAGAATCGTTTGTTCATTAAGGCAGAGAAGTGTGAATTCTATGCCCAGACCACCTCCTTCCTGGGGTTTGTGATCTCCCACAATCAGATCCTCCCCGACCCCGCTAAGGTTAAAGCGGTGGTCGAGTGGCCCACGCCGACCTCAAGGAAGCAGGTGCAGCAATTCATCGGGTTCGCTAATTTCTACCGGCGCTTTGTCCCCAACTACAGCGCCATCGTCTCCCCCCTGACCCACCTCACGTCATCTAAGGTGCCTTTTCAGTGGTCTGAGGAAGCGGCTACCACCTTTAAGACTCTCCAGGCGGAGTTCTCGTCCTCCCGGGTCCTGACCCAGGTTGATCCCGCTCTTCAGTGTCTGGTGGAGGTCGACGCGGTGTTGTCCCAGCGATCACCGGTGTATGGAGTTAAGTGGCCCTGCGCCTTCTTCTCCAGAAAGCTATCGGCGGCAGAGCGAAATTATGACGTCGGCGACAGGGAGCTCCTCGCGGTCAAACTCGCCCTACAGGAGTGGCATCACTGGTTAGAGGGGGCAGCCCAGCCTTTTGTGGTCTGGACGGACCATAAGAACCTCGAGTACCTGAGGTCAGCGAGGCGCCTGAATGCCCGCCAGGCGCGCTGGTCACTATTCTTTACTCGCTTTAACTTTACCATCACGTACCATCCAGGCTCGAAGAATGGGTTGCCCGACGCCCTGTCCAGACAATTCGCCCCAGAGGGTCCAGAGAAGTCCGAGCACACCATCCTGCCCGATTCGTGCGTCGTGGGGGCGTTTGCATGGGCCATCAAGGACAAGATTCTGAAGGCTCAGGAGGCGGAGCCGGATCCTGGCGGGGGGCCAGAGAGGAGGCTGTATGTTCCTTCGGCGGTTCGGGGTGAAGTGATCCACTGGGCCCACACCTCCAAACTCTCCTGTCACCCAGGCATCACCCGCTTGGCAAGTTGGCTGCAACGCTCGTTTTGGTGGCCGGGTCTTCAGAGGGACGTTACCAACTATGTCCGGGCCTGTCCCCAGTGCGCCACAGGCAAGTCTCCGAACTTTCCACCTGCGGGCCTGCTCCAGCCCCTGCCGGTTCCGGGCAGGCCCTGTTCACACATTGCCCTTGACTTTGTCACCGGACTTCCTGTCTCTAACACCTATGACACGGTTCTGACCATTGTGGACAGGTTCTCCAAGGCCGCTCATTTTGTGCCTCTTCAGGGTCTTCCTTCGGTGCGTGAGACAGCCGATCTCCTGGTCCAGCATGTCGTCAGGCTGCATGGGATTCCGCTGGACGTGGTCTCGGACCGAGGTCCGCAGTTTGTCTCCCAGGTTTGGAGGAGCTTCTGCAGCGCCTTGGGGGCCATAGTCAGTCTCTCTTCTGGTTATCACCCCCAGTCCAACGGGCAGTGCGACCGTACGAACCAGGAGTTGGAGGCCGCCCTGCGCTGCGTGACATCGTCCAACCCTTTGTCTTAGAGCTCCTACCTGACCTGGGTGGAATACGCCCATAACTCGGCCCGGTCCGCTGTTACTGGGGTGTCACCTTTTCGAGCGTCCTTGGGGTACGACCCCCCTGTTTTCCCTGAGCAGGAGGGTGAGCTGGCCGTTCCTTTGATCCAGGTGCACATCAGGCGCTGTCGGAGCGTGTGGACCAAGACCAGAGACGCGCTTTTATGCACAGTGGCGCGCAACAGCTCCACCGCCAATCGCCACAGAAGGCCGGCTCCTGCCTACCAGGTGGATCAGCGGGTTTGGCTCTCCTCCGAGGACATCAGCCTAAAAGGTGAGAAGAAGAAGCTGGCACCGAGGTTCCTCAGCCCCTTCACCATATCCAAGATCATCAACCCGGTGGCTGTGCGTTTGGCCCTCCCCCCCCCCCCCCCCCGTGTGTGTCCCACTTTCCACGTCTCTAAGATCAAACCTGTCCTTTCCAATTCACTCTGCCCTCCCCCTAGGTCTCCTCCTGTGCCTAGGATGATTGACGGTGACCCGGCGTGGGGTGTTACCACCATCCTGGACTCCCAGCGTCGGGGTCGTGGGCTGCAATATCTGGTGGATTGGGAAGGTTATGGTCCGGAGTGGAGATCCTGGGTGCACTCTTCGTGGGTGTTGGATCCTGACCTCATCGCGGAGTTCCACCGGACACACCCAGGTAAGCCAGCGCCAGGAGGCGCTGGTAGGGGGGGGGGAGTACTGTCATCACCCGCGGCTCACGGGCTTGCACCTCAGCTGCGCACACACCTGCTCCTCGTTAGGCTCAGCTATTTATTCCATCCTGCCCTGAGCTGCGGCCTGGAGCCGTCTGTCTCCCTGCGTAATCAACTCAGCAACTCCCTTCTCATCAGGCCTGCTGACTACTCGTCTGACACGTAAGCTGTCATTATTGCCTACCTTTTACCATTCAGTCTTCCCCTGTGCATAGGTGGATTCCTTGGCGGCGGACTCACTCTCCCTCGTCACGCTGCTCCTCCACTTCGCTGCATCATCCCGGACGCACAGCAGGACGCTGTCTCCCAGGCTTGGGACTTGCCATGCCAGCCACCGCGCCGCTACAAGTAAGCACAGTACATCTTCACTCTCCCGTGTGGTTGCCCAGCTAATCCCTGCTTTCCTCTCTTATAGGGTTGCCTGGCCGTACAGCGTACTGCTCTGTCCTGACTGCATCCTCCGCCCACATCACACTCATATCCTACATACACGCATCCACACACAAACATTGCTACAAAATAAAGCTTTCAAATCTGTCTGAGCCTGCGTGCGTGTTTCCTGGGCCGAATAATATGTCAGCTTGCAGTATGAATGCGAACAGATTATCCAGCGGACCAAAGGGCGGAAGTATCCCTCGGCGTTTGTGTAACCATAGCAACATGTAATGTGAGAAGAGGAAGTGGTGTTTACCATAGTACATTCTGGGTAGAAAATAACAATAAAGACAACCACGCAAATCCGAGAAATCTTTTTACTGGAGAAAGCCAAGGAGAAAAGTTAAACAATGTCTCGTTTGTGGTGGACAAACAACCCTGCTGAAGGGAACGGATTTCCGTTTTCAGTCCTGGCCAGTCGATGAGCCTGATTTTTCTTCTTCACCGAGATTTTTTCTTCCTGGTCAGTGGTGGTTTCGGCTACAATGCCCCAAATAAGCAGTAGTTTTAACCGTGTAATGTTGTCCAGGCAGTTTGGTCTGCTGCAGTGTGAATGCAAACAAACGAAGGTGTGAAAATTCTCAGCATTCCCCACCCAGTCAAACAGAGATCCCCAGAATATCCTGATCTTAATGCAGCCTTATGTCACATTAGGGATGCAGGCTGACAGAAAAGAAGAACAATTAGGAGAGAAGTGAGAAATTTCATTTAAATTTGGTTAAATGGCTGATCATACATATTATGCTCAACAAAAAAGCAAGCTGAGCATGAATCATCGCATCAAAGAATAAACACAGAAATTAAACTGTCACAAACCGAGCCGGTGTTGTCCTTCAGGCTTGGTTCTGACCATTCTCTGTGGCTCGGGTTTGGTATATTTGTGTATTTTTTTATCTTTTGAGTTCTTGTAGTTTCTATGTCTTTTGTTCTTTTCTTTTCTGTGCCTGTAGCCAGCGCTCTGGCCAGCAGCTGTTAGGCAGCCTCCTTGACCTACATTCATGTGGGCGTTGTCTAACACTTGCTGGTCTGACCACGCCTCCTCTCTCTTGACAGCCAGCTGCGCCTCGCCCAGGTGTACCCAATTTGTGGGGCCAGCAATGCTTGTACTTAAGCGACCTTCGCCAGTCAAGCATTGCTGGACCATTGTGCTTTGTCTCATGAAGGTGTGTGTTCTCTTGCAAGTGATGCCCTGCCGCTGCCTCAGTACTGCATCACCCAGAGAGGCGTGATTCTCCGGACCTGCTGTTTGTGTTGCCAGGCCACGTTTGGATTAACTCGGACTGCCCCAGCTGTGTGAGTAACAACTGTGTGCTTTTCCCCGGTGGTTCTCACCTTAAGACTGTAGTGCGTCCTGGAGGACTCCCAAGTAAGCCTGAGCAGTTGTGTGTTTTTGTACTGTGGGTTTTTGTTTGTCTTGTGGCCATGGTGCACGGTTGCCTGCCCGCTGCGCACTCGTCACGTGAGCCATTTAGTGCACAACTGTATCGTTTTTGTAAATCTCAGTTTTGGAACTGTCAGTGTTTTCTGTTTAATAAATGTGCTTGTGGTGTAACCTGCGTTTCATTAATCTTACCCTCCACCGTGCGCTGCGTAAAAGCGCACGGGGAGGCTTGTGACATTAAACAACTTCTGCACTGTAGCACTGGGAAAAGAACACCCAAAAGCACCAAAGTAAGAAATTTTCAATTTGAATTTGCTCAAATGGCTGATGATCATCCTTATTATGCTCAAGGAAAAAAAAGAAAACTGAGCGTGAATCAGCATTAAACACAGAGAAACTGAAGGTGCATGTTCACCTAGGCGTGCGTTTTCACGCTTCCCATTCATTGTCTATCTAGCACATCCCACATGCACTCCAGTGGCGTGGCATCAACAATCTCAAGGTGCTGCTTGGAGGTGCCCACTCATCCTCCTCCTGAATCTCCACTCAGTTCCATAATACGTAAATGAGAAGCAGGCATGTGGAGCCGATCACTTCCTGGAGCTCATGCTGAACTTTTAAAATAGTGGTTGTTAGTAAAACGTAAAAACATATTTGGCAACTACAGATTTATTTCTCACCTCGACTGTTTTCAGAAAAAATATTTCACGTTTTACTTTTGAAGATATAGGCAAAAGTTTAACGTCCAGATGTGTTAAAATAGTGGTTGTTAGTAAAACGTAAAAACATATTTGGCAACTACAGATTTATTTCTCACCTCGACTGTTTTCAGAAAAAATGTTTCGCGTTTTACTTTTGAAGATATAGGCAAAAGTTTAACGTCCGGATGCGTTGTGAACAGACTAGAGCAGCCCACCCACCAGGAGTTGCGACAACCAATAATGTGCAGGCTGTGCAGGTCAGGGAGGACAGAGCAGGTTGGGGTCGACAGAAAAAGCTCATCAAATTGCACTTTTGTAGCCAAAAATACTGCTTGAAAACTGATCAAAGTTCTCTGACCAGACAGTGACACTCTCCATGCAGTTTGTGGCTACTGAGTATTGGACTCTTGACTCTCGCCTAGTTATGCTCCTTTCAAGCTCCCGACAGATCCTGATTTGGAGGAGGTGCAGGGAGCTTCCATCAACAGATGCCTAGGTGGACACGTGCCATTAAAGGTGATAGAGAAAAGATTCTGACCATCTGGCTAGTAGGTGCCATACTTACTCTAGCACAAACTGGTTGGTAGAGACATGACATCAACCCAATCATGCTATTGGCTGTGACAGGCTGTGATATCTTTACCGGCCATAGATGTGCAAGCATTAGATAGAACATGACTAATCGCTAGGCTAGTCACATTTCATGTACATAGCCTACTTACAGTATATGATGACAGTAAATACACTGAATAATTGTTTGTGTCCTGTTATAACAATGCTGAAGGTGCTGTCAACCACTATAATTACCTACTTATTACCTACCTAGAATATGCGTCTCCACTTGCCATGAAAATGTTAGCCTTATCCTATCTAGGGTATCATATACCGCTTACCAAATTATTATGCAAATGATATTTGTCTCTGATTTTCCTAAATGATCGATGCAAATAACAGTCAGTATAATTTTCAAATCATCAACCATTAGAGCATAATTCAAATTTTATTGAACAAACCTCCCAATGATAACTATTTTTTTTGCAAAAATAAAAAACTCAAAATGTGCTGTTCCAAATTATTATGCACAACAGAGTTTCAAAACATTCTATTGGTTGTAAAGAACTGAAAATGGTCATTTGTTGAATTTGCAGCATTAGGAGGTCATATTTACTGAAATCAAAAGCTATTTCAATCACAAACATGTTAACAGGCCAAGTTACATGTTAACATAGGACCCCTTCTTTGATATAACCTTCACAATTCTTGCAACCATTGAACTTGAGTTTTTGGAGAGTTTCTACTTGAATTTCTTTGATAAGATGTCAGAATAGCCTCCCACAGCTGCTGTTTTGATGTGAACTGCCTCCCACCCTCATAGATCTTTTGCTTGAGGATGCTCCAAAGGTTCTCAACAGGGTCGAGGTCAGGGGAGGATGGGGGCCACACCATGAATTTCTGTAAGGGTTTGGACATGACTGTGCTCATGTCCTCGCTTTATGTTCATATTTGTTTTTCTGTTATCTTCATCTTGAGTTCGGCCATGTCCTCCTCTTTTGTTATTATGTTTCTCTGTGCTGTGTTTATCATTTGTATTTTTGGTCCCAGTGTGCTCTGTCTTACCCTTGATTGTTTCCCACCTGTCATGTGTTATCTTGATTACTCACCCTGCCTACATATATGCATCTCAGTCTGTGTCAGCTGTGGCATCATTATTGTTTCTTCCGTGTTCCCCATCAGTCTGTCAGCCCGGTTTGTTTTTGTGTTCTCAGCCCCTGTGCTGCTACTTCCTTTGTCACTGTCATGAACTTGGGTTTGGTGTCCCAAACTCAGTTCTGACACTAGGGCTATTTGGTCTCTTTTCATTGTTTATTTTCCATCAGGCGCTTCAGGGACTCCTTTGGGTCCTCCGCTGCCTGACAGCTCGGCCACGCCCCCTCCTCCTGTCAATGCACCAGCTGTTCCTCATTACACACACACACACACACACACACACACACACACACACACACACACACACACACACACACACACACACACACACACACACACCTCCATTTATCATCATTCACATGCTCAGACACTCACTCACACACCCCTGTTTTCTATTCTGTCCAGCCATGCAAATTCACACCGGCGGTCTCTTTCCTCATTAGTATGGTTATTACTTAAGTTGTGTCGGAGTAGGAAGAGATCGTCGGATCATTGCGCTTCGTACACAGTGTCTGCTCTCTCTGTGTAAGCAAGCCTCCATTCCCTATGGTTTACTTTCAGCCTGACTTGTTGTCTTCTCTAATGTCTCCCGACGCCGCTCGGTGCCTGATGTTAGCAGCTGTTCCTGTTAGCCTGCTCACACCAGACTGCATGGACCGCCTCGGACCGCTCCAGCCCATAAGTTAACATTTGCCTTTCTCCTCGTGCTGTTCAGCTATTCTGCGGCACTAGGCATTTCCTTCTGTGGGTTGTTGAGTGTCTTAGGGGCATCCGTACTCTCCTGGTTTCCTCATTGACTGTGTCTCACCCACCTGTTGATCCCGAAAATGTTTGCTGGACTGTTTCTCCATTTTGTTCAATAAAGTGCACGCTTCTACTCCTGCTTGTGGGTTTCAATTCCTCCCTCTGTGTGCTGCGTAATGGCGCACGAGGGATCATAACAGTCACAGTTTTTGTTAATAAATCATCCTTTTTTTTTTGCACTGTATTCCTGCCTGAGTTTGAGCCTGTGTTACCCACCTTGACAGTTTCTCTCCGTTTATGCCCATAGCAGCCAATGACACAGAAGTATTCTTTGCAGTATGAGATGGTGCATTGTCATGCATGAAGATACTGTAATTTTGCTACGGAAGGCACAGTTCTTCTTTTTGTACCATGGAAGAAAGTGGTCGGTCAGAAACTCTATATTCTTTGCCGAGGTCATTTTCACACCTTCAGGGACCATAAATCAAATCAAATCAAATAAATCAAATCAACCTTTATTGTCATATTGCTGTACATACAACTGTAGTGCAGGCAAGATGAAATTGCGTTTCTCTCGGCATCCATATAAGTAAAAGAACGTGATTTAAGACACACTCACACATATCCTCACCCCCCATCCCACCACATCCATTCACACATCCCGGACATACTTGAAAAAAACTAACCAGAACTATAATATACAAATAATATACATAATGTCCGTAGGTGCAGTAGTATGTATGAGATATTCCGGATCAACTGTTCAGTATCCTAACAGCTTGTGGAAGGAAGCTGTTACTCAGTCTGGTGGTTCTGCCTCTGATGCTCCGGAATCGTTTGCCAGATGGCAGAAGTTCAAAATGTTTATGCAGAGGGTGAGAACGGTCCTTGACAATGTTCAGTGCCCTGCTCCTGCAACAGTTCTGAAAAAGTTCTTGGACAGAGGGGAGGGAGACTCCAATTACCCTCTCAGCTCCCTTGACTATCCTCTGCAGGGCTTTTTTGTCTGACATACTGCAGCTGGAGTACCATGTACCAATGCAGTACGTCAGAGCACTCGCCACCACACCTCTGTAGAAGGTCCTGAGGATACAGATGGGGAGAGAGGCCTGTTTGAGTTTCCTCAAGAAGTGCAGTCTCTGCTGGGCCTGCTTCCTGATCCCCAAGGAATTCTTGCTCCAGGTCAGGTCCTGCGAGATCTGCACTCCGAGGAACTTGATGTTCTCCACTCTCTCCACTAAACAGCCGCCGATGCTGAGGGGGACGTGTTCAGGCTGTGACCGCCAGAAGTCGATAATCATCTCCTTCGTTTTGTCCACGTTGAGCACCAGATTATTCTCCCTGCACCAGCCCTCCAGGTCTCTCACTTCTTCCCTGTACATTGATTCCTCATCCCCCTGAATAAGTCCCACCACCGTGGTGTCGTCTGCAAACTTAATAATCTGGTTCCCCTCGTGTCTGGATACACAGTCATGTGTTAGAAGTGTAAACAACAGTGGACTGAGTACGCAGCCTTGAGGGGATCCGGTGCTCAGCGTGACAGAGTTGGAGATGTTGTTTCCAACCTGGACAGACTGAGGTCTCTCAGTCAGGAAATCCAAGATCCAGAGACATGTGGTGGTGTTCAGACCAAGAAGGAGTAATTTCTCCATCAGTCTCTGGGGAATAATGGTGTTGAATGCTGAACTGAAATCAATGTACAGGAGTCTGGCGTAGGTGTCTTTCTGATCCAGGTGGGTGATGACAGAGTGCAGTGTGGTGACTATAGCATCCTCCGTGGAGCGGTTTGAACGATATGCAAACTGGAGCGGGTCATGTGATTCAGGGAGGCAGGCTGTAATGTGTGGTTTGACGAGCCGTACAAAACACTTCATCACAATTGGTGTCAGTGCAACAGGACAATAGTCATTCAGACAGGACACAACTGGTTTCTTTGCCACCGGTACTATGATAGAGGTTTTGAAGCATCTGGGAATGATGGCCTGACTCAGGGAGATGTTATAAATGTCAGTCAGTACATCCGCCAACTCACTCGTGCAGTCTTGGAGCACACGTCCCGGGATGTTGTCTGGACCTGCAGCTTTACGTGGGTTGACCCTGGTTCGGGTCCTCCGTGTGTCCGCTGTGTTGATGGTGAAAGCTGGTCCGACCGATGGTGGGGATGGGCCAGCCCTCCCTCTGATTGTCAGGTTTGATGCTTCAAAATATGCAAAGAAGTCGTTGAGCCTGTCTGAAAGTGAAGCGTCGTCATCATCAACCCCCTGCCTAGACTTATAGCCCATCAGTGTCCGAACTCCCTGCCACATCTGCTTGGTGTTCCTAGTGTCACAGAGGTGTCCTTGGATTTTCTCCGCATAGGCGCGCTTTGCCGTCTTAATTCCCTTTGAGAGCGCAGACCTAGCTGAGCAGAGGGCGGTCCTGTCCTTCGCTCTGAAGGCTGCATCTCTGGCTGTAAGCAGCGAGTGCACCTCTGCGGTCATCCAGGGCTTATGGTTTCCCCGTACAGTGATGGTCTTCACTGTAGTGACATCCTCTGTGCACTTCGCGATGTAGCTGGTGACCGTTTCAGCATACTCCTCCACATCTGTCTTGTCTTCCTGGGAGGCTGCTATTTTGAAGACCTCCCAGTCTGTGTGCAGACTGGGAGGTGCTTACCCCTCTCCCCAAGCACCTGGGAAGAGGGGTAAGCATCTCCATATGATTCCGGCCCAAAACATGATCCCACCACCTCCTTGCTGACGTTGCAGCCTTGTTGGGACATGGTGGCCATCCACCAACCATCCACTACTCCATCCATCTGGACCATCCAGGGTTGCATGGCACTCATCAGTAAACAAGACTGTTTGAAAATTAGTCTTCATGTATTTCTGGCCCACTGCAACCATTTCTGCTAGTGAGCATTGGTTAGGGGTGACCGAATAGTAGGTTTATGCGCAACTGGAAACCTTTGGAAGATCCTACACCTTGAGGTTCGTGGGACTCCAGAGGCACCAGCAGCTTCAAATAAATGTTTACTGATTTGTAATGGCATTTTAGCAGCTACTCTCTTAATTCAGTGAATTTGTCTGTCAGAAACCTTCCTCATTATGCCTTTATCTGCACAAACCCGTCTGTGCTAAGAATCAGCCACAAATTTCTTCTAAGTACGATGATCATGCTTAAGTTTTCTTGAAATATCTAATGTTTTCATACCTTGTCCAAGGCATTGCACTATTTGATGCTTTTCGCCAGCAGAGAGCTCCTTTTTCTTTCCCATATTGCTTGAAACCTGTGGCATGCTTAATAATGTGGAACATCCTTCTTAAGTAGTTTTCATTTAATTGGGCTCACCTGGCAAACTAACTATGACAGGTGTCTGAAATTGATATTAATGATCCAAAGAGCCTTGAGACACCATACCATCCATGAGTTTAATTGAAAACCAAAAAATTTAATGTTTATGACACTAAAATCCTATTTGAATAATCATTTGGAATGTGGTGTATATCCATGTTACCGGCCACTGGAACATAGACTGGAGTCTCATCATCCCACTGCTCAAAAGTAAATATTATGATTTTTTCAGTCCTGTAATTATTAAATTTTTTCATCAATATATAATTTTTTGAAGAATACAAAGACTTTGATTCTGCACCTTTCTAAACATTTTTTGATGTATTATTTTTAAGAAAATATTGTTTTCATGAAAATACAGTTCTGCTGACCTGGACATCAGGGCAGACAGTCTTTTACATATAGAAATCACTGGGCAAAAGTTTTTAAAGTTTTGCCAAAGTTGCCTACTTTCTGCTTGACTGGTAATGTAGCATTCCAAGATAAATAAAAACTCTTTTCAAAGATTTTCTCAGAAACTTGGTTAGTGTTACACAAAGTAATTTTGTCTAACATAATGATGGTTGTTTTCCAAAATTCTTATGCCCTGCGATAGGCCAACTCAATATGTAGGTACATAGAATGAGGATATATTACCATTTCTGCTATAAGAGTTGCCCATGTTGTACGTGGCTCCTTCACGGTCATAGTGTGGATGAGCCGAAGCTGAATTGACTGCAACATACTGACTCCAGTCCACCTTAAACAAAAAAACACAAACACCATCCTCATCATTGTTACACTGTCCCACCCTCCTTTATCAGTTTCTTTATTAGCTAAAAGATGTTGCTCACCCTCTCTTTGGTCTCCAGGCTTTGAGGATCGACTCTCCTCATGTAGTTGGTTTCTGTACTAACATAGTAGTCCCCCTTATACTTGACAAAATTCACATTGGCGTTATCTGTGGCCTCTGTTCAGACACATGTATCACAGACATGTGTTAGATAGAGCACTCTGGAGAAACTCACTTTTCCACCATTCTCTGTGAAAACTGTTCTCTCCATATCACTTCTGCCTCCTTTGCTTTCCAGAGGGTTTTTTTTTAATGTTTTGCTCCTCATTGATCTTTCCTTCACAGTATTCACAAACTCACAACCCCACACCCCAAAATATTGACTTGTGTTCCCTTTACTTCAATAAAAAAACAAAACAAAACACAATGTAATGTAACACCGGCTTTCATTAGTCTGCAACATTTCACAATACAGCAAAAAACATGAGCGCTGACAAAAAAATATATACATTTTAGTTTGATTTTTACTTTAAAATTGGTACTCTGGTGTAATAAATGGTTTGATAATGTATTTGGCAATGTCTGTGCTACACTATCCTGAGGCAAAGTGGATTATACATTGAAATGTGCATTATTTAAGGAGGGCATGCATACCTGGAGTCTGAAAGCGGGAAAAGAAGCGTGCAAAGATGTTCTTGCAGGGATCGGGGGTGGCTACCGTCCCAAACTCTGAAACCACAATACGATTTTTCTCTGAGTTTTGGATGAAGGAGTTACTTCTGAGGAAGCGGCTGCTATAGGTGACTTTTCCCTCACAGATGTGGAACCGGTGCATCATGGCCATGCCATCAAACCAGTGGTTATATCTGAGAAATCAAACAATGCATTTCTCTGCAGAGTATTTACAGAGATAACATGATGTGACTTGAAAATTAACTGTTTGAAACAACAGACAGAAAACCGTAATTACTTCACACTGCTGTACTTGCAAGATCATGAAAATAACACTGCTGTACTTGCAAGATCATGAAAATAAAGTTCTGTGATCTGTAAAGAACTGTTTTTTGTAAGACATTCACTGAAATACCTGTTTTCCCCAAATTCAAATTTCCCAGGGCCATTTCTCAGAAAACTGCCATTGATCCAGGAAGGAATGGTCCCCTTTATGATGGTGGGGATAGGGTCAGGTGTTTCCTCTCCAGAACACACCAGATTTGCCACACTCTCAAGACCAGAGGCTTGCGGACATCGCTGTCTGCTGGACACTGCCACGAGAGGAGAGACAAGTCACTGTTCTGACGCCAGCACATGGTAAGAATCTGAGGTTCAGGTTCAGGTTCAGGTTACTTTATTTGTACCCGTAGGTAGATTTGTTTTGCAGTCTGGTGACATCCATATTTACAAGCCACTAATTACATTCAACATAGACACAAACACAGGCACACATCTTACAAAATAGGTAAATATAAAATATGTACAATATAATTTTTATAGCTTGTTCAACTCTTTGACAGCAGCAGGGACAAAGCTGTTTTTGTAGCACTGGGTTTTGCTTTTTGGGACAGCAAACCTCCGTCTGGAGGGAAGAAGCTGAAAGTTGCAGTGCAAAGGGTGGGAGTCATCATTTAAAATCGAGTCGGCCATCCTCTGTACTTGTCTGGTGTACAGGGATGTCAGGCTCAGCTGTGACTCACCAAGCAAACGACTGGACCATCTAACTACCCGATCCAAGGATTTCCTCTGTTTCAGTTTTATCTGACCAAACCATGACACTAAAGAAAAGGATAAAACAGATTCAATAAAAGCCCGATAAAACATTGTCATTATGGTTCGGTCAATTTGGAAGCGTGCAAGTTTCCTCAAACAATGCAAATTTTGCTGACCCTTTTTGCACACCCTTTCACAGTTCACTTCAAAGTTTAATTTTACTATCAATAATCGTCCCAAGATAGGATAAAAGTCAATCCGATCTCACTAAAAACGTACCTAATGAACATTTTCCACCTGTCAAAAAAATGTGCATTTGTACGTAACATAATAATAATAAAAAATGTACCTAAATACTGTTATGTCTGGAAATAGGACAGCGGAGACAAGCGTATGCTGAACTATAACTTTATTACAAACAGACACTGATTGTACACATGTTGGGGGTTACTAGCTAGTAAGCTAACTATATATGCTGCTATGGGCTGTGGTTGGCTTGAAGGCGAGGTGCCAAAGAGGACGACTCCCGGCAACAGTCACCTTAAGTAAACAAGGCGTGATGACGTCACCCTGCCTGCGTCCTCACGTCTGCACTGCCAGTCTGTTAATATATTGGTATCTAACAGATATGTTTTACAAAATGAGTTCATGCCTTCACTCAGTGCGCATATGCAGATGTATGCAAGAAAAAAACCACACCATACTCACTGCACATGAGCAGAATAACACCTGTTTTAGGCAGGCATCCAATGCTTATTTGGTGGTGGGGGGGTGTTGCGGTTTTAACCAAAAGCACCAACAAGGTTTAGGGCGCTCGCGCACGCAGCGACCAGCAGCCGGTGGCTTGTCACCAGACTGCAAACCAAGTCTACCTACGGGTACAAATAAGTAACAAAAAAAAAAAAAAAAAAAAGAAGACATGAGTTCGAGTCCCTTTTTTTTTTCACTTTTTTTTTGTTGGTTTGTTTTTGTTTTGGAAGGAGTACTTAGAGGAGCTGATGAATGAAGAAAATGAGAGCGAGAGAGAGAGAGAGAGACACGAGGATGGATAAAGAAAAAACAGTGAACAAGGACATCCCGAGGGTTAACAAGGCAGAAGTGAGAGTAGCTTTGAAGAGCATGAAGAATGGAAAGGTAGTCAGTCCAGATGACATACAGTAGCTGTGGATGTATGGAGATGTTTAGGAGAGATGGCAGTGGGCTTTTTAACCAAATTGTTTAACACAATCTTGGAGAGTGAGATGATGCCTCAGGAGTGAAGAAGAAGTGTTTTGGTACCAATTTTCAAGAACAAAGGTGACGCTCAGAACTGTAGTAACTACAGAGGCATAAAGTTGATCAGTCACACTATGAAGATATGGGAAAGAGTTGTTGAAGCCAGGTTAAGAGGAGAGGTGACAATCAGTGAGCAGCAGTACAGTTTCATGCCAAGAGAGTACTACAGATGCAATGTTAGCTTTAAGAGTGATGATGGAGTATAGCGAAGGTCAGAAGGAGTTGCACTGTGTCTTTGTGGATCTAGAGAAAGCAAACAATAGGGTGCCAAGAATGGAGGTGTGGTGCTGTATGAGAAAGTCAGGAGTGGCAGAGAAATATGTGAGAGTGGTGCAGGACATGTATGAGGACAGCGAGACAGTGGTGAGGTGTGCTGTAGGAGTGACGGATGGATTCAAGGTGGGGGTGGGATTACATCAGGGATCAGCTCGGAGCCCCTTCTTGTTTGCCATGGTGATGGACAGGCTGACAGACAAGGTCAGGTAGAAGTCTCCGTGGACCATGATGTTTGCAGACAGCATTGTGATCTGCAGTGAGAGTAGTGACCAGGTGGAAGAGAACCTGGAGAGGTGGAGGTATGCTCTGGAGAAAAGAGGAATGAAAGTCAGTAGAAGCAAGACAGAATACATAAGTGTGAATGAGATGGGGGCAGGTGTAATGGTGACGATGCAAAGAGTAGAGGTAGTGAAAGTAGATGAGTTTAAATACCTGGGGTCAACCATCCAAAGCAATGGAAAATGCACAAGAGAGGTGAAAAAGAGAGAGCAGGCAGGGTGGAGTGGGTGGAAACGAGTGTTGGGGTGATTTGTGACAGAACTATAGCAGCTAGAGTGAAAGGGAAGATTTATGACATAAGTCCGGACCCAGGGAACACGTACACAGGCTCAAGTGTGATTCATTGATTATATTAAACAATAATTGGTGTCGATGCCATCGACTGCCTGCCATCCATGGACAAACTTGACGCCGAGCCAACCATCGACGAACTCAGCAAGGCCATTGATAGCTTGGCCGCTGGCAAGGCACCCGGCAACGACGGCATACCCCCCGACCTGATCAAGCGCTGCAAGACCGCCCTACTGCTGCCATTGCATGATGTCCTCTGCCAGTGTTGGAAGGAAGGTGCCGTACCACAGGACATGAGGGACCCCAAGATCATCACCCTCTACAAAAACAAAGGGGAGAGAAGCGACTGCAACAACTACAGGGGCATCTCCCTCCTCAGCGTTGTTGGCAAAGTCTACGCACGAGTTGTTCTCGTTCGTCTACAGAAGCTTGCCGAACGTGTCTACCCCGAGTCTCAGTGTGGCTTCCGCGCTGAGCGATCGACGGTAGACATGATATTCTCCATCCGCCAACTCCAGGAGAAATGCAGAGAACAGAACATGCCCCTGTACGTCGCCTTCATCGACCTCACCAAAGCGTTCGATCTGGTCAGCAGAGAGGGCCTTTTCAAGATCCTGCCAAAGATAGGATGCCCACCAAAGTTGCAAAGCCTCACTGAATCGTTTCACACCAACATGCAGGGGATAGTGCAGCACGATGGCAACGTCTCAGAGCCTTTCAACATACGCAGCGGAGTGAAACAGGGCTGTGTACTTGCGCCAACCCTCTTTGGGATTTTCTTTGCTATGCTCCTGAGGCATGCCTTCAGCACAGCAACAGAGGGAATCTACCTGCACACAAGATCTGACGGCAGACTTTTCAACCTCGCCCGCCTGAAAGCCAGAACCAAAGTACGCGAGGCTCTAATCAGAGACATGCTGTTCGCAGACGACGCTGCAGTCGCAACCCACACACAGCAGGAGCTTCAGACCCTTATGGACCGCTTCTCCCAGGCATGCAAGGACTTCGGGCTTACCATCAGCCTGAAGAAGACTAACGTCTTGGCGCAAGGCATGGAAGCACCACCAACCATCACCATTGACGACTACAAGCTGGAGGTCGTGAATCAGTTCACGTACCTGGGGTCCACGATCAGCAACAACCTCTCCCTTGATACAGAGATCAACAAGAGGATTGGAAAATCAGCCTTCACACTCGCTCGCCTCACCACACGAGTGTGGGAGAATCCCAAACTCTCTGTCAAGACGAAGATGGCAGTGTACAACGCCTGCGTCATCAGCACACTGCTCTATGGGAGTGAGACGTGGACAACATACGCCCGGCAGGAAAAGAGACTGAACTCCTTCCACTTGCGCTGCATTCGCCACATCCTGGACATATCCTGGCAGGACAAAGTGCCCAACACAGAAGTTCTGTCCCGCGCCGGCCTTCCCTCCATGTTCACTCTACTCAGACAGCGCAGGCTCCACTGGCTAGGCCACGTTCACCGTATGGAGGATGGCAGAATCCCCAAAGACGTCCTCTATGGAGAACTGGCAACTGGCAAGAGAGACGTTGGCCGCCCACAGCTGCGGTTTAGAGACATCTGCAAGAGAGACATGAAGGCCTTGGAGATCAACACAGAGCGCTGGGAGGACCTTGCAACAGACCGCTCCAAATGGAGAGGCACCCTGACCAGACAGCTCAAGGCGGGTGAAGAGAGATTGACTGCTGCTGCAGATGAAAAAAGGACCCGCAGGAAGAACCGCCACAGACCCAGCAGCACGGAGACCACCCACAAGTGCAACCTGTGTGACAGGGACTGCCATTCGTGCATCGGCCTGTTCAGCCACAGGCGGTGCTGTTCCAGCAGAGTAGACGTTTAGGATTCTCTTCCATGGTCATCATAGACCGACGGAGGCCGACGACGAATTGGTGTCTGAGTGTGTGAGAGCAGGGTGTAATGTGATGCTGGAGGACGGGATGCGTCGAGGGCGGAACAAGGCACCGTACAGCCAGGCAACCCTAAGAGGAGAGCACACACAGAGGTTAACAGCCAGCAAACACCCAGCGGAATTAATATTCAATCTGGTGCTTACTTGCAGGTGGTAAGGTGGCTGGCGTTGGCTAAAGCCGCAGGTCTCCTGCCTGGAAGATAGCGTCCCAATGCGCACTCGGCGCGGAGAGGGGAGTGAGGGCGAGGATATGGGAGGAAAGTCCGCCACCAGAGGATCCACCTGTGCACAGGGGAGAAACTGGAGAGCAGGTAAGCGGAGAATAGCTTACGTGTAAGAAGAAGGATAATCCGAGGAGCGCAGGCCGTAAGGGAGCAGGCATGCGCTGGAGTGAAGAGCGTTGATGAGCAGATGGCTCCAGGCCGAGGCTCCAGGCGGAGCGGGCTATATAACCCGAGACTGATGAGGCACAGGTGTGCACGCAGCTGAAGCAGGAGACAGGCGAGAGCGAGTTGTGACAGCACTCCCCCCCCCGCCGAGCAGCGCCTCCCGGCACTGGCTTACCTGGGTGCACCCGGTGGAACTCCGTGATGAGGCGTTTCTCCAGCACAAAAGACGGGTGCACCCAGGACCTCCACTAAGGGCCATACCCCTCCCAGTCCACCAGATATTGCAGCCCGTGACCCCGGCGGCGGGATCCCAGGATGGAAGTGACCCTCCACGCCGGGTCGCCGTCGATCATCACGGGAGGGGGTGGAGCCCTAGGAGGAGGACAGAGTGGATTAGTCACCAATCTGGGAGACGTGGAATGTTGGACAGACACGGAGGGAGGGGGGGAGAGCCAAACGCACGGCCACCGGATTTATTACCTTGACCACAGGGAACGGTCCAATGAAGCGCTGGGCCAGCTTCTTCTTCTCGGCCTTCATGTTGATGTCCCGAGTGGATAGCCATACCTGCTGGCCCACTTGGTAAAGAGGAGCGGCTCTCCTGTGGTGATTTGCTGTACTGGAGTTGCGCGCCGACGTGCATAAGAGCGCTTGGCGCGTCGTGGTCCAAAGGCGCCGGCAGCGCCTGAGATGAGCCTGGATGGAAGGAACTGCCACCTCTCCCTCCTCTTCGGGGAACAGTGGGGGGTCGTAACCCAGAGACGCCCGGAAGGGAGACATCCCAATAGCCGACGATAAGGTGGAACTATGGGCATGCTCTATACAGGGCAGATGGGCGCTCCAGGAGGAGGGACTGGAGGCAGTGAAGCCGCACAGTGCAGCTTCCAGCTCCTGATTTGTGCGCTCGCAGTGCCCATTGGACTGGGGGTGGTGACCGAACGATAAGCTCACCGTAGCCCCCAAGGCGTTGCAAAAGCACCTCCAGACCCTAGACACGAACTGGGGCCCCCGATCAGAGACAACGTCTACCGGGATCCCATGTAACCTGACGACGTGCTGGACCAACAAATCTGCAGTCTCCCGAGCTGTAGGAAAGCCTCCAAGACTACATGAGACTCCAAGACTACATGAGACCTGGGCCCTCCGGGGACTGGCAGGGGATGGAGGAGCCCCGCTGGAGGAGAGGTCGAGGTCTTACCCATAGTGCACTGGGGGCAGGCCCGGACGTAATTGGCGACGTCGTCCTGTAGGCCTGGCCACCAAAAGGATCTCTGGAGGAACTCCACTAGCTGGGAGATCCCCGGGTGACAGGCGAGCTTAGAGGTGTGCGCCCAGTGGATGATGTCACCCCGGACAGATGATGGCACGAACATCCTCCCAGCTGGACCGCCGCCAGGGTCAGGTTCAGCCTCCTGCGCCCTCCGGACCTTGTCCCTGATGGACCACGAGACGGCGCCCACGACGCACGAGGCCGGCAGGATGGTGTGTTCCTGTTCTTCAGAGGCCTCCGGGGCGAACTGCCGGGACAGCGCGTCCGGCTTGGCATTCTTGGAGCCGGGGAGGTAGGTGATGGAAAACCTGAAGCGGCCAAAGAACAGGGACCAATGCTTGGCCGTCCTCAGGTACTCCAGGTTTTTATGATCTGTCCAGACCACGAAAGGTTGCGCTGCCCCTTCCAGCCAGTGGCACCACTCCTGCAGCGCGAGCTTCACCGCCAGGAGTTCTCTGTCGCCGACGTCATAGTTCCTCTCCGCTGCAGATAGGCGCCGGGAGAAGAAGGCGCAGGGGCGCACCACCCCATCCACCAGAGAGCACTGAAATAACACTGACCCCACCCCCGTGTCGGAGGGGTCCACCTCGATGAGGCATTGTAGCATGGGGTCCACCTGAGCCAGGACGCGGGAGGAGAAGAATTCCATCTTCAGCATCGCGAAGGCCGCCGCAGCCTCCTCAGTCCACCGGAACGGCACCTTGGGGGAGTTGAGGCGGGTCAGGGGAGAAGCGATGGAGCCGAAGTTCGGAACAAAACAGCGGTAGAAGTTGGCGAACCCCAGGAATTGCTGGACCTGCTTCTTGGACAGGGGGGGGGGGGGGTGCACTCGACTACCGTCTTGATCTTGGCTGGGTCAGGGATGATTTGATTGTGTGACACAATGAAGCCCAAGAAGGAGGTCTTGTAGGTATAAAACTCGCACTTCTCCGCCTTCACATAGAGCCTGTTTTCGAGAAGACGCTGAAGGACCCGTCTCACGTGAACCTGATGCTCCTCCTGAGACCGGGAGAAGATCAGGATGTCATCCAGGTAGACAAAGACGAATACCCCCAGGAAGTCTCGTAGGACGTCATTTATGAGCCGCTGGAAGACAGCCGGAGCATTGGTGAGCCCAAACGGCATGACCAGATATTCAAAATGGCCGCTGGACGTCCGGAACCCCATCTTCCACTCGTTGCCCTCCCGGATCCGAATAAGGTGGTACGCGCTGCGGAGGTCCAGCTTCGTAAACCAGGTGGCCCCCTGGAGAGAGTCGAATGCGGAGTCCATCAAAGGCAGCGTGTACTTGTCTTTAATCGTGATGTCGTTTAAGGCCCGGAAGTCGATGCACGGCCGAAGGGACCCATCCTTCTCAGCAACGAAGATGAACCCAGCTCCGACTGGGGATGAGGAAGGGTGGATGATGCCCGCGCTGAGCGATTCCTTTATATAGGTGTCCATGGCCTCCCACTCCGGAGCCGACAGGCTGTATAAACGACCTGATTGTAAGGGCGCCCCCGGGCGGAGATTTATGGCGCAGTCATACGGGCGGTGGGGGGGAAGAGCCAGCGCTTTGGACTTGCTAAAGACAGTCCCAAGATCATGGAATTCCAGAGGCACCTTGGAGATGTCCGGAGGGGGTGAGTCGGAGGAGGAGAGAGACAGCGAGGGGGCGCAGGCAGCTGACTGGAGGCAGGCGCCCATGCAGAAAGTGCTCCAGGGGAGGACGTTTCCGGACCGCCAATCAAAGGCCGGATTGTGAAGACGCAGCCAGGGGTAGCCCAGAATGACGGGGACAGCTGAGGTGGGCAGGATGTACAGGCTCAGGTCTTCTCTGTGATTCCCGGAGATGATGACTGAGACGGGCACGGTCCGGTGCGTGACCTTCTCCAGGGGGGTCCATGAGAGCGTGACGAGATTGAGAGGGGCTGGCAGAGCTTGGCAGGGGATGCCCAGGCGGGTTGCCAGGCTTTTGGAAATGAAGCTTTGCTCCATACCCGAGTCCACCAGTGCATGAGTGAGATGCTCAGTGTGATTGTGACAGAATCTAATAGGGAGGAGGCATTTTGATAGGGGATTAGATTGAGTTGTGTCCGCAAGACCCCTTACAGCGACTCGCGGACTCCCCCTTTTGGCTTGACCGGGCAAGTTTCCACAGGGTGCTGGTTATCTCCGCAGTACATGCAGAGACCCAGCTCCCTGCGGCGGTGTTTCTCCGCCAGCGGAAGCTTGGTCCGCCCAATCAGCATTGCCTCTGGATCGTCAGCGGACTCTGGCACGGGCAAGACTAGGGGGCGAGGTTGAGAGACGCGGGAGGAAGTTCCGCTCAAGCGGCTGAACGTCTTCCGCTCGGCGGCCCGTTCTCTCAACCTGTTATTGAGACTGATGACAAGGGAGATTAACTCGGAGAGTTGTTCTGGCAAGTCCCGGCTGGCCAGTTCATCCCGAAGGCTAGGGCTCAGGCTACGGGCGAAAATGCTGCAGAGGGCAGCATCTCCCCACCCAACTTCCACCGCCACTACCCGGAAGTCGACAGCGTAGTCGGCAGCTGACCGGCTACCCTGGCGAAGGTTTAGCAACCGGGTGGTTAGCACACTGTCAAGGTCCGAATGATCAAAGACCTCATTGAAATCATGGACGAATTGGGCATAGGTCAGGTTCGCGTAGCTGGGCCTCGCCATTACGGCATAGGCCCAAGCCAGCGCTCGCCCTTCCAAAAGGTTGGTGATATACCCGATTCGGCTGTGATCAGTCAGGAAGTCCCCGGGGACACACTGAAACACCGACTCACATTGGAGGAGGAACCCCCGAGCTTCACAGAGTTTTCCTCTGAAGCGCGTGGGCGTAGGAATAGGAGTGAGCCGGGTGGGCGGCCCCGGGTTAGCCTGGCTAGCTGGGGGACCAACGGGAGCAGGGACATTACGCTGAGCCGGAGGGAACGCCTGCGGGGGATCCAGACGGTCCAACCGGTGGTTAATTTGGGTCAGTTGACTTAAAATTACCTGCTGCTGGTGAGTAATCTGGTCCACTCAAGCCTCGAGAATGTTAAAACGGCGTGCAAGCCTGCCGTCCGCTGGGCCGCTTTGCTGGAGCAGAACTGACATAAGTCCGGACCCAGGGAACACGCACACAGGCTCGAGTGTGATTCAATGATTTTATTAAATAATAATAAATAATAAATAATTGGTGTCTGAGTGTGTGAGAGCAGGATGTAATGTGATGCAGGAGGACGGGATGCGTCGAGGGCAGAACGAGGCACCGTACAGCCAGGCAACCCTAAGGGGAGAGCACACACAGAGGTTAACAGCCGGCAAACACCCAGCGGAGTTAATATTCAATCTGGTGCTTACTTGCAGGTGGTAAGGTGGCTGGTGTTGGCTAAAACCACAGGTCTCCTGCCTGGAAGACAGCGTCCCGATGCGCGCTCGGGGCGGAGAGGGGAGTGATGGCGAGGACGTGAGAGGAAAGTTCACCGCCAGAGGATCCACCTGTGCACAGGGGAGAAACTGGAGAGCAGGTAAGTGGAGAATAGCTTACGTGTAGGAAGAAGGATAATCCGAGGAGCGCCGGCCATAAGGGAGCAGGCGTGTGCTGGAGTGAAGAGCGTTGATGAGCAGACGGCTCCAGGCCGAGGCTCCAGGCGGAGCGGGCTATATAGCCCGAGATTGATGAGGCGCAGGTGTGCGCACAGCTGAAGCGGGAGACAGGCGAGAGCGAGTTGTGACAGTTTACAAGACGGTAATGAAACCTGCTATGATGTATGGTTTGGAGACAGTGGTGCTGACAAAAAGACCGGCAGCAGAGTTGGAGGTGGCAGAGTTGAAGATGCTAAAATTCTCACTGGGAGTGACTTGGAGGGGCAGGATTAGAATTGAGTATATCAGAGGGACAGCTCACGTTGAGCGGTTTGGAGACTAAAGTAAGAGAGGCAAGGCTGAGATGGTCTGGACATATGCAGAGGAGGGACAGTGGATATATTGGACAAAGGATGTTGAAGATGGAGCTGCCAGGCAGGAGGAAAAGAGAAAGACCACAGAGAAGATTCATGGATGTAGTGAAGGAGGACATGGAGAGGGTTGGTATTACAGAGGAAGATGCAAGGGATAGGGTGAGATGGAAACAGATGATCCGCTGTGGTGACCCCTAAAGGGAGCAGCCGAAAGAAGAAGAAAGGTTGGTTTGTTTTTCACTCCACTAATGGTTTAGGTAAGAAAAAGATTAGGTTTAGGCTGCATTTCCTCTAATGGTTAGGATTACAAAAAATGTTTTGATCAGGTGTCACTTCTAATGGTGAAAGAGAATCAAAGAGGAGGTGGCTGACAAACATTGTAGTGTTGGCGGACACATTTCTTAAAGCTGTAAACGCCACGTATTCACTGCATGTGAAAAATATTTTTTCCGTGTCTATGCACGTTTTTTCAGAGTGAAAAAGTGTGAGCAGCAGCCCCACACCAACTAACCAAGAAAGAACATCTAAACCTATGCAATTCTATTCAAAAATGTTAAAAGAAAATTTTTTAAAATATAGAATTTAGTAATACAAATTAATAAATAACTGATAGAAAACACAGAATGATTTTTTTTGTTTGTTTGCACAAGGATTATAGTGAAATAATAGTTGGTTGCTTTTTTTTTTTTAATTTTGTGTACTTTATTGATCCCCAGAGAGGAAATTCACAGTACGGCGCCAATCCCTTCACACATACCTAGGGCCTCTTTAGAGTATCCAATTAACCAAACCTACATGTTTTTTTGGCCTGTGAGAGGAAACCAGAGAAATCCCGGAGTAAAACCACACAGACACGGGGAGAAAAAATGCAAACTCCACACAGATCACCGCTGGTCAGGGGGTTGGATCAAACTCGGGATCCCATGGCCAAGAGTGAGTTGCTGTGCTGCCACAGTGCTAACCACTGCACCACCGCACTGTTCTATAGCCTGTGCTGCATTGTTTCTGTTTTCTTTTGATTTTAAGTTCAAAGAACAATCTGTTTGGCTTAAGATAAAAAGATGCAGCTTAAACTGACAATTTATCATCATAGTTTTCTTATATTCATTGGATTTCTTTCTTCTGTTGTAATTGTAGCAATAAGACATGTCCATAATCATGTCCACTGTCATGTTTGTGCGCTTTTGCACAGCAAAAAGGTGAAAAGGATTTGAGCCCAGACGCAGGTGAAGTGAACATGCTTATTAACAGAAAAGCAACAAACAACGTGTCCATGTAAACTGTCCAAAATGAGCAATGATACAGATGACCGGCTACAAACTCTGTTGGCTAAGTAGGAGGAATAAGCCCCGCGCGCTCCCAGACAGAACTGGGCAGTGAAGGAGAAGGGTGAATAATAATGAAGAAATAGTCCCCGGTGGAACGGTGGGCAAATTACTTACAGAGGGTCAGAGCGCTACTGGCTCTGGGAACAACAACACCATCTAAGTATGAAGGAGGAGACACCAACTGTGAGGAGCCTGGACATCTAGAGTTGACTTATGCTGCCACACTGAGTGCTCACACTGTCACCCATATATACCCCGTGTACTTAATGAGTGACAAGTGGATGCAGGTGTGTGACGGCAGCCGGTGCGTGAGTGCGTGTCAGTGACTGTGAGTAAGAATGAATGTGTGTGTGTGTGGGTGAGTGGGTGAGAGTGCACAGGGGAGTGGACAAATGATAATGGCAGTCAGCTGGCAGATGCTGGCAGAAAGGAGGAGGTGTGGCTGTAGATTGGCAGGGATTCCAGGACCCGGAGGCTCCTAAAATCTGCCAGCTGAGAATTAAGAAAACAATCAGGGAAAATAGAGCCACAAATCATGGCCGGGGTTGGAGACATCCAACCCAGCCCATGACAGAGCCCCCCCCCCCATCAAGGGGTGGATGCCAGACAGCCACTGTACCATCAAAAGAAAACAACACATAAAGGAAAACCTGCCCCCCCCCGACTCAGAGGACTATCACAACTAACCAGGGCGGGAGGTGGTAGGAAACAGGTCGGGAGGGAATTAACGAACAGAAAAATAAATACTACAGAACAATAAGAGAACACAAAATCACCCAACCCCAAACCTAAGGCTATGCCCCCCCCCCAAAAAAAACCCCCAAGAGTCCCAAAGTTCTGGGGGCCAACCAGAGTCCTAGGCCCAGCAGGCGGCCCACAGAACAGTGTCAGGCAGCCTGCCAGGGCAAACGGGCTACCCAACTAGGAAACCCAGTCCTTTGGGTGGCCGGCCCGCACAGCTGACCCACCAGGACCGGAGGGGTGGACGAGGTGGTGGCCTACCCACTGGAAGGCTAAGAGGTGGGTGGCTGGACCAGGGAAGAGGGACCCCAGTGGCTTCTGGTGGCAGGGACAGGTGGGCCACAGCAGTGCCCGGCGGAGGAGAAAGGGACACCCCGAGGGCTTCAGGAAGGGGAGAAGAGACCTCGGTGTCCTCGGACTGGCCAGCAGCACCCTTGGTGGTCCCAACTTGGGACTGGGGCTCGGTCGCACCTGCGGTGGACCCAGGCTGGGCCATGGCTGCACCCGCAGTGGTCCCGGCCTGGGACAGAGTTTCACCAGCGGTGGTCCCAGCCCGGAACCTCATTGCTCCCGTGGTGAGCTCTGGCTGGGCCTGTGTAGCTCCCACAGAGGACCCCGACCGGTCCATGGCTGCACCCACGGTGGAGCCCGGCTGGGCCCCTGCTGCACCCACGGTGGGACCTGACTGAGCCACTGCTGCACCCTCGGTGGAACCCAGCTAGGCCACTGTTGACCCCAACACCGCCTTAACCATGGGCCAGCCAACCCGCATGAGCACCCGAGCCAGGAGGCAATCAATCACGTGCACCCTGGACTGGAGCTGAGCACCCACGATGACCTCCTCAGCGGTGATGGCAGCAGCCATAATGACCTCCAGTGGCAAGCCTGGATCCTCGGACTCGTCCGTCGACGTTGGACTCTCTCCGGTGACCCTGGAAGAGAACTCAGACAGAGAACAAGAGGAGTCAGGGTCGCCGGCACCGGTGGAGCCCAGCAAGGCAAGCTCAGGTACAGCGTGCAGCTGCATCTGGCTCTCCTCACCTAGAGCTAGGCAAAAATGCTCTAACATAGAAAGGAGAAAAACAAAGGAGAGCACTTGCCTTAGCTTGAGCTCCACTGCTGTCCAGGACTCCGATGATCCGGGCGATGTTCTCATGGGCTTGGCCTCCTGGAGGTTCAGCTTTGGCACTGACTCTACTGCGGTGGCCTCCACAGCAGGCATGATGGAGTTAGCTGTCTTATTTGCCCCAGCTGTCATCCTCCATGCAGGGAATTCCTCCGGCATGACGGCTGGGGTCTGATTCACCATTGCTGCAAGGGAAGGATCCTCCCAGACCTCTGGTTCCTCCTGGTTCCGGCGGTTCAGCTCCGGCGCCAATGTACTCTCAGGAAAAAAAAGGAGAGAGCATGGAGAGGGCTGGTGAGCAGTTCAAAGCAGCAGCAGGTGGGGAGAACTCAGGGGAATGCTTTTCCTGAGTCTCCCTACCGGGAATCAGGCAAGATATTTCATCATTAGTAAAAGTGGAATGAAGTAACACATGCCTGTTCTCCCGGATTTGGATGTTGCCTGCTGCTGTAGTGTGTGGAGAGTCGTCCATCTCCCTGGCTCTGAGAGCTTGGGCCCCACTGTGGAAGGAGTAGGGACCGCCCCTGGCGTCATGGAGACGGGAACTTCCGGAGATGACACGGAGAGCCTCTGGGCAGCGGGAGGAGCCATCGAGGAGATGGATTGTGTGGCAGATAGGGAGGATACGTGGGCTGACGGGACAGCTGGCGAAAAAAAACTGGAGGAGTGAGCTGCTGCGAGATGGATCTCATTGGATGACGAATGGGCCGTCACGAGGCTGAGAACACACTCGCCGGAACCGATGTTTTGCCTGTTGGAGCTAACGATGGTGAAGCAGGAGAAAAGGAGGACGGCTGTCGGGGAATGCACCTCCGGTTTGGCACAGCAGGAAACGCTTCAAACCTCAGGCCGGGAAACATCTGCTGGAGCGCGTGGACCGAGGAAGACAGTCCCGTATACTGAGGATAATTCCTGAGTCCTGGACGCCTCTTCAAGATTCTCATGGCTCCACACAAACACTCCCAGACCTGGTTGGGTCCCCGAGCCTCGAGAGCCTCATCCACATAGCTCTGAACAAAGTCCGCCGCCCATTCTTCCTCCAAACTGGGTCTACCCAGTGCCAACCCTCCCCTCCTCGGGCAAGGTCAACGACCCGGAAACATGGCCAGCTCCAAACAGGTAAGAAAAACACACACAAAAAAAGGTGAAAAAGCAACACACATTTCACCGCTGGGCTCTTTGTTGGTGGCAGCATACTGTCATGTTTGTGCGCTTCTGCGCAGCGAAAAGGTGAAAAGGATTTGAGCCCAGACGCAGGTGAAGTGAACGTGTTTATTAACAGAAAAGCAACAAACAAAGTGTCCATGTAAACTGTCCAAAATGAGCAATGATACAGATGACCGGCTACAAACTCTGTTGGCTAAGTAGGAGGAATAAGTCCCGCGCTCCCAGACAGAACTGGGCAGCGGAGGAGAAGGGCGAATAATAATGAGGAAATAGCCCCTGGCGGAACAGTGGGCAAATTACTTACAGAGGGTCAGAGCGCTACTGGCTCTGGGAACAACAACACCATCTAAGTATGAAGGAGGAGACACCAACTGTGAGGAGCCTGGACATCTAGAGTTGACTTATGCTGCTACACTGAGTGCTCACACTGTCACCCATAAATACCCCGTGTCCTTAATGAGTGACAACTGGATGCAGGTGTGTGGCGGCAGCCAGTGCGTGAGTGCGTCAACGAATGTGAGTAAGAATGAATGTGTGTGTGTGGGTGAGTGGGTGAGAGTGCACAGGGGAGTGGACAAATGATAATGGCAGTCAGCTGGTGGATGCCAGCAAAGAGGAGGAGGCATGGCTGTAGACTGGCAGGGAGCCCAGGACCTGGAGGCTCCTAAAACCTGCCAGCTGAGAATTTAGAAAACAATCAGGGAAAATACAGCCACAAATCATGGACGGGGTTGTAGACGTCCAACCCAGCCCATGACATCCTCCAACTGATAAAAATATCTTGTATGTTCCCAAAATCCCAAAATGTTCTAAACTGTTAAAAAAAAAGCATGGAAGCATAGCCTTATGTGCAATATCGACACAATCTGTCACAGCACTTTCCTGTTTCTAAACCACTTAAATCCACATAAGGAGGTAGGCTGTGAATGGGGGATGGCACTAAAAACAGAGCTACCATACTGGAATCCTGTATTTGCATCCATGTTTTGCCTTTTTATTGCTGCCATCTGTCTTGAATATTTAATGTTCGCGGTTTGCTTCCAGTTTTGAGATGAACTTTGTTTTTGCTATAACTACCCATTTTTAGGTGGTTAACGCTGAATGATTTGGGTTAGGTCGTGAAAATCTGTGGTTAAGATTAGGCTGCAGCCCTCCACCATGTCACTTCATGTCTATATTTACATGAACACTAGAAGTTGCTTATGTTGAAACATGCATATAGGTTGTAGTCAGGCACATGCACAGATAGGCCCCAGGTGGTCCTCTAGCAAGTGCCCCTTTCCCTCTTTAGTGCTCTTCTGAGGAGCGTTTTTTTTTTTTTTAAGGTATTAGGTTTTATTTCCCCCACGAAGACACCATTTGCTGATCAAATGTGTTTTAATATCTAGCAAATATATGCCAGAATGGTGGAATAGTTGGTAGAACATCTGCCCCACAACCGGGAGGTCATACCAAAGCCCATATAAAAGAAATGGTACTTCCCACCTTCCAGCTTGGTGTTAAGCATAATGGAATGGGGGAAGGAAAAGTTGTTTGTGGCGGTGCCTTGCATGGCAGTGGCCCCTCTGATTCTAGATGAGATTAACATTGTAGATAGGGGAAATGTAATTTTGTTCTACTGTACATGATTGGCTGTATGGATTGAATGACAATAAAGTTGGCTTCTTCTTCTTCTTATTATATTTGGACATCCAATTAATTCTGTGTGGCTGACGCATAAGCCCCGCCTGTGCATATATGTATTGCTATGCCAAGTAAATGCAGTAAAATTTGCACTACTGTATGTACCTTTTTTTCAGTATTTAGGAGTGCTCCTTTTTTTTGGTTGAGCACCTGCCCTCCAAAATGCCTGTGACATTGCTGGCTGTAATACCTGCTGGTAATAAAAATCATAAGGTGGATAATATCCCTCTACTTGCTTCCAGTGTAGAAAAGTAAAGATCTGCTTCCTGGATTTAGGGTTCTGTTTTTTGAACAAGTGATGTTATTTGATGCCAGAATCTGTACAGTAGTAACTGAGAAGCATATTACAATCTATGTAGCAGGCCATAGGCAGTCCACTCAATCTCTACCTATCATGATGCTCAATGGCCACTCCCCAATTTTTATTGCAGCAAATACTAATTAAACCCAAACTGATAGAAAAAGGAGCAATTGAACACGATAGCATGCAGTGGCGGATCGAGAAAATTTTACATGGGGTGGCAAAGGGGTGGCAAGAGGTCTCAGCAGGGTGGCATTGGACATCCTCGGTGCAGCATATGAAAATCCTCTATGTAAATGGAGTCAACAAAAGATCCACAAAACAGAGTTTTAATGCAATTCTGATTTTCAGTGATTTATTTTTATTAACATTTCCCATCATTCTAAGCACAGATGTATCTTTCCTTCCCTACTGTGTGTTGCATTGTCTTTGCATTTTGATCACTGTCATCCATCCATCCATCCATCTTCTTCCGCTTAATTCTTTTCGGGTCGCGGGGGTGCTGGAGCCTATCCCAGCATCTTTGATCACTGTCACTGAAACTTAAACCTGTGAAACAGTGACCATCTGGATTCAGACATTTTTTTTTTAAATACCTACACTACCGTTCAAAAGTTTGGGGTCACTTAGAAATTTCCTTATTTTTGAAAGAAAAGCACTTTTTTTTCAATGAAGATAACTTTAAACTAATCAGAAATACACTCTATACATTGCTAATGTAGTAAATGACTATTCTAGCTGCAAATGTCTGGTTTTTGGTGCAATATCTACATAGGTGTATAGAGGCCCATTTCCAGCAACTATCACTCCAGTGTTCTAATGGTACAATGTGTTTGCTCATTGTGTCAGAAGGCTAATGGATGATTAGAAAACCCTTGTGCAATCATGTTAGGTCTGCAATGCTGTAATTGCTGCAAATGGAGGATTCTTTGACGAAAGCAAAGTTTGAAGGAAAAAATTATTATTTCAAATACAAATCATTATTTCTAACCTTGTCAATGTCTTGACTATATTTTCTATTCATTTTACAACTCATGGTGGTAAATAAGTGTGACTTTTCATGGAAAACACAAAATAATTGTCTGGGTGACCCCAAACTTTTCAACGGTAGTGTAAATGCTTCATAAACTGCTTTTGTATTTACTATAATCAAAACTAACTAACTAGGGAAATATGCTCCAACAAATCATAAGTGAGTCACTTTTGGAAAGTGATTAATGGATGTACTGAACTGTGACTATCCATCGCCTTTAGCATTCATTCCATTCTTTACAAATGTAATTTGACTTTACCTTTGTGTGTTAAAATGTCACTTGGGGGAAACTGACTTCACCAGAAAGCTGGGATGCTCAGTCGCTCCATTCTACTGAGTTGCAGACAGACTGTCTCCTATATGTCTGTGACACACCAGTGTGGGACCAGGGAGCAGGTGGGAGAAGCCCATTTGATGCAGGGCCGTAGCAAAGTTTTTGAGGGGCTTAAGACTATTTTCAATTATACTTTTTGGTGAATTCTTCTTTTTATTTCAATGCTATGAGAGGCTTTTGGGCATACAAGTGATGTGTTTTTACAAGTATAATTTCAAGGACATTAGAGTTGGGAGGGGCAACTGAGGTGGCAAGGCTTTTCAATAGGGGGGTAGTTGCCCCCCCCCCCCCCCCCCCCCCGTAGATCCACCCCTGATAGCATGACGGGAACTCCTCGCGAAGACAGAGGCCATTTTCAGGAAAAATTTCTTTGAGTACCATCTTCAATTTTCAGTTTTATCAAAGTGCCACACACAATAGTGATGAGAGGCAAGGCTTATCCACTAGAATCGACTGGGATGTGATGTCTTTACTTTTAGACAGCTACAGTGTCATTCATTTTCATTTACAACCTCTGGTAAAAAAAATAATCATATAGGACTTTATGTATTTATTTAGTTTGTTTGTTCTCACAACAGTTTGCTTTTTATATGATGTATCGAAACATTTATAGCTCCCCAAATCAGGTGCCAACTCCTGACATTTGGAAATCACGGTCCCAGAGTCTAGAGCAGGGGTCACCAATTAAAACTGCAAGACGTCTGATAAGTTGGTCCTCCTCCCCAGCTGAGGTTGAAATTAGGTGTGGAATCTTTAGGCACCTCATGATTCAATTATAATTCGGAGGCTCTGATTTGATTCTAAAACAGTTCCCGATGCATCTTCATGCATTTTTTTTTTTATTCAGGAGCTTTCCCTGACACTGTGTGACAACTTGGTACTTTTAAAGAAAAGTATTTGCAATGACTTATGAATTTATTTCCAGTATCTTTTAATTAGGCAAATGGAAGAGAAATGTGTCATGTCACATGGACAAATTTATCTCAAAATGTGGTTTTAAGAAAAGTCATCCTTTCATGGACATTCTTTCAGAACACCCCAGCTGTCTCCATGCAGGCCAGTATCATTTAACTTGCTTTCACACATTATTTTATTAAGCTCACGTTACAGATGCTTTTAGTTCTGTATTAAATTTTTTTTAACAAAGGAAATCAAATGAATTCTTTGCTCAATTAAAAAAATAATATAAAATTTAATAATACAGGAGAACACTATTGCCATGGTGATGGACAGACTGACAGACGAGGTCAGGCAGGAGTCTCTGTGGACCATGATGTTTATATTGTGATCTGTGGTGAGAACAGGGAGCAGGTGGAAGAGAACCTGGAGAGGTGGAGGTATGCTCTGCAAGACAGAATACGTGAGTGTGAATGAGAGGGAGGCAGGTGCAATGGTGAAGATGGAAGGAGTAGTGGTAGAGAAAGTGGATGAGTTTAAATACCTGGGGTCAACCATCCAAAGCAATGGAAAATGCACAAGAGAGGCAAAGAAGAGAGTGCAGGTAGGGTGGAGTGTGCGGATTGAACTGGGGATTCTAAATTGTCCTTGAGAGTGAATGGTTGTCTGTCTCTCTGTGTTGGCCCTGCAGTGGACTGGTGATCTGTCCAGGGTGTACCCCGCCTCTCGCCCAAAGATGCTGGGATAGGCTCCAGCCCCCCTGCAACCCGAAAAAGATTAAGCAGTAGAAGATGGATGGATGGATGGATGGATGGATGAAAACTGTTTCCCTTTCCACAAAATTGTATCAAAAGGCTTTGGGCTTGGGGCGGAGAACTCTCGGGGTCCGGACCCAGACCGGAGTTTGCCATTTGGTGATCCCTGGTCTAAAGGAAGAGTGGAGAAGCACAAAATCCAAGTTGCTTGAGGTCCAGTGTGAAGTTTCCACAGTCAGTGATGATTTGGGGAGCTATGTCATCTGCTGGTGTTGGTCCACTGTGTTTTATCAAGTCCAAAAATAAGCGTAGCTGTCTACCAGAAAATTTTAGAGAACTTCATGCTTCTCTCTGCTGACAAGCTTTATGGAGATGCTGATTTAATTTTCCACCGGGACTTGCCCCCCCCCCCCCCCCACACACACACACACACTGCCAAAAGTATCAAAACCTGGTTTAATGATCATGGCATCACTGTGTTTGATTGGCCAGCAAACTCACCTGACCTAAACTCAATGAATGAATGAATGAATGAATCAATCAATCAATCAATCAATCCACTTTATTTATGAAGCATCTTAAAATAATCAAAGCTGAGAAAAAAGTGCTGTACTTATAATAATAGGTATAGTAATATGATAATAGGAAACTAACTTAAAAATGAGAATCTATGTGATATTGTCAAGAGGAAGATGAAAGACACCAGACCCAGCAATGCAGATGAGCTGAAGGCTGCTATCAAAGCAACCTGGGCTTTCATAACACCTCAGCAGTACCACAGGCTGATCACCTCCATGTCAGGCACATTGATGCAGTAACTCATGCAAACGGAGCCACAACCAAGGATTGGGAGGATACATGGACATGCTTTTCAGTAGGCCAACATTTCTATTAAAAATCCACTTTTTAAAAATTGATCTTATTTAATGTTCTAATTTTTTGAGAAGTTGAATTTTGGGTTTTCAGTAGCTGTAAGCCATAATAATTAAAATTAAAAGAAATAAACACTTGAAATATATCACTCTGTGTATAATGAATCTATACAATATATGAGTTTCCCTTTTTGAACTGAGTTAACTTTTTGATGATATTCTAATTTATTGAGATGCACCTGTATATTCTGATTGCAAGCTCACCATTATGCATTAAACAGCTACAGCCATTTAGAAACTGGGATGTTTTCTCTTCTGAAATCAAACACCAGAACTGATTAAAATGATTTTGTGAGGATAAACCTGCTCTGTGCCACTCTGAACAGCTCCCACTACTATGAAGACATGGCTCTCTAGGGTCATGCACTATGAATGACACTCTCACTGCTGTCTTAGCTGTTTTTCAACAACCCCATCCCTGTTCATTACAGCCCATCTCTCCCCATGATGTGGCCTGTAAAATATATATGAGAGCTACGTGATTAGCACAGGCAAATCATTGAGGTTCAATACGGAGCACCATGCTGAGCTTATAGGTTCTAACATCAGACCGTGTGAGCAGTTATTGGGGCCAATCAGCGGAGACAGAAATTTGCTCGTTTCCATGACACAAGTATGACAGACAATAAAATGGGAATGTGGAACTGAGATATGGTCATGGTAATCTTTAACCGGCTCTTGAATGTGAATGTGATTACGGTAGCACGACAAATGAAGCCCGAATATGAGCTATCATTTTTTTAGTGGTGAGTTTCCTGCATACAGAATTGAGCTTCATAAAAAAACAAGACAGCAACACTGACAAGCAAGGATTTGTTTTTAATAATAGCATTAGGTATTGCTGTTTTTTAAATAAATATATATTTCATTTTTGGGTAGCCACAACTTGAATAGTTGTTTATTTCTAAATGCTGTTTCTTTAATGACTTTCTCTCTGTCTGGCACCAGTACACAAGCGAGTGACCTTGTTGGAATTCATATATTTCAGCCCATCTTTTAGATTTATGTTCTTTTCAATTTTCCTGCGCCCAGACCCGTCAGCCATTCTTTTGTGTTAACAGCTGAGAGTGACTAAAAGCTGCTAATGAGACATTACGCATTTTTTTAAACTGCTTTGATTCAGCAGGAGTTCTTTGAGAGAGAATAAAACAATATGCCAACACATCTACTTATAACTGCAGCTTAGATAACACATTATCTAAAGGCACACCTGTATGTACACATATGTGGAACTGTTTAAATTTTCTTTTTGCAGTCGACACAATCCATTATTTTTGATGTAAGACAGTACAGACCATGATATATCAGTGACACATATCTTAAAAACATGTTATTTTAAACAGTATTGTACACAGAAACTGTACTGGAGTAAAGCATACCTCATGATATTAATTACTAAAGTATAAATACAAGTTGTCACCTAAGAAATTACTTAAGAGTAAAAAGGTATCCTACAAAAAAGGTACATAGATAAATAGAGGGTAACAACTTTACTTTTGCTTATTTGTGAGGATTTTTTTTCTCTTAAACTGTTTTCTTATAAATTTGGAACTATTTCTCATAATAACAAGCATTTTCCATTTTCACACTAATTTGTGATAACATTTTTTTTTTAACTTAATCTGTCAAATTTTTCTTGTCATTTTTTTCATATTTTTATCCTAAATTTGTGACCCTTTAAGGGCATCCCATGGCCTAGTGGTCAATGGCGCAGTGCGTACCACCTAGGTATGTATTTTTCTACTTCCAATTCACAGTCTATGTAGAACACCTCACAGTTCATTCTGGTAGTCATGTCTCGAATGGCGAGCCATCACATGGAGTTGCCCACTCTTTCATCAGCATAAAGTGGAGGGCTTCTCTACTTTATGCAAATGAGGAGCGGGCATGTGAGCCGATCACTTCAGGGAGCTCATGCTGAACGCCACATAACTGTTCGCCAACTAGCCCAAGATGTCAAGATCAGTGTGGAGTCTGTGGGGGAAAAAAATCAGACATGACCATTTGCACACGGGGAAGTTGTCTGCACAATGGATTTCCTGGTTCCTCACACATTTCCAGAAGCAGGAAGGAGTGCTCCCAGGCTCTTTAACCATGAGGACTTCTTTGACAGACTAATTACAGAGGATGAAACATATGTCCATCACCATCATCCAGACACTAAAGCCCTGTTGAAGCAATGAAAGCATGACTCACCAGATCCAAAGATGGCATGCTCCCAACCCTCAGTGGGCAAGATCATGCTCACGGTCTTTTGGGACCAGCATGGAGAATTGATGATGGATTTCCTGGCAAAGGGTACCACAATTACCGGGACTTACTACGCTTCACAACTGCAGAAATTACAAAAGGCCATCTAAACCAAGAGGTGTGGCATGCTGACCAAAAGTGTCCACCTCCTACAAGACAATGCTCCGGTTCACAACTCGCATGCTGCCCATGTGGAAGCATGGTACTGAGACTATGAAATCCTTCCTCACCCCCTTACTCTCCTGACCTTACACCATCTGATTTCCACTTCTTTCCAACCATCAAGTCATTTTTGCAGGGCAAGCACTTCTGAGGCAATGCAGTGTTAAACCCGAGGTCAAGTTGTGGCTTCTAACGCAACCTGCAGATTTCAACAGGTGAGGTCTTCACAGCTGCATAAAGTGAAGGGAGAAGTATGTGATAGCTGGTGGTACCTATGTAACGAGTCATAACTGTGCCAAGTTTCATTCCTCTTAGTCCATGAAAAATGAGTCAGGGGAAATCTTTCATGAACTGCCCTCATGGTATTTGAACACCCAGAATTTGATACAGGCTTTTACACATATACAATGGTGTGAAAAAGTGTTTGCCCCCTTCCTGATTTCTCTTTTTTTTGGTATGTTTGTTACACTTAAATGTTTCAGATCATCAAACAAATTTAAATATTAGACAGAGATAATACAAGTAAACACAAAATGCAGTTTTTAAATGAAAGTGTTTATTATTGAGAAGAAACAAATCCAAAACTACATGGCCTTGTGTGAAAAAGTGATTGCCACCTAAACCTAATAGCTGGTTGGGCCACCCGTAGCAGCAACAATTGCAATCAAGTGTTTGTGATAACTGGCACTGAGTCTTTTACAGCACTGTGGAGGAATTTTGGCCCACTCATCTTTGCAGAATTGTTGTAATTCAGCCACATTGGAGGGTTTTCGAGCATGAACCACCTTTTTAAGGTCATGCCACAGCATCTCAATTGGATTCAGGTCAGAACTTTGACTAGGCCACTCCAAAGTCTTCATTTTGTTTTTCTTAAGCCATTCAGAGGTGGACTTGCTGGTGTGTTTTGGATCATTGTCCTGCTGCAGAACCCAAGTGAGCTTCAGCTTGAGGTCACGAACAGATGGCTGGACATTTTCCTTCAGGATTTTTTGGTAGACAGCAGAATTCATGGTTCCATCTACCACAGCAAGTCTTCCAGGTCCTGAAGCAGCAAAACAGCCCCAGACCATCACACTACCACCACCATATTTTACTGTTGGTATGATGCTCCGTTTCTGAAATGCTTATTACTTTTACTCCGGATGTAATGGGACACACACCTTCCAAAAAGTTCAACTTTTGTCTCATCGGTCCACAGAGTATTTTCACAAAAGTCTTGGGAATCATCAAGATATTTTCTGGCAAAACTGAGATGAGCTTTTATGTTCTTTTTGCTCAGCAGCGGTTTTTGTCTTGGAACTCTGCCATGCAGGCCATTTTTGCCCAGTCTCTTTCTTATGGTGGAGTCATGGACACTGACCTTAAGTGAGGCCTGCAGTTCTTTGGACGTTGTTGTAGGATCTTTTGTGACCTCTTGGATGAGTCATCGCTGCGCTCTTGGGGTAATTTTGACCGGCCGGCCACTCCTGGGAAGGTTCACCACTGTTTCATGTTTTCGCCATTTGTGGATAATGGCTCTCACTGTTTTTTGGCATGTGGGAGGAAACTGGAGAAATCCTGGAGTAAACCCACGCAGACACGGGGAGAACATGCAAACTCCACACAGATCACTGTTGGTGGGGGGCTGGGGTCGAACCCAGGATCCCCTGGCCAAGGGTGAGTTGCTGTGCTGTCGCAGTGCCACCGTGCTTAATTGGCATCAGACTGGGGATTCTAAATTGTCTTTAGGTATAACTGTGAGAGTGAATTGTTGTCTGTCTCTCTGTGTTGGCCCTGCGATGGACTGGCGATCTGTCCAGGATGTACCCTGCCTCTCGCCCAAAGATGCTGGGATAGGCTCCAGCGCCAACCCCCACCCCCCACCCCGCGACCCAAAAGAGGATTAAGCGGAAGAAGATGGATGGATGGATGGATGGCTCTCACTGCGGTTCTCTGGAGTCTCAAAGCTTTAGAAATGGCTTTATAACCTTTTCCAGACTGATAGATCTCAATTAGTTTTTTTTCTCATCTGTTCCTGAATTTTTTGGGATCACAGTATGATGTCCAGCATTGAGAATGTTTTGGTGTACTTCAGTTTGTCAGGCAGGTCCTGTTTAAGTGATTTCTTGATTGAGAACAGGTGTGGCAGTAATCAGACCTGGATGTGGCTAGAGAAATTGAACTCAGCTTTCCAAAGATGTGATAAACCACAGTTAATCTATGTTTTAACGGGGGGGGGGGTCACTTTTTCACACAAGGTCAAGTAGGTTTGGATTTTTTCTACCCTTAATAATAAACAACTTGATTTAAAAACTGCATTTTGTGTTTACTTGTGTTATCTTTGTCTGATAATTAAATTTGTTTGATGATCTGAAACATTTAAGTGTGACAAACATACAAAAACATGAGAAATCAGGAAGGGGGCAAACAGTTTTTCACACCACTGTACATATGTCACATACAGGAAAAATGAATATTTTTACATCACAGAAACCATGGAAGTCTTGTATTTCTGTCTCTTATAGCATCACAAACTTTTAAGCTAATTGTATCGTTTTCCAGCTGTGACTCTCCACAGGACAGGGTGTGAAGAATCATACAAATACCATCCATCCATCCATCTTCTTCCGCTTAATTCTTTTTGGGTCGCGTGGGGGTTGGAGCCTATCCCAGCATCTTTGGGCGAGAGGCAGGGTACACCGTGGACAGATCGCCAGTCCATCGCAGGGCCAACACAGACAGACAGACAACCATTCACTCTCACAGTCATACCTAAGGACAATTTAGAATCCCCAGTTTTGATGCCAGTTAACCTAACTTGCATGTTTTTGGCATGTGGGAGGAAACCGGAGAAATCCCGGAGTAAACCCACGCAGACACGGGGAGAACATGCAAACTCCACACAGATCACTGTTGGTCGAGGGCTGGGATACAAATACCATTCAACACAAAAGGTCTCCGTATAAAGTACAAATGGTATGCACTTAAATACACTCAAATATTTCCTGTGCACATCAGAAATAACTTTGTGTCAACAAGCTACTGTTTGACATGTGCATTCCCCCCAGATCAGTGCTGTCTATTTGGATATAACATATTTATTTGGATATAACATATTTATACATATATAACATATTTCTATTTTGTTTTTCATACTTGTTTCCTTTGAAAAACAGTCCTTTTTTAGGCTCCTGAGTTTCAGTGGTTATGAGGAAAAGGGTGTGGACTGAAAATACAATTTAATTGCATAACAATAATAATGAAAAAAAATGACAAGGAAATAATTGGTCCTATTCCGTTCAATTATAACAATATAAAAGCTCAATATTAAGTTAGTTCTACTCACAGTTCTGTGAGTGAGTCTCTGTGGTCAAGGACATAGCTGGTTGCTCCGTAGAGCTGATCAGGAAGTGCACAGACTAAAAATACATGAAAAAAAAAAGTTTGGACCTTTGGACCCTTGTTAAGTAACTATTGTATGCCAAGCCAACATACAGTGCAACAGAAGCCAACCCACTGCAGATGTCAGGTTGCCTTTTAAACCATAGACTTTAATGTTAGAGTGTTAAATACTGTAAAGATACTGTATGTTGATCTGCTTCCATAGATCACCTTAAGACTATGCTGAATCTAATCAAGAAAGTCTGTGCTGCTGCTTTTATCAGATTGGACTATACATCGTCCAGCGTCATGCAGTTTGTTTCAAAGTGCAATCAGGGTTAATGTACATTAGCACTGAATCAAATTACATATAATGTCTATAATTACTGTAAATGCCACAACATGCAGCACTGGATTGGAAACTGCTCCATTTTAGTTGCAGCCTGAAAACACATAATCTGGGTGTTCTGATGAAAGCAGTGTTTGCAATAGACTGACATAACTACAATTAAAATAGGTGTAGTGAAAATAATGAGGGCTCATTTAAAGACGCTCATGGTCAAATGCATTTAAAAAAACATGTTCTTCGTTGATTGTGGTTGTTCCACTGTCAATGTGAACACAACTGAAGACATGCACTGTCACATTTTAGAAAATGTAAACAAACAAGATATGTCTCTGAATTCCATTTAGTTTTGTAAAGAACAGGGCAGCCTGGAGAGGCTGACCAACAAGTCGCCTGGCATTAGCTTAACTTTCAATCCGACTGGTTTGGATTGTTATTTTCTTTAAATTCTATTCACCCCCACTGGAACTCTTGTTTATCTACCAGCACTTGACCATATTTGTCATTCTTAAAGTGTGTTCAGATAAAACGCAAGTAAATTTACTCGTGTTTGGTTTGAACACACCTTTAGACGTTATTTTTAGATTACTGCTTATTTTCCCTAACCGAGAGCCAAGGTGGCTAGTGGATGCTATCAGCTAGCTAGCGTTAGCTAGCTACCTTGGGCCATCATTCACTCATTTGCGAATGTTTCTGTGCTTATTGTACCCCGAGGTCTGGCCATATCCCACTCCTGTCCACCAGTGATGCTTTATTTAATTCATTCGTTACGACAAATTCGGGATTTCTCCAGTTTCCTCCCACATCCCAAAAACATGCAAGTTAGGTTAATTGGCATCAAAACTGGGGATTCTAAATTGTTCTTAGGTATGACTGTGAGAGTGAATGGTTGTCTGTCTCTCTGTGTTGGCCCTGTGATGGACTGGCGATCTGTCCAGGGTGTACCCTGCCTCTCGCCCAAAGATGCTGGGATAGGCTCCAGCCCCCCCGTGACCCGAAAAGGATTAAGCGGAAGAAGATGAATGAATGAATGTTCAGGATTGCTAATCGAGCTAGGAGCTAGTAGGTTAAGTTTAGCAACAGTGACAAAAGAGGAAGAGCAGAGTTGACTGTGGCTCTTGGGCATTTAAAGAAATACGCACTGAAATGAAACATTCATTTTTTTAAACTTTATTTTTCTATTTTTTGCAATAAGAATATTATAACACTGCTGCAAAGTAACACAACAGAATAGTGTACAGGTCTGAGTTACACACAAGAGTAGCAAAAACAATAGCAACAGCCAGTTGCAAGTGGTCAGGTTTAAAACCAAAACTATGTATGCATAAAGTGGAAAAGATAAAAAAAGAGGAGGAAAAGAGTGATAACCTAATGGTAAGGTCATCCCCTTAACATTAGGTATGTATTCCATTTTTCCCAGAGTGTCTCACATTTTTCAGTCTTAGCCTGAAGGTCAGTTGCTCCATGCACTGAATGTCTTTTATTATGGCTACCCATTGCTCAACAGTAGGGTGGTCTTTGCAGAGCCACCACCTTGTTATGGCATTTTTGCTTGCTACCATATTTTTAAGAGATATTTACCACTTTCAGCAAGGTTTACGTCTACCTTCCCCAGGTAGAAGGGTAAACATGTAAATTCAATGTCATCGCAAAGAACCTCTCTAACTATGCTGTGGACTTCCTCCCAAAAGGGTTTAAGAATGGGGAAAACCCAGAATATATGTGAGTGGTCTGCTACACCATGGCCACACCCTCTCCAACAATTGGGTTGTGCTCCAGTCTGTTTGGATTTTTGTTTTGGGGTGATGAAGAATCTGACACAATTTTTCCATGAATAGTCTCTCTCTCCACATGTTTGAAGCTGTAGTTGTAATTTGTGTATTAATTATATTTTTCCAGTCCTCAGAGGTAATTACAATTCCCAGTTCTTTTTCCCATTTTCTGAAATGAACCATTCTGCGGAAAGGTACAAAAGATGATTCACAATAATGCTGCAGTTGTTTGGCAATTTGGCCATAGAACGAGGCGGGGGTGGGGGGGTAACTTTTCATGAACTATGAACTTTTCAGCCTATTCACCCCCACCCCCACCACCTTGTATGTCACAAACATTTCATTAAGACCTGTGAGAACTGTCAACTTGCAGAAAAAGTGCAGTAAATAGGACATTTAAATTGGGTAAATACAGTGGTGTGAAAAAGTGTTTGCCCCCTTCCTGATTTCTCTTTTTTGTATGTTTGTCACACTTAAATGTTTCAGATTATCTAACAAATTTAAATATTAGACAAAGATAACACAAGTAAACACAAAATGCAGTTTTTAAATGAAGATGTTTATTATTAAGGGGAAAAAAATTCAAACCTACATGGCCCTGTGTGAAAAAGTAATTGCCCCCTTAACCTAATAACTGGTTGGGCCACCCTTAGCAGCAACAACTGCAATCAAGCATTTGTGAAAACTGCCAATGAGTCTTTTACAGTGCTGTGGAGGAATTGTGGCCCACTCATCTTTGCAGAATTGTTGTAATTCAGCCGCATTGGAGGGTTTTCGAGCATGAACCACCTTTTTATTAAGGTCATGCCACAGCATCTCAATCAGATTCAGGTCAGGACTTTGACTAGGCCACTCCAAAGTCTCCATTTTGTTTTTCTTAAGCCATTCAGTGGTGGAATTGCTGGTGTGTTTTGGATCATTGTCCTGCTGCAGAACCCAAGTGAGCTTCAGCTTGAGGTCACAAACAGATGGCCAGACATTCTCCTTCAGGATTTTTTGGTAGACAGCAGAATTCATGGTTCCATTTACCACAGCAAGTCTTCCAGGTCTTGAACAGCAAAACAGCCCCAGACCATAACACTACCACCACCATATTTTACTGTTGGTATGATGTTCCGTTTCTGAAATGCTGTTACTTTTACGCCATATGTAATGGGACACACACCTTCCAAAAAGTTCAACTTTTGTCTCATCAGTCCACAGAGTATTTCCTCAAAAGTCTTGGGGATCATCAAGACGTTTTCTGGCAAAACTGAGATGAGCCTTTATGTTTTGTTTTTTTTTGCTCAACGGTGGTTTTTGTCTTGGAACTCTCTTTCTTATGGTGGATTCATGAACACTGACCTTAACTGAGGCAAGTGAGGCCTGCAGTTCTTTGGATGTTGTTGTGGAGTCTTTTGTGACATCTTGGATGAATCATCACTGCGCTCTTGGGGTAATTTTGACTGGCTGGCCACTCCTGGGAAGGTTCACCACTATTCCATGTTTTCACCATTTATGGATAATGGCTCTCAATGTGGTTCACTGGAGTCCCACAGCTTTAGAAATGGCTTTATAAACTTTTCCAGATTGATTGATCTCAGTTACTTAGTTTCTCATTTGTTCCTGAATTTCTTTCTATCACAGCATGATGTCTAGCTTTTGAGGATCTTTTGGTCTACTTCACTTTGCCAGGCAGGTCCTATTTAAGTGATTTGTTGATTGAAACCAGGTGTGGCAGTAATCAGGCCTGGATGTGGCTAAAGAAATTGAACTCAGCTTTCCAAAGATGTGATAAACCACAGTTAATTTATGTTTTAACTGGGGGGGGGGGGGGGTCACTTTTTCACACAGGGCCATGTAGATTTGGATTTTTTTCCCCCTTAATAATAAACACCTTCATTTAAAAACTGCATTTTGTATTTACTTGTGTTATCTTTGTCTAATATTTAAATTTGTTTGATGATCTGAAACATTTAAGTATGACAAACATACAAAAAAATGAGAAGTCAGGAAGGGGGCAAACACTTTTTCACACCACTGTAAATAATTATCGCAGTGAATATTTCTCCCTCAATCTTCCACTGAACATGAAAAAATGCAAAAATCCAACAAGTATGCACAAGACCTGTAAGAAGACCAGTTGAGTCATGGTGTGCTCTTAAGATTTAATTAAATTGGTTGTTATGTGCACTGAAACCCAAGGCAAGAAAGGATGCATTTAAAAAATGTCAGTAAACAAAGACATTGAAATGAAACAAACACATGCACCATCAGTGGAAAAGTGAAAGCCGGGAAGGCCTTCTGCTAACATCAGACTGATAAAAGCAAATCAGCAACAGACAGCCGACAGATTTACTTTAGCCCTCTGGCTCAGAACACACTGCCTGTGGCAAATGAGGCAGCTACCGGAAAATACAGCTGTATATTTTTGAAGGCAAAAAAGCTAAACTATATGGACATAAGTGGGTTCAAAATGAGCTAAACATTAGTCTGTTGCGACAAACCAAAAGATCTAAACCCCAGTGCATGAATACCACACAGCAGTGAGAGAGAAATGAGGTACAAAACAGCACAGCTGGCTGCAGCCAATAACGCAGCAGTGCCACAATAATATTTACACATTATTGCAAAATCTCTCTCCTTTACTCTACACAGAAAATGGCAATGGCCAGCACAGTGTTTACGGCCCCAACATGATGTAAACCAACCATAAACCTCTCGCTACAGTGTCGTTCAGAGTTCAGCTGCAGTCATGATCAGGAACATACAATAGGGCTACCTGTTAGAAACCCCTGGGGCTCAAGGTGGGGACTTCCATAAATGAGGCGTTCTGCTTTGCACAGCCATAAACAAGTAAGCCTCGTTTGGGATCCAAACAGGCAGCCTCTGCAGGCATGTAAACATACTTCGTTTTAGTGAACAGATTTGGGGAGATCAGGAGTCTGACATAAAAACCCAGCCACAGGGGGTGCACAAGCCAGTGTACTCCTAGTGCCAGTCCCAAGCCCGGGTAAATGGGGAGGGTTGTGTCAGGAAGGACATCCGATGTAAAACCTTTGCCAAATCAAATATGCGGATCATGATGATTGAGACTTTCATATCGGATCGGTTGAGGCCTGGATTAACAACGACTGCCACTGGTGCTGTTAGCTGACAGGGTGCCGGTGGAATTGGGCTACTGTTGGTCGAACATCGAGGAGGAGGAGAGGAGGAAGGTGTGTTAGGAGGGAGAGAGAGAAAAGGAAAGGTAGAAGTATAGAGGTGAGAGAAGGGACGTTAAATGTAGGGACTATGACTGGTAAAGGCAGAGAGTTGGCTGATAAAGTATGATGGAGAGAAGAAAGGTAGCTATACTGTGTGTTCAAGAAACCAGATGGAAGGGAAGTAAGGCTAGGAGCACTGGAGGTGGATTTAAACTGTTCTACCACGGTGTAGATAGGAAGAGAAATGGAGTAGGAGTAATCTTGAAGGAAGAGTATGTGAAGAGTGTTCAGGAGGTAAAGAAGGAGTCAGAATCATGAGTTTAAAGCTAGAAGTCAAAGGTGTGATATTGAATGTTGTCAGTGTGTATGCTCCAATTCAATTCAGCTTTATTTATAATGCACCACATCACAACAAAAGCCGTCTCGTGGCGCCATGGCCATCGTGGCTCCACAAGTTGGATGTCAGGTAGAAGAGAAAGAGGAACTCTGGAGTAAGTTGGATGAAGTGGTAGAGAGTGTTCCCAGGGGGGAGAGAGTGGTGATTGGAGTGGGCTTTAATGGACGTGTAGGTGAAGGGAACAGAGATGATGATGAGGTGCTGGGTAGGTTTGGTCTTGAGGAGAGAAATGTGGAAGGCAGATGGTTGTAGATTTTGCTAAAAGGATGGAAATGGCTGTGGTGAACACACACTTCAAGAAGCGAGAGGAACAAAGAATGATTTACTAGAGTGGAGGAAGGTGTACACAGGTGGACTACATCTTATGCAGAAGGAGAAATCTGAAAGCGATAGGAGAGTGCAAGGTGGTGGCAGGGGAGAAAGTAGCTAGACAGCATTGGATGGTAGGCTGTAGGATGACTTTGCAAAGCAAGAAGAGGAAGAGTGAGGGCAGAGCCAAAGATTAAGTGGGGTAAGTTACAGAAGGAAGAAGGTCACACAGAATTCAGGAAGGAGTTGATACAAGCTCTGGGTGGTAAGGAAGAATTACCAGATGACTGGGAATTGAGGGAAATGGGTAGAAAGGTATATGGTGTATCCAGTGGACAGAGGAAGGAAGATAAGGAGACTTGGTGGTGGAATGAAGAGGTACAGGAAAGTATTCAACAGAAGAGGTTAGCAAAGAAAAAGTGGGATAGTCAGGGATATGAAGAAAGTAGACAGGAGTATTTGGAATCTAGGGGCATGGCAAAGACAGAGGTGGCAAAGGCAGAGGAAAAGGCATATAGTGAGTCGTATGAGAGGCTGGACACTAAGGAAAGAGGAAAGGACTTGTATTGACTAGCTAGACAGAGGGATCGAGCTGGAAAGGATGTACAGCAGGTTAGGTTGATTAAGGACAGAAATGGTAACATACTAACAAATGACAAGAGTGTATTGAGAAGGTGGAAGGAGTACTTTGAAGAGCTGATGAATAAAGAAAATGAGAGAGAGAGGAGGATGGATGAAGGAAAGATGGTGAACAAGGAAGTCCCAAGGATAAGCAAGGCAGAAGTGAGGGCAGCTTTGAAGAGGATGAAGAATGGCAAGGCGGTTGGTCCAGATGACATACAGTACCTGTGGAGGTATGGAGATGTTTAGGAAAGATGGCAGTGGACTTTTTAACACAATCTTGGAGAGTGAGAGGATGCCTGAGGAGCAGAGAAGAAGTGTTTTGGTACCAATTTTCAAGAACAAAGGTGATGCTCAGAGCTGTAGTAACTACAGAGGCATAAAGTTGATTAGTCACACTATGAAGATATGGGGAAGAGTTGTTAAAGACAGAGAAAGGACAGGTGACAATCAGTGAGCAGTAGTATGGTTTCATGCCAAGAAAGAGTACTACAGATGCAATGTTTGCTCTAAGAATGCTGATGGAGAAGTATAGAGAAGGTCAGAAGGAGTTGCACTGCATCTTTGTGGATCTAGAGAAAGCATATGATAAGGTGCCAAGACAGGATGTGTGGTACTGTATGAGGAAGTAAGGAGTGGCAGAGAAGTATGTGAGGATGGTGCAGGACATGCATGAGGACAGTGAGACGGTGGTGAAGTGCGCTGTAGGAGTAGCAGATGAATTCAAGGTGGGAGTGGGATTACATCAGGGATCGGCTCTGAGCCCCTTCTTGTTTGCCATGGTGATGGACAGGCTGACAGATGATATCAGACAGGAGTCTCCGTGGACCATGATGTTTGCACACGACATTGTAATCTGCAGTGAGAGTAAGGAGCAGGTGGAAGAGAACCTGGAGAGATGGAGGTATTCTCTGGAGAGAAGAGGAATGAAAGTCAGTAGAAGCAAGACAGAATACATGAGTGTGAATGAGAGGGAGGCAAGTGTAATGGTGAAGATGGAAGGAGTAGAGGTAGTGAAAGTAGATGAATTTAAATACCTGGGGTCAACCATCCAAAGCAATGGAAAATGCACAAGAGAGGTGAAGAAGAGAATGCAGGCAGGGTGGAGTGGGTGGAAACGAGTGTCAGGGGTGATTTGTGACAGAACTATAGCAGCTAGAGTGAAAAAGAAGATTTACAAGACAGTAGTGAGATCTGCTATGATGTATGGTTTGGAAACGGTGGTGCTGACAAAAAGACAGTAGGTGGAGTTGGAGGTGGCAGAGTTGAAGATGCTAAAATTCTCACTGGGAGCGACTAGGAGGGGCAGGATTAGAAATGAGTATATCAGAGGAATAGCTCACATTGAATGGTTTGGAGACAAAGTAAGAGAGGCAAGGCTGAGATGGTTTGAACATGTGCAGAAGTGGGATAGTGGACATATTGAACAAAGGATGTTGAAGATGGAGCTGCCAGGCAGGAGGAAAAGAGGGAGACCACAGAGAAGATTCATGGATGTAGTGAAGGAGGACATGGAGAGGGCTGATGTCACAGAGGAAGGTGAAAGGGATAGGGTGAGATGAAGGCAGATGATCCACTATGGCAACCCCTAAAGGGAGCAGCCAAAAGAAGAAGAAGAAGAAGGAGTCTCACATAAAAAGGAAAAATGGTAACAAGAAAGCTGGGTTGGACTTCAAGGTCAGATTTGATTATGTGCACCAAAAATAAAATAAAATCATTTGCTTAACTCTTATATTTTTAGGGGGGTTTCTATGTATGCGCCTACCTCACTTCATTATCTTGTGTCATCTGGCCACTATCAAATTAATGAATACAAGAGGTTTAATCAGAAAATGGGGAGAAAAAAATGAGGCATCTACTCTGGGCTGTAATAGGTCACACAATGGTTCTTATAATTTGAAGGGTGATTTTAATTAAATTTCAGTTAATTATATAAATATATATCACTGCTTTAGAGAAGCTCATGCAGCAGGGCAGGGATGCACATGCACACACACGCACAAACACTCACATACAAAGGCTGGGATCATGGAAGCTGATATTGTTTCTGTTTGTTGCTTATCAACTGTTGTCATGGCTTCTGTGTATTAAAACCATATATCGCTCTAACCAAACCTTTGAAAACTGTAGAGAACCAAAGAAGATTGTGCGTTCATCTGCTCTGAGTTGTACCTTATGAGTGAAAGCATGTAGATTCTGAGTTGCCAGTATCACTGTTTAGTCCTGCACCTTTTTCACATTCTCCAGCCCAGTCAGTTTGAGGAGGATTTTCTCAGCTTCTTTCAGCAGATCAAACTAAATGCTGATCATTTCTGACCTTTTGTAAAAGAATTCAGTTTGGTGTCTGAGCAGATAAAGTGTCCCATCTAGTGGTAGACTGGGAAACTAAATCACTTATGAACAAACTGTCCAGCCTGTCATTTTGAGGATTTATGTTAGGGAACGTTTTTGAATAGTGAATACAACTAAGCCGTGTGTTTAAAGAACTCATAGGGCTGAGTTTAATCTTTTAAAGACTAAGTAATGTCTTAGAATAAACTGATTTTTCTTTCTCATCAGAAATGACATCCAAACATTTCTCACATTATATTTTGTGCTGACTATCAGTTCTCTGCACAGTAACTTCAACTTTTATTGGGCTATAGTGCCCACACCTCCAGATTTACAATGTCTGCATGCTGAGTCACCTCAGGCCTATACACACTGACACTTTTAGAAGTTGGGTCTGAGTCCTCCCATTCTCATAACTTATTTAAGTTCTATTCATTAAAGTCACAATGCTAAACTGGGCTGACATTTCCAGCAGTTCGTTTAAATTCCCAGATATACAGAATATCCTGAGTGCCATCATACATATGGCTGGCCGACAGGTCTGACACTGCAGAATTTTCTACATAGCTATTTCACTTGTAAGATGTCAAAAAATATTGCACCATCAGTATCAATGTTTTTGCATCAGTGGAAACATCTGTTTGTCAGTGTCTCTGAGTTGCTTGTCATTGTGTTTTATAGTTTGATCTTGTTTTATATTTCTGAGAAAACACACAACTGTTAATCCAGATGTTGGCTTCCCATGCTGTTATGAAAGCATTTGATACAGTGTTCAGCTAAAATGATTTATCTGCCAGAGTAAAAAACAATTCTCTAATGCAGAAGAGTGGCGTAGAAATTCAAACATACAGTTATGACTATACAATACATGTACGTATACATACGGAAGCTCATGAACACACATTACACATGCAACATCACTGGACACACAGTACACTTCTTAAGGGAAGGTCATGGGAAATGTTCCAGAAAACACACCTGTGTGGTTTGTGAGGCACACAGAAACCCTGACCCTCTTTCCCATTGGTCCATCTTTATCCTCCTGTGGCCACCACAGACCAATACGGGCGTGTGTTTCTGCATTCAGAGCAGGCGTCGCCTGTGGTGAAAAGTTTAAAAGAAACTGTGTGGTGTGTCCTGCTGTCCCTCAGCAGAAGCATCAATCAATATGATCCCCATTGTGCTGGCCTCAGTGCTCATTGCTAGCGGTAAGAACATCTGGCATTTTCTAATTCTGTGTGTAATTGTTTTGCAAGTTTCTGTGAGGGATTGTGTGTGCTTGCTTATTGCCACACAGGGAGCTACCCCCTTGCAATTTTTTTTCCCCCCAGAAAAACAGTAATGATGCACTTTATTTCTGATGTGACGGTCAAGCCATCTAATGTCTGTCACATTCACCACCACACCATCTCCTTCTCTTCCAGCTCTCGGGTGTGGAAATCCACCCATTAAGCCCCTCGTTTCCCGTGTGGTCAATGGAGTAGACGCCATACCTCACAGCTGGCCCTGGCAGGTATGCTGATATGCTCACATCTGTCAGCATGTTTATATTTACCAGCTAACTCACGCGTCCAGCATCTGGTTAGTCACCATGAAACCTGGGCAACTGAAATTCCTGTAATTAAATTCTTGTCTTTGAATAAAATCTGCCAACTATATGCAAACCGCCAACACTCCTTCCCTGACGGTAGGCTTTTTTGTTTTTTTTCTTCCTCAGATCTCCCTGCAGTATGAGAGGGACGGTGAATGGAGGCACACTTGTGGGGGATCTCTGATCGCTGCCAACTGGGTCATGACTGCTGCTCACTGCATCAAGTATGATCGTTGGAAGAAAATAAAGACCTAAACACAGAAAACATCTCTATATGTACTTTACATTGAATCTGCTGTAAATCTTGGTTTTACATGCACTAAATTTTCGTTCTGATTCACTTGGGCCTAAACACTTTGTTTTCTCCCACAGCAATCAGCTCTCCTACAGGGTGTATCTAGGAAAACACAACCTGGTTGAGGAAGAGGCCGGCTCCAAAGCCATCCTGCCCGAGACGATTATTGTCCATGAGAAATGGAACCCGATCTTTGTGGCCTTCGGGTAACACGACTGTAGAAAATATCACTGTTCAGGGCGAAGAGCGATCTCATCTGTCAACGTGTGCCAGTGTGATAAAGGGGACTGGGGCTCAAATTTCATTTATTCACTTCAGACCGAATCATTTCTCTGACACAACTTCATCCGTCTCACATGTATACAGATGACGGCGGAGCTTTTTAAGCCTTCTGTCACACTGCTGACCTTTGGATAATCACCTGGACCTTTTTCATTGTGGGGAACTCAAAGCGATAAAATTATAAACTGAGTACATTAATTATTCAGAACATATGGAGGAGGTATCAAACAGGGGGGAAAAAAGCAAGAGTACAGCATGGTCTCATTCTCATTATCTTATCTGACTGTCCTCCTGGTTCTGGTGGATGATTTTAGATTACCTGTCACTATGACCGCTCCTCTGCGTCTCTCTGTCTTGCAGTAACGACATTGCTTTGATCAAGCTGTCAGAGTCGGTGACTTTGAGCAACCACGTGCAGTTGGCATGCATTCCACCTGCTGGCAGTCTTCTGGCTAACCTCTACCCCTGCTACATCACTGGATGGGGCAGAATTTACAGTAAGTCAGAGTGCTTATAGAAGACCGTGATGATTTTTGGTTTTGTACATTGTTATCTCTGTAGGACACTGATGCATCACCAAGCGTGCTAACATTTATAAACAGGTGTGTGTGTCTTTTCGGAGTTACCCAGGGAAACCTCTAAAGTTGGGATGAAATCCACTTGCATTAGATTGTAGCTGAAAGTTTGTTGTTGTGTTTTTTGTTGTTTTTTTTTTGGGGGGGGGGTTACTCCTAAATTGAAAATTTGGGTCAGACTGTGAATTTGCTGCTCGGGGAAATTCTGTAAATCAGCTCTGACAGGCGGGTAGTCTATGTGGGTGATGTAGAGTCTGCCTGTGTGTTTTAGCCGGAGGCCCCATAGCTGATAAGCTGCAGCAGGCTTTGATGCCTGTGGCCGACCATGCCACCTGCACCCAGTTGGACTGGTGGGGTCCTGCCATTAGAACCAACATGGTGTGTGCCGGCGGAGATGGAGTCGTGGGTGGATGCAACGTAAGTTTGTCCAAGTTGTTTTCAACCGTGCATCCAGTTCATTACAGTTATTATTACTATAGTTGCAGTGCTGCCCTGAATGACTCCCTAAATCAAATTTGAATTTCAGTGTGTTTAAATTCCAATATATCTAAGAAATGTTGCCCAGCAACTGTTTTGCTTCCAAGAAACCTGTCAATTGAGTCCCCATTATACTTGGTGAAGCTATTAATTTTTGATGGTGATCTTCATACCTTGTGAGTCTGCCTGCAGTTCCATAAAATGAATGAAACATAAGCCCTTGCATTTTCTTTCTGTGTGCAGGGCGACTCTGGAGGCCCTCTGAACTGTCAGAACGCTGAGGGTGTCTGGGAGGTGCACGGCATTGCCAGCTTTGTCTCTGGGCTTGGCTGCAACTTTATAAAGAAACCCACAGTCTTCACCAGAGTGTCTGCTTTCAACGACTGGATCGACCAGGTGAAGCAGACACACAAACAGAATTAAACTTCTCTGCGAGGGAACATCTCTTTCCTTTGGTTCAGTAATGAAGTTATGGCTCTTTTCTATATCTTTGCAGGTCATGATGAACAACTGAAGAGGATGCAAATGTAAATAAATATAAAAAGTACACTGCATTTATCTCATGTGCTCTGTGTGTGTTTCAGACCATAGCACACTTGCAGCTGACAAACACATTATACTAACTGATCTTTCATGTTGGCTGGCTGACTAGAAAGGGAAACTATTCACGGACTGTCCAGCAGGTGTCCCCGTACACTCTTGATAGGAAATTAGTTCTGACAGCTTTCCAAAGCAGGGAACTGCACAGAACAGTCATGATGTTTCTACTGGGGGAGCAGCAGAAATCATAACATTTGAAAAGCTCATAAAAAGCAAGCAGGTCATTCAGAGGAAATTGTCCAGTGATATCTGAAATTGCACTGGGTTGCATATTTAACAATAACAGTAAAGGATATGCAGATGAAAGATATCAAATTTGAATATCTGCATGAAGCTGTCCCAGTTTGTCTCTGTACCGTCTCCACAGAAAGGACCAGTCCTCTGAAAATGAAGATGGCTAAAATGACAATGTTAACAGCACTTCTGTCACTTTTTTTCTATGAGATGAGGGTGAAAGAGCAAGGGTGGAAAATTACAAAAAAAAGAAAAAAAGATGAAATTGCTCTCACTACTTTCTTTTCTATCAGATTCTTTCTTCATTCCCTCTGTCACATTTCCAGGATGCACTCACTGATAAGCTTTGACAGCATAATGGAAGCATAAGCGGACGTCTGAGGTGCAGTGATCAGACAAGACAAGAGCAAGTAATAATGACTCTATGTGTGTGTGTGTGTGTGTGTGTGTGTGTGTGTGTGTGTGTGTGTGTGTGTGTGTGTGTGTGTGTGTGTGTGTGTGGTGAGACAACACACAGTGTGCCTCGGGGCAGTATTACGGTGGACTGAAGCCTCTGGAAAGGACAGAAATCTTGGGCCCCCCTCAAATGAAATATGGTGGTCACCAGCTATGTACATTAGCAATACAAACAGGCATGTGCACAGATAGACCCCAGGTGGTGCTCTAGCACCTGCCCCTTTGCCTTCTGTCATCTGAAGCACCCTTCTGGAAAGCTTTTTTTGTTTTTCTTTTTTTAAAGGCATTATAGACCTTAATTTCCCCCCATGGAGACACCAATTGCTGATCAACTGTGTTTCAATTTCCAATAACTGCATTTTGACTATTCAATTAATTGTGTGTGACTGGTGAATGAGTCTCGAATGCCCCCTCCCCCAACTGCCCCAAGCACACACACTGTGCCATCATACAGCAGCTGCAGGCTGCATTTCTGCAATGCTGAGTTTAGTGTTTTAATTGCCCTAAGCCTCTGCATTTTCTGTTACTGTTGTGAAAGTACACACAGTAGGTGATTTTTTTTTTTAACAAGGGGCGTGGTGGTTGTGGGGGATATTCATAAATTTAGCATAGGGTACAAAGATATTAACTTGTGCTTAATTACGGCAGCACAATTCATGGATTTTAAAAAGTTATGCAAATGAACGCTCCCACGGCACTTCCTGTTATACCGGAACTTATGGGCCGCATTTAGCACCCATCTGGACAGTCTTTAGGGCTGCACACTTTGCCCACGTGCAAACTCCTCATTTTATTTAAGTTTTGGTGTTCAAATCAGTTTGCTGGAGTACTGCTTTCATATTATGTGGACATTTGGCCCACAGATTAGTTAGACATTAAAATGAGTGACCACACAGAATGCAAATCGGAAGTTAGTGCAAGAACATGGTGTGGGACACAATAGCCCCCACACTCCTCATGTTATTTAATTCTGGGTGTTCAAATCATTTTTTTGGAGTATCACATACTGTGTGGACATTTGGACTGTAGTTTAAGTTTAATTATACAAATGAATCTTAAGCAAGTGCAGTCGGCTATGTTGCATCCGTCAATAACACTGCCATATTAGTACTGGGTTCCAAAGCCCAAACCAGTCATTCAGATCAATAAAGATGCTGGACTTTGGTGTCCCATACAGCTGTTGTAATGAATGGACCAAGAAAACTAAAGAACAAGATACAGTATAACATTTCATAGGGGAGATTTTTCTATTGTAAAAATACTCTGAAACAAATATGTAAGGATTGAAATATGAAAATGTGTCTCCTTTTACTATTTGTTTGGTACAGATGCTCTCTAATCAGAGCCAGGGGTTGTTATAATCAACACATATATGATTATGATGATTGAAAATGTTCTAAAACTTATTCTGGCAGATGCACTATTACTCCACCCTACGCCTCAGAGTCCCCTGTGATTAATCACAGTTAACCAATTAATTAGCTAACATAATGTTATCACAAATAATAGATATTTTTTTGAAAATGGGTGTTATTAGTTAAAATTTTTAATTGATTCCCAGCACTTGCATAAACATAATTTCAGTACAAATTTGAAATAATAAAGATGCAAAAACATGATAAAACATGCTAATTTACAACTTAAAAAGTCAAAAATTTACTATAAAACTTCCAAATTTATAAAAAAAAGTTACATTTTCTTGAGAAGAAAACACCTTCCAAATACTGAAAAACACATTTCCAAGAAAAAAATAAAATTACAACAAAATTAGATTCACAATAAAGTCACAGTATATATATATACGTATACTGTATATGTATGTGTGTATATATATATATATATATATATATATATATATATATATAGAGAGAGAGAGAGAGAGAGAGAGAGAGAGAGAGAGAGAGAGAGAGAGAGAGAGAGAGAGAGAGAGAGAGTAAGTGGTAATTTGGCCAGCCCATTTTCCCTTACTCTGTTCCTCCATTTATAGCTCTCGTCTTCTCTCCACAGGCCATTTCCTCTGGTGAGTGACTGTTTCAGTAGCTGTGCGTCTATTTTGACATTTAATAAAGATCTTAAACTTGTGTTGTGGTTTGATTGCTCTTTCTTGTTGCTGCATCGCTCACCTGAGCTGATTGTTAATTACAATCATGGCATTATCTTATCTTATAAAACTCGACATACCGGGAGAACTGAGGCGAAAACGCCGTGGTTGCTGGGCTGGAGTAAGGCAGAAGACAAGAAATATAAGGTACAGACCCTCCCTTCCATCCGTTGTCATGGGGAATGTACGGTCGTTAGTGGGAAAGGTAGATGAGCTAGCGGCTATCTCCCGCTACGATAGCATATACTACCAGGAATGCTCTCTCCTTTTGTTTACGGAGACGTAGCTATCTGAACTAGCAGCAGATGCTAACATTGAGCTGGAGGGTTTCCACGCGATACGGGCAGACCAAACACCAGACAGTGGCAAAGCAAGGGGTGGTGGAGTGATAATGTATGTTAATAACAACTGGTGCAGACCGGGACATATCACTGTTAAACAACGACACTGCAGCAAAGACATTGAGTTGCTAGCTGTTAGCATGCGGCCTACATATCTCCCGAGGGAATACTCACACATGATCTGCATTGTTATTTATGCAAATCCGACGGCGAACGCTGGGACAGCGCGTGACGTCATCCATTCAGTAACCAGCAGGCTGCAGATAGAACACCCAGATGCTCTTCTCCTCATCTCAGGCGATTTCAACCATGTTTCACTGTCTCCCATTCTACCCACGTTTACCCAGTATATCACATGCCACACTAGAGACAATAAAACACTGGACTTATTCTACGCAAACACTAAGGAGGCGTACACCTCATTACAACTCCCCCCACTCGGGAGATCAGATCACAACTTGGTTCATCTCCGGCCGGTGTACAAACCCCTAGTGCACAGACAACCTCCGGCCATGCGCACAGTGAAGTTTTGGTCTGAGGAGGCAATGGACACTCTAAAGGGCTGTTTTGAAGCCACCGCCTGGGAGCAGCTCTGCGATCCATATGGTGAGGACATCGATGGCCTCACTCACACCATCACGGACTACATCAGCTTCTGTGTGGACAACACCGTTCCCACCAAGACCATACGGTGTTGCTCAAACAACAAACCCTCGATCAACCCTGAGATAAAAACACTTCTGAGAGAGAAGAAGAGGATCTTCAGGTTGGGGAACAGGGAGATGCTGAAGTCCATACAGAGGGAGCTGAGGAGAAAGATCAGAGAAGGCAAGGACAGCTTCAGGAAGAAGATGGAGGACAAGCTGCAACAGAGCGACATCAGCGGGGTCTGGAGAAACCTTAAAACCATCTCTGGGCTCCAGAATACCTCCCCCAAGGCCACGGGGGGCAGGGAGTGGGCGAACAATCTGAATCTGTTTTTCAATAGGTTTGACCAACCGCCCTCCTCCCTGACTGCACAACAACCACTGCTGCCTCTAAAGACATCAAGTCCTGCTGCCCACTCCCCACTCCACCAACACCCCCCCACTCCCAACACACAGCCCCCCAACCTGACCCTCACTAAGACCCAGGTGAGGACGGAGCTGAGGAAGATCAAGGCGAGGAAGGCGTCGGGACCGGACAGCATCAGCGCAAAGCTCCTCAAGTCCTGTGCAGACCAGCTGTGTGGGATTGTGGAGTACATCTTCAATCTGAGCCTGAAGCTGGGGAGGGTACCACAGCTGTGGAAAACATCTTGTGTGGTACCTGTACCAAAGACTTCCCACCCCAAAGATCTGAACAGCTACAGACCAGTGGCCTTGACGTCCCACATGATGAAGACCCTGGAGAGACTGCTCCTTGCTCACTTCCGCCCCCTGGTGGGACCAGCGATGGATCCACTCCAGTTCGCCTACCAGCATGGCATTGGGGTGGAGGATGCGGTGATCTTCCTCCTTCACCGTTCTCTGTCCCACCTGGAGAAGCCCAGGAATGCGGTGAGGATCATGTTCTTTGACTTCTCCAGTGCTTTCAACACCATCCAAGTGATGATCCTGAAGGACAAGCTGCTGTGCGCAGGGGTGGACCAGCACCTGTCATCATGGATCCTGGACTACCTCACTAACCGGCCTCAGTTTGTGAGAACCCGGGACTGTGTGTCCGACACGATCATCGGTAGCACGGGGGCCCCCCAGGGAATGGTTTTGGCTCCCTTCCTGTTCACCCTTTATACTGCGGACTTCTCACACAACACAACACACTGCCATCTACAGAAGTTCTCTGATGACTCTGCGATCGTTGGCCTCATCTCCAATGGGGATGAAGCTGAGTACAGAGGGCTTATCCAGGACTTTGTGGACTGGTGCCATCGGAACTGCCTCCAGATCAACGCGAGGAAAACTAAGGAGCTGGTGGTGGACTGCCGCAGGCAAGGACAACCCCTCACAGCACCAGTAAATATACAGGGAACAGACATCGAGATGGTGACATCCTATAAGTACCTGGGTGTTCATCTGAACAATAAACTAGACTGGTCACACAATACTGACGCACTCTACAAGAAGGGACAGTGCAGGCTGTTCCTACTGAGGAGACTCAGGTCTTTTGGTGTACAAGGGGCACTGCTGAAGACATTCTATGACACGGTGGTGGCATCAGCCATCACTTTTGGAGTGGTCTGCTGGGGCAGTGGCATTACAGCAGCCGATAGGAAGAGACTGAACAAACTGATCAAGAAAGCTAGCTCTGTCCTGGGGCAGCGCCTTGACCCAGTGGAGGAGATAGGAGAGAGAAGGACGGTGGCTAAACTGTCATCTCTGCTGGAGTCCGAGTTCCACCCTATGCAGGACATACTGAATGCACTGAGGAGCTCATTTAGCAGCAGACTACATCATCCTAGGTGCACAACAGAGAGGTTTCGCAGGTCCTTCCTACCTACGGCTGTCAGACTGTACAACCTAAGCAGGGCTGCTCGCAGAGATAGCAAAAAGACGTGACAACCTAATAGCTTTGAATGCAAAAGACGCAATAGACTTATACAATGGTCCCCTTCGGCATACAACTAGGAAAATACCGGTCGCTATGGAGGGTGAGAATATGTATGGGTACATAATCATACCATGTAGGATAACTAAGTAGACGGTTGTGCTGTTTCATCCAATCTAGCAACAATGCTCCGCACTGTGTGTGTTTATATATTTACATATTTATTCCATCTAGCTACAATGCTCCGCACTGGGTGTGTTTATATATCTACATATTTATTCCATCTAGCTACAATGCTCCGCACTGTGTGTTTATATACTCATATATTTATTCCATCCAGCTACAATGCTCCGCACTGTGTGTCTCTCTCTCTATATATATTTATATTTATATGTACATATGTATACTTGCTGCTCTTGTTTTTTTTGTTTTTTTTTTTTTTCTCTTGCCTTCTGATTGTTGCTGTGAGTGTTGCTATCCCTGTGCTGTTGCAATCCTGGAATTTCCCCATTGTGGGACTAATAAAGGCTTATCTTATCTTATCTTATATTAAATAAAGTGGAATAAGTATTGAACAAGCTTGGTGAAATTCATTTAATATTTAGTAGAAAAGCCTTTGTTGGTAATAACAGCTTCCAGATGCCTCTTGTATGGAGAAAGTAGGCACAGGCATTGCTCAGGAGTGATTTTAGCCCATTCTTCCACACAAACTGTCTTCAAATCTTGAATGTTCCGTGAGTGTCTTCTGTGAACTCTGATCTTCAATTTGTTCTATAGATTTTCAATTGGATTCAGGTTAGGTGACTGACTGGGCCATTCTAGCAGCTTTACTTTCCTTCTCTGGAGCCAGTTGAGAGTTTCCTTGGCTGTGTGTTTGGATCATTGTCTTGCTGAAAAGTCCACCCTCATTTCATCTTCATCATCTTCAGCATCTTGGAAGATGGCAATAGATTCTTATCATGGATGTCTCTGTACATTTGTCCATTCATCTTTCCTTCAATTATATGAAGTATGCCTGTACCATGTGCTGAAAAACACCCTCACACCATGATGGGATGGGCAGTGCTGTTTCTCCTCCAAACACCAGTCTATATTCTCCCAGTATTTTTACTGGCTTGCCCAAATGTTGTGCAGCAAACTTTAGACGAGCTTCAACATGCTTTTTCTTCAGCAATGGAGTCTTGCGAGGTGAGCGGGCATAGAGCCTGTGTTAGCTGAGTGCATTACTTATTGTTTTCTTTGAAACAGCAGTACCTGCTAACTCCAGGTCTTTCTTGGAGCTATCCACAAGTGGTCTTTGACTCTTGGATAACTGTTATAATTCTTTTGACTCCTCTGTCAGAAATCTTGCAAGGAGCTCCTGGTCATGGCCGGTTTATGGTAAAATGATCTTCTTTCCACTTCTGAATGATGGCTCCAACAGTGCTCACTGGAACATTCAGCAGTTTAGAAATGCGCCTGTAACCAATGCCGTCATTATGCTTTGCAACAATAAGGTTGCGGAGGTCTAGCGAGAGCTTCTTACTTCTACGCATCATGGGTTCTTTGTGGTGTGACAATTTGATATTCACATACCTTTTCAAAGGCTATCAGTCAGGATTTAAACAGCTAAATTAATTTGTACTGAAGGGGGATGGGATGGCTTCCTAAATTCTGATGGATTTCAGCTGGTTTCTTGGCTTTCTATGCATTTTTGCACCTCTTTTTCTTGATGTGTTCAATACTTATTCCCTGTGTCATTCCACTTTATTAAGTACAACTTGTTTTGTAAACACAGTTGCCTTGATTTCTTTGAATGTATGGATATATGGTGAAAATCTCAGGTCAATGGCTCCATCAGAAATATGTTTAATGAGTCAAATGTTGACGTGTTCAATACTTATCTTCCCCACTGTATACTCTGTGTGTGTGTGTGTGTGTGTGTGTGTGTGTGTGTGTGTGTGTGTGTGTGTGTGTGTGTGTGTGTGTGTGTGTGTGTGTTTCAGTGGTGTTGGATGATTAAAATTTCTAATCCCAATTAGTCTTTTGGAACGTTGAGTTAATTGCTATTAATAACGCGTTAATCACATGTTTTTCCATTCAGATATAGTGTACCTTAAGTTGGTAATTTTTCAAGTTTCTCATACTGTTACAAACATGGGAGTGGACAAATATACTTGCTTTCTTCACCTGCAGGTTTATTAAAGCTCTCAACATACCCAAAATGAAAAAAAAACTATCCAGTATATTCTCCAGAAATAATATTTCTGGTGCGCACCGCGTCATTACGAGCTACAAGCACAAAAAGTGCATAAATCATAAATCATGACTCTTCCTTTGTTTGCTAGCGGCATGTCCTGGGGAAACCCCCATGAGTGCCTGGTATCATTGGAAAGCTTAGAAATCATACTTTCTGAAAATATATATGTTTTTGTGGAAGATGTAGCTCCCGACCGATCGAATGCGAGTTTTCAACCTAGCCAAAATATAAACAAATAGTCTTTTTCCAGGCCGTTTTGGTGCACTTCCTACACATTAAATATCATTTTGAAGGTCTTTCAATACAGAATATGGAAATAATGTTACACCAGTTTTGAAAATGTCCTCAAAGTGACTCATTTTGCCAGCACAGGTCATTTGTTTACAGTGTTAGCATCTTAGCAGCGGCGCTAACAAACGTAGCTACTATTGCGCTCATGACACACCGCAACACGCTACAAAAACAACGAGGGAGTGAATAGACATTCTGAACACAGCTTGAGAATTTTTTTTTAGACTGGTACTTACCAACAGTTGGACCTGTGGGGATGAAAACAGACAAATTTCTGTCCGTCTCAGTAGATATAGATCAGCTATAACCTAGCATGTAGCTAGTAGCAACTAGCTATGAGCTAGCTAGGTTCCACAGAAGAACAACACAACATCCAGGCGAAGTTTTGGAGGAAGCTACAATAATTATCCAGGTGAGAGCTCCAACAGATAACGTTATAAACTTAACAATGACAGCACTTTGGTGATATCCATAGCTATAATCAAGCTTGTCTGCATGGTGCACACAGTTTCAGTGGCCTTGGTTTGGCCTTGGTACGGAGAGCGGCTAGGCCAAAAAGTACTGTTTGCGCTTTCTGCCGTTAACCGCGATCTCAAACTTTGTGATATATACACTACCGTTCAAAAGTTTGGGGTCACCCAGACAATTATTTTGTGTTTTCCATGAAAAGTCACACTTATTTACCACCATGAGTTGTAAAATGAATAGAAAATATAGTCAAGACATTGACAAGGTTAGAAATGATGATTTGTATTTGAAATAATAATTTTTTCCTTCAAACTTTGCTTTCGTCAAAGAATCCTCCATTTGCAGCAATTACAGCATTACAGACCTAACATGATTGCACAAGGGTTTTCTAATCATCCATTAGCCTTCTGACGCAATGAGCAAACACATTGTACCATTAGAACACTGGAGTGATAGTTGCTGAAAATGGGCCTCTATACATCTATCTAGATATTGCACCAAAAACCAGACATTTGCAGCTAAAATAGTCATTTACCACATTAGCAATGTATAGAGTGTATTTCTGATTAGTTTAAAGTTATCTTCATTGAAAAAAAGTGCTTTCCTTTCAAAAATAAGGAAATTTCTAAGTGACCCCAAACTTTTGAACGGTAGTGTATATATAATATATATAATGTAATATATATAATATAATATATATTGTGGTGGACACACATACGGGACCTGTTTTGTGACTCACATTTTAGGTCAGAACAAAGTAAGAGGCTTCCTTGGTGATTACAGGAAGCTGCAAGAATCTTAGCTTTGGTATGCAAGGCTTGAGACTGTGGGGGGTTTAATTAAAGGATTAAAGAAGGGATGCATTGTAGACAGTGGAAGTGATATCATGGAGAGAGGATGCATTGTGACTGTCTTTATTATGCAAGGTGGTCTGTGATACATGTGACCTGTGAAATGTAAGAGTCCTGATATTTAAGGATGAGAGTTTCCTGTGTGGCTCCTCTTACTGCTTTGAGATGATGGTGATGTGAATAAAGCTGACTTGAGAGAGAACTCTGCCTCGTCATTTTCACATCTCCACAATATAGTATTTTATATATATGTATGTATGTATGTGTGTGTGTGTGTGTGTATATATATACTGTATATATATATTAGTGGTGTTGGCATTATCGCGTTAATCGCTTGTTAACATTTTGCCCCCCTTAACGCTGACAAATTTTGTGATCGCGGTTAACAGCAGAAAGCGTAAACAGTACTTTTTGGCCTGGCGGCTCTCCGTACCAAAGCCGCTCTGGCCTCAGACACTGTGCATGCCATGCAGACATTGCGAAGTCAAACAAGCTGGATTACAGCCGTGGAAATCCCCAAAGTGCTGTCATGTTTAAGTTTACAACATTATCTGTCTGCGCTCTCACCTGGATAATTGTTACAGCTCCCTCCAAAACTTCACCTGGATGTTGGGTTGTTCTTCTGTGGAAGCTGGCTAGCTGGCTAGTAGCTACATGCTAGGTTGTAGCTGACCTCCAGCAGCTGACACAGACAGAAATTTGCCTGTTTTCATCCTCATATCTTTGGGTCCAACTATTGGTGAGTACCAGTCTAAAAAAATTCTCAAGCTGTGTTCGTAATGTCCATTCACTCCCCGCCGTTTTTGCAGTATGGTGGGGTGTCATCACGGGCAAGATAGTTGTTTGTTTATGTTTGCAATTGTTCTGCTAAAAGGGAAATTGTGTCTGCTGTGATACACGAGGTCCATGGTTTTGTGTTGATCTACTTAAAAGCTGTGGATGTTTGCTATGGGAGAAAGAACAAGCTCCATTTGTGGCTGCTGGCTGGTTGGATGCTGAGTTGTGCTGCAGTGATGTTAATGTTCCCTGGCATTCCGTTGTTTGCACATGCAGCCTACTTTTGAGAATTTTCTGGAGAATATTCTGGATAGTTTTTTTTTTTATCATTTTGGATATGTTGAGAGCTTTAATAAACCTGCAGTGAAGACAGCAAGCATATTTTTCCACTCCCATGTTCATAACAGTGTTATAACTGCCCTTCAGGGCAGGAACAAAGACCCAAATGCTGCCTGTGAGTTTGCAGGAGTTTAATTAAAACACAAAAATACAACTTCTTCTTCTTCGTCGATCACTAGATGGTCACACCAGCTGCCCTGACGAATGCTGCCGTCCTGCGGAGGTCCCCGTGCAGCTTTTGGTTCAGCGATGTGGGGTCAGGCCACGTAGCTCGTCTGAGTGCAGCGTGGTCTGGGCAGTCTTGGAGGAGGTGTTCGCTGGTCATTTGGGCAGTACCACATGGGCATCTGTCCGATTGTCCAACTTTAAGTTTCTGGTGCATGTGAGCATGCATTCTGTTATGTCCAGTTCGGAGTCTGAACAGAACGACTTGGTCAGCCCTGCTCAGACTATAGTAGTTGTCATCCTTGCAGAAGTTTGGGTGTTGCTGCTGCCACTTCTTGTGAGACAGGGCCTTAATAATGGTTTTCTCCTCACTGTAAGAGACCTGCCTGTCTTCCTGGTCTTGCTGCCCACCCTCCTTAGCAAGTCTGTCAGCCGTCTCATTTCCATAGATTCCACAGTGGGCAGGAATCCATTGGAGTGATACGTTCACCTGTGTTGCTAGTTGAGACAGAGTGAGGGCGAGTTCATTCAGTTCTTTGCGTCGGGGGTCCTGAAGTGCATCCAAGACAGAGAGGGCATCAGTGAAGATGACGACCCGCTTGTGTGCCTTGTCTTGATGTTCCCTGACGTGGGCCGCTGCTGTTCTCAGGGCCTCTGCCTCAGGCCTGAAATTGGTGGCGTACTTTCCAGTCGCAATGGGAATATGGGTCTCCTCGTCAGCGTACCTGATGTACACGCCGCCTCCGCCATTCCTGGTTGCTTCCATGGCAGAGCCGTCTGTGTAGACGTGAGTCCACTGCTCTTTAGGGTAGGCAGACTGAATGAACTCCAGGGCCAGCGACTTCCTCTCATGGTCTGACTGTGTTCCTTTCTTCCCAATGCCCGATATGACTGTGCGTATGGCTGGGAAGTTCTGTCGGTTCCAGGAGGGAACAGATGCTATGGGTGGTATTGGTGTGGGTATGTGGTCCATCAGTTCTGGGTCTCTCCTTTCAAGTGTCCTGCTCTGGTGGATGAAGCTCGATCTCTTAAGTCTCCCTTTTGTTGGCTTGTTCAGTCTGTCCTTCATGGGATGGTTTTCCAGTCTTTTGAATTTGGCGGCCTGGGTCAGTACCTTGACGTTTCTTCTGTCTTCCAGTGGTGCAAGACCTGTTGTTTTCTCCAGCGCTTTGATAGGTGTACTGCGCATGGCTCCTGTCATCATTCGCATGGCTTGGTTTTGGAGTCTGTCCAGCTTCTCAGTGTTGCTTTTGACAGCTGTTGAGGTTGCTGCCATGCCATACTCCAGAACAGGCTGAATCCTCCCCACATAGAGCTTCTTCAGGACACCCTGGTCTGCACCCCAGTCTGTTCCTGACAATTTCTTCATTAGGGCCATCCTGATCTTTGCTCTTGCCTGGTTCTTGTGCAGCTGGTTCTTCCAAGTCAGTCTGCGATCCATGGTGATCCCGAGGTATGTGGGTGCATATTCAGCCTGGAGCTCATGGGAGTTGATCTGCAGTTTCACCTTCTGGGGTTGGGTGGACAGGGTGAAGACGGTGTATGTAGTCTTCCTCTCATTTAAGCTTACAAGCCATGACTTGGTCCATGCCTCGATCAGCCGGAGAACTTGCTGCACTCTGTAGTTTGCAGTCACGATGCTTTCCTCACTGCACCAGAGGGCTAGGTCATCGGCATAGATGGCACCTTGTATGTTCCTTGGCAAACTCTGGATGATGTCCTTAATGAATACAAGGAAGAGTGTTGGGGAGAGCACTCCTCCTTGTGGGACTCCTTCCCTCAACACCTTCTTCTTGCTGGAGTACTGTCTGACCTGGACTCTGGCTCTTCTGTTGTGCAGGTATTGGGCAATCCACTTGTACATGCGCCCAGCGATACCGCACTGGTGCAGTTTCAGCTTGAGGCCATCTTTCCATACCCTGTCAAATGCCTTTTCTAGATCAATCCATACAGCGAGGGTGTGCTTTTTTTCTTGGAAGGCATCTTCTATGGCTTGAGAGATGTATGTTATTTGGTCCTCTGTAGACCGGTTCTGCCTGAAGGCTGCTTGCTCTGGGCCGATGTGTTGTTTTCCTTCCAAGTGCCATATGAGTCTGGTGTTGATGAGACGCTCTAGCAGCTTTCCTATGCAGCTTGTAAGGCTTATGGGGCGATAGCTTTCAGCCTTCAACTTATCTTTGCCTTTTTTGTGCACTGGAATCATCGTGGCTTCTCTCCAGATCTGAGGCACAGTCCCTGATCTCCAACTGTCATTGAAAAGCTGCAGAAGTTTCTTCTTAGTTTTGGGGCCAAGGTTCAGCAACATTTCATTTGTGATCTTGTCAGACCCAGGGGCTTTTTTCAGCTTCAGTGTTGTCATTGCATCCTCCAGCTCCTTGAGAATGAATGGCGAGTTCATCACTGGTTCAATCTGTGCGTTCTGATGAATTCACTGGGCTCCTCTGACAACCTTTCTTCTTTCTGGTGGAATCTGAAGATGGCTCGTCTTCACATACTGGTTGATGAAATGGTCTGCTGCTTTCTTGCCGGTCAGCAGTTCTTGATCTGCCTGTACTGTGATCGGTGAGCTTTTGCTGTTCTCGTCGTTGAGGGCTTGAGCCAGTTTCCAAAGCTTGTTGCCATCCTTGTCCAAGTTGAGCTGCTCTGTCTTTTCTTGCCATCTCTTACGAGCTTCCTGTATAAATGTCTGCCTGTGTTTTGCAGTGACCGCCTTCAGGGCAATGTTGTTTTCTACTGTAGGATCTGCTTCTACTTTTTTCCTTGCCTCTGCCACACTGTCTTCAAGCTGCTGGAGCTCTTCTGTCCAGTAAGGCCTATAGTTCTTTCTGGCTCCCCGAGGTATAGATTCATTTGCAGCCTTTAGAATAGCATGGTTCAGCACCCTGACTTTCTTGTTGAGGTTCTGCTGCTTGTGACAGATCTCCGCAGAGTACCGGTCCACCAGTGTTGAGAAGCGCACCCAGTTGGCCTTCTTATAATTCCACCTGGGGAATGTCTTAGCTTCTTGTGGTTTGTAGCTGATGTCCAGTCTGATCTTCACAGGTTTATGGTCACTTCCCCCGAGCTGGCCAAGTACTGTTCTTGTTGCCAACCTGGCCATGTCGTTGGTGGCAAACGCAAGATCGGGCGTGGTGTTACTCAGCCATACCCTGGAGAAGAACGTTGGTGGATCATCAGGATCATTCATTAGCAGAAGACTGTTTTCGACTTGCCAATCTTCCACCTCCTCTCCTCTTCTATCTGCTTCACTGTATCCCCATGCCTCTGAGTGACTGTTGAAGTCACCAATGACTAAGCATCGGTGGTCTGGGAGTTCCATTTGGTCAAGTGAGAGCTCTCGCTCTGGGGGGCAGTACACATTGAAAATCGTGATGCTTTCATTGTGAACCATAATTCGAACTCCATGGATTTCTGCCTGGTTGTTGGTACTGACGTCTAACTCTTGTGCTGGTATGGCGTTTCTGACAAGAATCGCCACTCCTCCTTTTGTTCTTCCTTTTCTGTCTTTCCTGAAGACCTGGTATCCCCTAACACTGAAGCGTTGGTTTTCCTTCAGGTGTGTCTCCTGTAGGCAGGCTACATCAATGTCTTCTGAGTGGAGTCTTTCGGCAAGGGATATTTTTTTGTTATAGACTCCTTCTGCGTTCCATTGGAGGATGTTGACGTTCCTCTCCTTTGGCGTCTCTTTTCGGCCAGTAGCATTCCTCGTTCCCCGTCCCCTGGTCGTGCAGGATGAGGTGAGGTGACCTCCGGTAGCTGAGGGTGGGCCCCTTTGAGGCTGAGGGCCCGGCACTCTTCCTCCCCGGCGGATCCCCAGAGGACGAGCACCATCACGTGCAACATCAGTGTGACTCATCATAAAGCGAATATGCGTGATGCAGAGGTTTGTGGCACCACAGGGGTCCTGCATCTCCGTCTTCAACCATGGACGTTTGTTGGGGGTCCCTCCCCTAGACCAACTGCCTTCCATGGCTGGATTGTCGAGAGCTTGGTCCACTCTGTAGAAAGGTTGCCTGCCAAGGCTTTCCGAGACCCTTCTTCCCGTGCAACTGTCTGTCCTCCTCCGCCTTCACAGCCGTTGGGAGTTCGCACTCCTCTCCGCCTGTTCTGCCGTTGGGACATCTGTTGCTGTAACAAAAACTTGGGTTTTACGTGAGTGATTTGTTACATGCTGCACAACCCCCAACCTGGAGGACCAGGGTGCACTCTTTAGTCTGGCCTCTACCCCACGCGGACCTGTTCGACATGGTTGAACCTTCTGGGAGCACTACGCTCCCGTCGACATAGCTCCGGGGGTTGCTGAGGCACGCAAGCCGCTGCACCCCGACAAGGTATGTGCACCATTGGCAGCGGAAAAATACAACAAAACAAGACACTTGCTCATGACCCACAAACAGAACAGACAAGGTGACCTGCAGAACCCTAAGACTGTTATGGTGCGTCCCTCACGGACCGCAAATGAGACGCTATAGGCGACCAGTGAGTTTGCGTATTTATTTAACAAGGACAAAAGGTACAAAATAATGAGCCTCATGGGGCAAAACACAAACAAGGACTATGGTTAAGGCACACAGACGATAAACACAGGCTAAGGAATAAACTTACAGAGAGTGGCGAGGAACAGGAGGATGACTGGAGCCAGGATATAGGGACTCCCGTCTAACGTTGGGGAGACCAGCGTTATTCATACACAAATGAGGTCGCAGCCCCAAGAGACCAAAGCTGCTCCCTTAAACAGGTAACAGGATAGAACAGCTGACGAGGGCATCATCAGCTCCATTGATTCCAGCTGTCACAGCCAGCTCAGCTCTGACAGCCGGAAGCCCCACAGAGACGCTGTCAGAATAGAGCTCTGCGGGACCATAAGGAATACTATCGAATGGGAAGAAAATACTGCATGACCCGAGCGTGGACGAGATCTGCGCTCAGACCATGACAGTACTCCCCCCCGAACGACTAACTCTGGGTGTAACTGTAACATCCAAGCCTCCCCCGCCCCACCCAGAAGGATACGAAATCTCACCCAGGGTGGATGGAGGAAGGAAAAGGCTCGACGGGCAAGAATCAAAGAAAAGACACCAAAAAACAACGACCAGGGCCAAAACCAGAACAAATACGAGCGTAGTGCACAACAGAGCAAGGGGAAAAAAAACACAGATGTACTCCATTATGCACAGGCAGAGAACAAAACCAAAAAAGCAAATAACAGATACACGGTTAAACACCATAATAAGCAGGCGTCTCTCCACCAGAGAAGGGAAAACACAAAATCACACTAAAGTAGCGGCAAAATACAGACAGTTCAAAACAATTCAAATAAATGGCCATAGGCAAACAAAGGAACATCTAACAACCTATGGAGGGAACAATCAAAGGAAAAAAAAAAACACGCGCTAAGGAGTGGCGAAATACACAGAATAACACCAGCGCATCCCTAAAATTACAGCAGAGCAGAGAAGGAAAAAAAACAGGGATGACAGCAGGCAAAAACACAATGGCATGAAGCCAACAGTTTGGGGGGTCTTACTGCGTCAAGCGTCCAAATCGCTGGCAGGGGAAAAAGGAAGAGTTCGGGCAGCCTACCCCAGTCCCAGGCCCGGAGAAACAGTACCTCTGACGGCTGGACCAGGTCGCCAAGCAGAAAGTTCAGTTTGTCGGGTGGCCGACCCAGAACGTCAAACTGGCGAAACAGTTTCCCAGGCAGCCGACCCGCATCATCAGGCCACCAGGACCACAGGGGAGAACTCAGAGGCGGCCTCCCTATGGCGAGGAGCAGCGATGGAGAGCCGAGCCGATTACGGAGAATCCCCGCGGCACCCAATGGAGGGAAAGAGGAAACGGGGAAAGGAAGAGGGACCGGTCCGGCGTTGATCGGCAGAGGATCTGCAGCTCCTTCTCCGAACCTCAAACAGACTGGTGCTGCGCTCACGTTGGGTCCGAAGTGGGACCGTGCTGCACCCATGACGGACCCTGACTGGGTCAGAGCAGCGTCCATGACAGACCCCGACTGGGTCAGCCTAGCACCCACGTCGGACCCTGATTGGGTAGCGGCTGCACCCATGTCGGACCCCAATTGGGCCTGAACACAACCCACAACGGACCACAATTGGGTCAATGCTGCACCCGTGATGGACCCCGATTGGGTCACGGCTGCACCCACGCCGGACCCCAATTGGGTCAATGCTGCACCCGCGATGGACCCCGACTGGGTCGGTGCAGCACCAGGGACGGCCTCCAAACCCGAGCCCAGAACCTCCAGCACAGCGACCGGGATCGACTCCACACCGGTCACCCTGGGAGAAGGCTCAGGAGAAGAAAAAGAACCGGGATCAGGATCACCGGTAGTGACAGAGCCCAGCGAGACAAGCTCGGATGCAGCGGACGGCTGCACCCAGCTCGTCTCCCCGAGAGACAGGCAAGAATGCTCCAGAATTGAGAGGAGAAAGACAAAATGGAGCACTTGCCTGATCTCGAGTTCTGTCGCCGTCCAGGACTTCGACGATCCGGGCTCAGACGGAAGAAGGTCACCATCTGGTTCCCACTCAGCTACGGCGGGCTCCGCAGCCGGCATGATGGAGTCCACAGTCTGGAGATTACCTGACACAGATGTCCACGCCGAGGGCCCGCAGGCGTGATGGCAGGGGCTCCGTGACCTGCTGGGTTGGACTGTCCCTCCGTGGAGACCTGGGGACACTTGCTCGTTGGCGCAGGCTCCAATCTGCAGTCCGCCCTCCTCCTCTGCCCGTGTCGTGGCTGCAGGGCTGGGTCCAGGCTCTCCAGGCCCACAGGCTCTCTCCTCATCTGATGGCATAGTCCGGGCACCAAGGAATGCTCAGGGGAAGGAGACACAAAGGTAGCAGGTTCATAATTAATTTCTGCAGCAGGTGGAGGGAGCTCGGGGGACTGTGAACCCTGAACTCCACCCCCAGGAATCAAACAAGGCAGTTCATCCAGTGAAGGAAAAGAATGAAGAGACACTTGCCTGATCCGCTGAGGGCCGATAGAACCCGCTGCAGTGGACTTGGTTCTTCCATTCCCCCACTGGATGGAGACGGAGGACCCCCCGGGAAGTTCTGGATTCCTCTCCACCAGCCTGACTGCCGCCGTCACATGCTTCATAATCAGTGTAGGATGGGAGGCGGAGCGAGCTGCAGCCACTCGGTCCCGGATGGAAATCGCTGTCAGCTGTAAATCCTCTGGGGGAATCCCGACTGACATCTCACTCCGGCGGGGATGACCTCTGGGTGGTGCAAACTCCTGGACTGGATGGGGGACAGGAATGGGATCCCGAAGCAAGGAGCGAGGATGCCTCCTCTTCAGCTTCCTGACGGAGTTTCCCTCCAGCCCACGGAGCTTCTCCCGGAAAGCAGAGATGTCCGCCATCCTCGCCGTGATTTCAGAGTGGTCAGCGTAGCGAGGATGGTGGTTAATGGTCGCCTCAGCGAGGTCCAGGTACCAGCGTGTAGTGCTGGGAACGGAGTGATGGTGAGCGCTGGAGATGATCCCGTTGATCTCGATAAGGGCCATCACCAGCTCGTAGCCCAGGCTGATGGCGTAGCCCTTGAGCGGAGCCATCTTCCAGCACACTGGTACGAGGAAGACAGGGAAAACAAACAAGCCCAGCAAAACTCACGGTGACCGGAATCTCGTTCTGGCTGAGACCTACTGTTACGGTGCAGCCCTCGTGGACCGCAAATGAGATGCTATAGGTGACCAGTGAGCTTGCGTATTTATTTAACAAGGACAAAAGGTACAAAATAATGAGCCTCGTGGGGCAAAACACAAACAAGGACTATAGTTAAGGCACACAGACGATAAACACAGGCTAAGGAATAAACTTACAGAAAGTTTGTCTTTATACCTTGATTGATTACCTTGTAAATATACTTGGCAATAAAGCTGATTCTGATTCTGATTCTGATGGAGCCTTGAGTATTTTTATCATGTTTATAGTCAGCTTCATGTGTGCCTGTGTTTGTGTCTATGTTGAACGTAATTTGTGGCTTGTAAATATGGATGTCACCAGACTGCAAAACAAATCTACCTACGGGTACAAATAAAGTAACCTGAACCTGAACCTGTGGCGAGGAACAGGAGGATGACTGGAGCCAGGATATAGGGACTCCCGTCTAACATTGGGGAGACCAGCGTTATTCATACATGAATGAGGTCGCAGCCCCGAGAGACCAAAGCCTATCCCTTAAATAGGTAACAGGATAGCACAGCTGATGAGGGCATCATCAGCTCCACTGATTCCAGCTGTCACAGCCAGCTCAGCTCTGACAACCGGAAGCCCTGCAGAGACGCTGTCAGAATAAGAGCTCTACGGGACCATAAGGAATACTATCGAATGGGAAGAAAATACTGCATGACCCGAGCGTGGACGAGATCGGCGTTCAGACCATGACAAAGACCACCAGGCAAAAAGGTAAGGCATTTCAGGTGGCCTATAGGAGTCCCAAGACCACCAGATCATGTGGTGGAATAAGTTGGGTGTCCTCCAAGAGTTCCTGAGCCACCCAAGCAAATGGCGTAGTCCATGGCGTAAGCAAATGGTGTAGTCCAGCATCCATGAGCCAACGGGCCATGGAGCACGATGCGCCCCCTCCTGGAGGTGGCAGCTGGAACTAGTGCCAGCTGCAGACCACAGGGACTGCAGCATGGATGAGATGAGTCAGTGGTGGCGGGGAGTTGACATCCGACGATGACGGCTGGCCAGCGAGGAAACCAGACGATGAAGAAGACTGACGAGCGGGCAAACCAGACAAAGAGGGTGGTCAACCAGCGAGGAAACCAGGTGACGAAGACAGCTGATCAGCAGGGAAACCAGGCAAAGAGGATGGCTGACCAGTGAGGAAACCAGACAAAGAATACAGCTGATCAGCGGGGAAACCGAAGTTGGCTTACCTTCGGTGACCTCTGGCGAAGGTTGTTGACCATCGGCGACCTCAGGCATAGACTGACAACCATCAGTGACTTCAGGTGAAGACTGATGACCAGTGGCAAAACCAGACGAGGACCCAGATAGGGAAACAGAAACAAACACCAGGTCACTATCACCGGCAGCAGTGGAGCCCGATGAGGAAAACTCAGAAGCAGCTGGCAGCTGCAAATGGTTCTTCTTGTCAAAAACAAAGCAAGACCTCCCTAAAACTGATAATGTAAAAACAAAAAAGAGGACTTGCCTTAACTCGAACTCTACTGCCGTCCAGGACTCCGGCAACTCTGCTGCAGTGGCCTGAGCAGCAGGCATGATGGCGGGTGAATCTGGCAGAACCCCAGTCGTGGCGGTTGATGCTGGTGGAAATCCAGGCACAGCGGCTGATGCTGGCGGAACCCCAGATGTGGTGGCTGAAGCAGGTGGAACCCCAGACGGGGCAGCTAACGCTAGTGGACCTCCAGACGTGGCGGCAGAAGCTGGGGATCATCTCACCGACTGGTCCTGCAATGCCGAAACCAGGGGACACTCTGTTGTCGGCTCAGACTTCAGGATATAGGGGGCGCTCCTTTCCCATCCAGGAAGAGGCTGTGGGGCCGAAACAGGACTCTTCAGAACTGCAGGCCCCTCCATCGTCTGGCGCTCCCTCCCAGGACCGGCGCACACATAGGAGAAACAGAGGAGGACATGGGAGAAGCAGGTGAGGATTGAGGACAGGATGCAGCAGTAGGTGGTGAGGGCTCAGCCACAGAGGATGGCTGCTGCTGAGCCCCCCCACTGGGAATAAGGCAAGACAATTCATTTTTAGGTGTAAGAAAATGAAAGGATACTAGCTCTAGTTCCCGGGGAGTGGTGGTTGCTGCTGCTGTAGGCCTGGATAATTCCCTCTCGTTAGCTGCAGCGGGAGAGGGAACCAATGTGGAGAGTGGAGGAGCCAGCCCTGTAGGCATGAGGACGGCCGGATTCTCAGCAGCAAAGAGAAGTAAGGGCGAAGGCAGCGGTTGACTCATGTCCAAAAACACAGGGAGATATAATTTGAAATGCAAGATAATTCATTAACACATAGACTAAATAAACACGACTATAATAACCAAACTAAGATTATGATAATGGGGCAACTCAAAACAAACAGAGGCAAAGGCCAAACTCGGAACATCATACAAACAAGACCATACACAAATACAATAAAAATAAGATGAGGAAAGTACAGAAAATAATCTAAAATAACTGAAAGAGTGAGCATGGTGCTCCCACCATGCTCCTCATCGTGACAAACAATATGACAAACTTGAAAAATTACTGACTTAAAGTACATTGTATCTGTATGGAAAAAACACGCGAGTAACGCGTTATTAATTCCAAAAGATTAATCACGATTAAAAATTTTAATCGTCCAACACCACTAAATACACCCACACACACACACACACACACACACACACATATATATATATATATATATATATATATATATATATACATATGGATCATTATGGATATTGATGTAATAATTCACATTTTATTGTCTGACATTTGTAATGTTTGATTCAGTTTTTTCCACACAAACCTGCTTGTGAAACTTTAAAAACTGAGGAAATTTATGATTTTATACAGAACCTCAGAATCTTAGAAAATTCTTGTCTTGATCTAAACTCCACAACACTGATTTATGTCAATATTTTTGAATCTAACTTAGAGAGAAATGAGCAGGTGAGGCAGTGAGCTCGATCAGAGTGGACTTTATTCTCTCTAACCACAAGTCAACAAGAATAACCCAGGTCGCTGGGCATCTCTCTTTTATATCTTACATCCGTGCCTAGCGACCTGGGAGTTCACACCACAATACACACAATCGCAATGCGCATCATCACAAAGCCTGTCGGTGCATTAACATGCAGTCCGGTGGAGAAGCCACAGTCTGCCCGGTGCATCTGCCTAACAGTCCTTTAGCATCTCCACCTCCGCTGTCCCGTCTCAACCCCTCGTCGGCTTCTCTCCTTCTGTGCCTTTCAGTCTGAGTGGAGAATGTAACGTCTAGGTCCCCCACACCACCACCCCCGAACACTCAGAATGGGTCTTAACCCTCATGTCCTGTGGGCTTCAGCCGACGTCCATAGCGGCTGTAACGGGAGGTTGCTGGCTTCGAGGCGCTGCTGTGCTGGTGGGGTGCTCCTAGAGGCACGTCCGTCTGTGGGGGAACACTGGGGGGGGGGGACACATCTTCACCATGCCATTGTGACTGAGCTGATGATTCATTTACCTGGGGAGCTCTCAGTGGGGGTTGTCCGCGCCGAGGAGCTCAGGCCAACACCACCTGCTAGTCTGCTAATACGAACGCGGGCTTAAGCCTGTCTATGCAGACTGTTTCTCTGTGTCCCCCCAAGTCTAACACAAAATGTTTATCTCCAGGTTCCAACACTCTGAACTGGCCGTCATAGGGCGGGCGCAATGAGGTCCGGTGGGCATCGTGCCTGACAAACACGAATGACGCATCCTTCAAGGTCCTTGGGACGAAAGTGCGGGGAAAACAGTGGTGGGCCGGGCCAGCTACCGTCCCTGCCTCTGCGCTACGTTGTGAAGGCAGGGATGGATAGGTGTTCAGCGCGGGGTTGTCAGGCAAAAATTCTCCGGGGAGCCGCAGCGGCTGGGAAAAAACAAGTTCTGCTGGGGAGGCAGCCAAATCCTCCTTCAGTGCGGAACGCAACCCTAACAGAACCCACAGCAACCGGTCCACCCAATTTGCATCCGTAAGCAAAGCCCTGAGCGCTGCTTTAAGCAACCTATGGAAACGCTCACAAAACCCATTGGCCTGGGGGTTGTACGCGGTCGTGCGATGAATGGTGATGCCCAGGTTCTGGGCCATCGCAGACCAGAGGTTGGAAACGAACTGCGGGACCCAGTCGGACGTGATATCCAAAGGGGCGCCAAAGCGTGCCACCTATGTCGCCAAAAAAGTGTGTGCAACTTCTGTCAACGTGGTGGAAGCTAGTGGCACCGCTTCAGGCCAGCACGTGGTGTGGTCCATCACTGTCAGGAGGTGCGTAAACCCCTGCAATGGCGGGAGGGGGCCCACGAGGTCCATGTGAATGTGGTTGAACCTCTTAGGCAGGATATGGAATGGCTCGAGGGAGGCCTTTGTGTGCCTGTGCACCTTGGCTTGTTGGCACGCTACGCAGGCTGCAGCCCATTCTTTCACCTGTTTGCGCAGGCACGGCCAGATGAACTTTGCTCCCACCATTTTGACTGATGTGCGCACTCCCAGGTGCATCAGGGAGTGAACCGACTCAAAAACGCGGCGCGCCAAGCACATGGGACCACCGAGCACAGGCAGCCTGTGGAAACGTCACAGAGTGGGGAGGGGGCCTTCTTGCAGTACTCTGCTCTCCAGCCTTAACCCTGTTGGTCCAGACTGGAGCGTGCAAATGTCCGCGTTGTTGACCTGCTTGGCGGCCATGGCCATATAATCTATCCCTATGTAGACTGGGGCCACTAATGCGCGTGAGAGGCAGTCTGCCACCACATTGAGTTTACCGGCCACATGCTAGATGTGGTCGTAAACTCCGAGATAGTGGCCACCTGTCTCTGCTGCCGGCCGACCATGGTTCTGAAACCTTGGCCATAGCGTACGTTAGCGGCTTGTGGTCCACAACGCAGTGAAGCTGCGCTCTTCCAGCCAGAACTGGAAGTGGCGTATGGCCAGGTGGAGAGCCAGTAACTCCCTGTCGAACGTGTTGTATTTACGCTCATTGTCACGCAAAGACCTGCTTAATAAGGTGAGCGGCTACCAAGAACCGGTGACATGCTGCTCCACGACGGCCCCACCACGTTGAGTTTACCGGCCACATGCTGGATGTGGTCGTAAACTCCGAGATAGTGGCCACCTGTCTCTGCTGCCGGGCCTACCATGGTTCCGAAACCTTGGCCATAGCGTACGTTAGCGGCTTGTGGTCCACAAACGCAGTGAAGCTGCGCTCTTCCAGCCAGAACTGGAAGTGGCATATGGCCAGGTGGAGAGCCAGTAACTCCCTGTCGAACATGTTGTATTTACGCTCATTGTCACGCAAAGACCTGCTTAATAAGGCGAGCGGCTACCAAGAACCGGCGACATGCTGCTCCACGACGGCCCCTATGGCCACGTCCGATGCGTCGGGAGTGAGCACTATCCAAGCTGCTGGGTCCGGGTGCACCAGTAGTGCGGCGTTCGCTAGAGCTGTTTTGGCATCAGAAAGAGCTTGCTCCCGCTCAGGAGTCCTGTTGATGCTGTCCACCGGTTTCCATTTCTTTAGTGTGGCATACAACGGCTGCATGAGCTGGGCTGTGCGGGGGAGGAAATGGTTGTAAAAATTAACCATCCCCAAAAACCCCTGCAGCGCCCTGACCGTCTGAGGCCGGGGGAAATCTGCCGCTGCACGCACTTTGTCCAGTAAGGGTATTGCGCCCTCTGGTGAGATGATGTGGCCCAAAAAGTCGATTACTGTAACCCCGAACTGGCACTTCGCCGGGGTGATTATTAACCCGTGCTCTTCCAACCTCTGGAAAACCGTCCTGAGGTGGGCTACGTGTTCATCCTAGGACGCGCTGGCCACCAGGATGTCGTCCGGGTAGACAAACACAAACGGCAGATCGCGCAGCACCGCATCCATCATGCGTTGGAAGGTCTGCGCCGCACCCTTTAACCCGAAAGGCATGCATAGGAACTCAAAAAGACTGAACTGGGTTATTACTGCCATTTTGGGTATGTCTTCTGCGTGCACCAGGACCTTGTAGTACCCCCAGACCAGCTCCACCTTGGAAAAAATGCGTTCCCCGGTGAGGTGGAGGGAAAAATCCTGAATATGGGAGATTGGGTAGCGATTGTGCGCTGTGGTGTTGTTTAATCTGCGGAAATCTCCGCATGGTCGCCACGATCCCTCAGCTTTCGGCACCATGTGTAGCGGGGACGCCCATGGCCTGTTTGAGCGCCTGATGATGCCCAGCCTTTCCAAGTTGGCAAACTCCTCGCGAGCACTGGCCAGTTTAGCTGCGTCCAGGCATCCACATCATGCGAAAACAGGTGGCCCCATGGTGGTAATGAAGTGCTCTACCCCGTGCTTAGTGACTACCGCTGAAAATGTCGGAACCGTGAGTGCTGGGAACTGGGTGAGTAGTGTGTTGAACTTACCCCCTGGAGCTGTGACGTTGGCCAGTGTTGCGGACCCGGCTCCTCGAGCTGTACAGGGCAGAGAATCAAAAGACATAGCATTAATCAGGTGTCTGTTAGCCACATCAACTAATAGTCCGTGTGCACACAAAAAATCTGCACCCAAAATGGGGGAGTTACATGCCGCTATGACGAAGGACCATTGGTAGGTACGGCCGTGCAAGGATATGGTCAGTGTCCTCTCACCAAAAGTCTTAATGTCTGAGCCGTTTGCAGCCGCCAGCTCGGAGCTGCTACTTACAGCCAGCTAGTCTGCGTAGGACGGCAGGATGAGACTCTGTTGGGAGCCGGAGTCCACGAGGAACCGTCTCCCAGAGCGTGAGTCTGTCACATAGAGCAGCTTGGTTGTATCACCGGTGGTCGCAGCTGCTGCCGACTGCCGGTCCTGGCGTTTCCTGAGCACTTGAACTGGCACGGTGGCACACATCACGTGTGTCTTCTCCAAAGTGGCAGTGGTAGAAGCAGAACGTGCCCCTCCGGTGCTTCTGGGCCTCTGCGGTGGCCACCATCGCTGGCTCCTCACCCTCGCTGGCTGTCTCACTAGGTTCCGATGCCGCTGCGTTCACAGCGAAGGTTCTGGTCGCCAGGATAATCCGATCCGCCTCTTGTGCCAGCACCCAGTAGTTCTGCGTGGCCAGCAGCGGTGAATTGGCGAGGACCGCTCTGGCCGCTGTCGGGAGGTTCCGGAGGAAAAGGTGGGCAAAGAGGAACTGCTTGCCATCTGTGCCCATCAACGCCAACATCTTCTCCATTAATTCAACTGCTGACCCGTCTCCCAACTCGTAGCCCGTCAGGAGTCTTTCCACTCTCTCGCAGTTCGAGAGCATGTAGCACTGGATCAGCGCGGTCTTGAGAGCGTCATATTTGCCGTGGGCTGGGGGCCGTTGGAGCAAGCTTGCCACCTGCTGTGTTGTGCATGCATCCAGTGCTGCAACCACGTAGTAGTACTTGGTGTCATCTGCCGTCACTCCACGGAGCACGACTGGGCCTCAGTGTGGAGGAACCAAGCCTTCGCATCATGTAGCCAAAAGTCTGGGAGCTTGACTGAAACGGCGCACGCAGTGCTGGCGCTTCCAGTCCGGGGCATCTCCGGGGTGTTTGCCTCGAATTCCATTCTACGTCAAAGGTCAACAGTGTAGAGAGAAATGAGCAGGCGATTCAGTGAGCTGGATCAGAGTGGACTTTATTCTCTCTAACCACAAGTCAAAGACACAGTCTTCCCGGCGCATCCGCCTAGCAGTCCTTTAGCGTCTCCACCTCCGCTGTCCCATCTCGACCTCCCGTCGGCTTCTCTCCTTCTGTGCCATTCAGTCTGAGTGGAGAATGCAACGTCTAGGTGTAGGTCCCCCCATATATACACTACCGTTCAAAAGTTTGGGGTCACTTAAAAATTTCCTTATTTTTGAAAGAAAAGCACTTTTTTTCAATGAAGATAACTTTAAACTAATCAGAAATACACTCTATACATTGCTAATGTGGTAAATGACTATTCTAGCTGCAAATGTCTGGTTTTTGGTGCAATATCTAGATAGGTGTATAGAGGCCCATTTCCAGCAACTATCACTCCAGTGTTCTAATGGTACAATGTGTTTGCTCATTTCATCAGAAGGCTAATGGATGATTAGAAAACCCTTGTGCAATCATGTTAGGTCTGCAATGCTGTAATTGCTGCAAATAATTGTCTGGTGTATATATATATATATACTGTATATATACTGATATATACTGAGACTGAAGTCATTCTTGTTGGTCCAAAAAACCTTAGAAATTCCTTTCCAAATCAAACTTTCAGTTTGGATGCAGTTACTCTTTCTCTTAATAGCTCTGTGAGGAACCTTGGAGTTATTTTTGATCAGGATTTGTCCTTCAATTCACTTATTAAATTTGTTTCTAAGACTGCCTTCTATCATTTGCGTAATATTGCCAAGATTAGGAGCATCTTGTCTCAGAGTGATGCTGAGAAACTGATCCACGCTTTTGTTAGCTCGAGATTAGATTATTGTAATTCTTTATTATCAGGTTGTCCTAAAACATCTTTAAAAAGTCTTCAGCTGATCCAAAATGCTGCAGCAAGAGTTTTAACAGGTACTAGAAAGAGAGATCATATCTCTCCGGTTCTGGCCTCCCTTCATTGGCTTCCCATAGAGTTTAGAATTAAGTTTAAAATCCTTCTTCTTACTTACAAAGCTCTAAACAATCAGGCTCCTCTTTATTTAAAATATCTGATACTACCGTATTATCCTAACAGAGCACTACGCTCCCAAAATGCAGGACTACTTGTAATACCTAGAATCTCCAAAAGTACAATGGGAGGCAGAGCCTTCAGTTATCAAGCTCCTCTCCTGTGGAATCAGCTGCCAATCTGGATTCGGGAGTCAGACTCGATCTCTGTTTTTAAGATTAGGGTTAAAACCTACCTTTTTGATATAGCCTACAATTAGGGAGGGATCATGTGTTTCTGAACCCTCCCTTAGTTATGCTGCTAATAGGTTTAGTCAGCCAGGGGACCTCCAGTAATGCACTGGGCCTCACTCCTTTCCTCACTCTCTATGAAATATTTTTTTTTGCTGGTCATTAACATTTGTTTGTTCTCTCCCATAGATTGAGTCCCCATCATGCTGTTTGCTCTCTACATGTCTGTTCTTTTCATCTTCTCTGTCCCCTCACCCCCCAGCCAGTCGCAGCAGATGACTGCCCCTCCCTGAGCCTGGTTCTGCTGGAGGTTTCTTCCTGTTAAAAGGGAGTTTTTCCTCTCCACCGTCGCCAAGTGCTTGCTCACAGGGGATCACCTGATTGCTGGGGTCTTTCTGCAACTGTGGGGGTTCCCCCCTACAGTTGATAGTGCTATGAGATGACTGTTGTTGTGAAATGGCGCTATATAAATAAAGTTGAATTGAATTGAATATATATATATATATATATATATATATATATATATATATACACTACCGTTCAAAAGTTTGGGGTCACCCGAACAATTTTGTGTTTTCCATGAAAAGTCACACTTTTATTTACCACCATGAGTTGTAAAATGAATAGAAAATATAGTCAAGACATTGACAAGGTTAGAAATAATGATTTGTATTTGAAATAATAATTTTTTCCTTCAAACTTTGCTTTCGTCAAAGAATCCTCCATTTGCAGCAATTACAGCATTGCAGACCTTTGGCATTCTAGCTGTTAATTTGTTGAGGTAATCTGGAGAAATTTCACCCCACGCTTCTAGAAGCCCCTCCCACAAGTTGGATTGGCTGGATGGGCACTTCTTGCGTACCATACGGTCAAGCTGCTCCCACAACAGCTCAATGGGGTTTAGATCTGGTGACTGCGCTGGCCACTCCATTACAGATAGAATACCAGCTGCCTGCTTCTTCTCTAAATAGTTCTTGCACAATTTGAAGGTGTGCTTTGGGTCATTGTCCTGTTGTAGGATGAAATTGGCTCCAATCAAGCACTGTCCACAGGGTATGGCATGGCGTTGCAAAATGGAGTGATAGCCTTCCTTATTCAAAATCCCTTTTACCCTGAACAAATCTTCCACCTTAACAGCACCAAAGCAACCCCAGACCACCACGTTACCCCCACCTTGCTTGACAGATGGCGTCAGGCACTCTTCCAGCATCTTTTCAGTTGTTCTGCGTCTCACAAATGTTCTTCTGTGTGATCCAAACACCTCAAACTTCGATTCGTCCGTCCATAACACTTTTTTCCAATCTTCCTCTGTCTAATGTCTGTGTTCTTTTGCCCATATTAATCTTTTTCTTTTATTGGCCAGTCTCAGATATGGCTTTTTCTCTGCCACTCTGCCCTGAAGGCCAGCATCCTGGAGTCGCCTCTTCACTGTAGATGTTGACACTGGCATTTTGCGGGTACTATTTAATGAAGCTGCCAGTTGAGGACCTGTGAGGCATCTATTTCTCAAACCAGAGACTCTAATGTACTTATCTTCTTGCTCAGTTGTGCAGCGGGGCCTCCCATTTCTCTTTCTACTCTGGTTAGAGACTGTTTGTGCTGTTCTCTGAAGGGAGTAGTACACACCGTTGTAGGAAATCTTCAGTTTCTTGGCAATTTCTCGCATGGAATAGCTTTCATTTCTAAGAACAAGAATAGACTGTCGAGTTTCACATGAAAGTTCTCTTTTTGTGGCCATTTTGAGCGTTTAATCGACCCCACAAATGTGATGCTCCAGATACTCAACCTGCTCAAAGGAAGGTCAGTTTTATAGCTTCTCTAACCAGCTAAACTGTTTTCAGCTGTGCTAACATGATTGCACAAGGGTTTTTTTAATCATCCATTAGCCTTCTGACGCAATGAGCAAACACATTGTACCATTAGAACACTGGAGTGATAGTTGCTGGAAATGAACCTCTATACACCTATGTAGATATTGCACCAAAAACCAGACACTTGCAGCTAAAATACTCATTTACCACATTAGCAATGTATAGAGTGTATTTCTGATTAGTTTAAAGTTATCTTCATTGAAAAAACAGTGCTTTTCTTTCAAAAATAAGGAAATTTCTAAGTGACCCCAAACTTTTGAACGGTAGTGTGTATCTATCTATCTATCTATCTATCTATCTATCTATCTATATATATATATATATATATATATATATATATATATATATATATATATACACTTAGAAATTTCCTTATTTTTTGAAGAAAAGCACTTTTTTTCAATGAAGATAACTTTAAACTAATCAGAAATACACTCTATACATTGCTAATGTGGTAAATGACTATTTTAGCTGCAAATGTCTGGTTTTTGGTGCAATATCTACATAGGTGTATAGAGGCCCATTTCCAGCAACTATCACTCCAGTGTTCTAATGGTACAATGTGTTTGCTCATTGCGGATGATTAGAAAACTCTTGTGCAATCATGTTAGGTCTGCAATGCTGTAATTGCTGCAAATGGAGGATTCTTTGACGAAAGCAAAGTTTGAAGGAAAAAATTATTATTTCAAATACAAATCATTATTTCTAACCTTGTCAATGTCTTGACTATATTTTCTATTCATTTTACAACTCATGGTGGTAAATAAAAGTGTGACTTTTCATGGAAAACACAAAAATTGTCTGGGTGACCCCAAACTTTTGAACGGTAGTGTATATAGATGTTAATGAAAGAAAAACCCACAATGGTCACAGAAATAACTTGAATCTGACAAAAGTGGTAATAAATAAAAAGTCTATGAAAATTAACCAATGAAAATCAGACAATGCTTTTGAATTGTGGTTCAACAGAATTATTTTAAAAAACAAACTCATGAAACAGGCTTGGACAAAAATGATGGCACCCTTAACTTAATATTTTGTTGCACAACCTTTTGAGACAATCACTGCAATCAAACGATTTCTGTAACTGTCAATGAGACTTCTGCACCTCTCAGCAGCTATTTTGGCCCACTCTTCATGAGCAAACTGCTCCAGTTGTCTCAGGTTTGAAGGGTGCCTTCTCCAGACAGCATGTTTCAGCTCCTTCCACAGATGTTCAATAGGATTTAGATCAGGGCTCATAGAAGGCTGCTTTAGAATAGTCCAATGTTTCGCTCTTAGCCATTCTTGGGTGTTTTTAGCTGTGTGTTTTGGGTCATTATCCTGTTGCAAGACCCATGACCTGCCACTGAGACCAAGCTGTCTGACACTGGGCAGCACATTTCTCTCTAGAATACCTTGATAGCCTTGAGATTTCATTGTACCCTGCACAGATTCAAGACACCCTGTGCCAGATGCAGCAAAGCAGCCCCAGAACATAACAGAACCTCCTCCATGTTTCACAGTAGGGACAGTGTTCTTTTCTTGGCATGCTTCATTTTTGCGTCTGTGAACATAGAGCTGATGTGCCTTGCCAAAAAGTTCCAGTTTTGTCTCGTCTGTCCATAGGACATTCTCCCAGAAGCTTTGTGACTTGTCAACATGCAGTTTGGCAAATTGTAGTCTGGCTTTTTTATGATTTGTTTTCAACAGTGGTGTCCTCCTTGGTCGTCTCCCATGAAGTCCACTTTGGCTCAAACAACAACGGATGGTGCGATCTGACACTGATGTACCTTGACCTTGGAATTCATCATGAATGTATTTAGAGGTTGTAAAGGGCTCTTTTGTTGCCATTCGTATTATTCATCTCTTCCATTTTTCATCAAGTTTCCTCCTGCGGCCACGTCCAGGGAGGTTGGCTGCAGTCCCGTGGATCTTAAATTTATGAATAATATGTGTAACTGTAGTCACAGGAACATCAAACTGCTTGGAGATGGTCTTATAGCCTTTACCTTTAACATGCTTGTCTATAATTTTCTTTCTAATCTCCTGAGACAACTCTCTCCTTTGCTTCCTCTGGTCTATGTTTAGTGTGGTACACACCATGTCACCAAACAGCACAGTGACTACTTGTCACCCTTTAAATAGGCCGACTGACTGATTACAAGTTTGTAGACACCTGTGATGTTAATTAGAGGACACATCTTGATTGAACATGTCCCTATGGTCACATTATTTTCAATCTTTTCTAGGGGTACCATTATTTTTGTCCAGGTCTGTTTCATGAGTTTGTTTTTTAAAGTAATTCTGTTGAACCACAATTCAAAAGCATTGCCTGATTTTCATTGGTTAATTTTCATAGAATTTTTATTTATTACCACTTTTTGTCAGATTCAAGTTATTTCTGTGACCACTGTGGGTTTTTCTTTCATTAACAGAGGGGTACCAACAATTTTGTCCATGTAAGTTTTTCTTGTAAACTCGTAACATTTTTCTTGGAAAGCTATAACTTTTTGTGATAAATTTGTACCTTTTTTGCTGGCAAATTTATACTTTTGTAATGTGCTCTAAATTAAAGGACCCCTGCACAGTCTGAACTTTAAATTGAAGAGCCAAAATTAAAGCTGGAGTGATATCAGCCAGTATTGGGCTTGACCACTTACACTCATACTCTCAATTTGAGAGTCCCACCCTATACTTTCTTATCATGGGACCTAACTTAGGAAAAAAATAATCTTTATTGTAATGAATGAGAAGGGATGAATTACTTGTTCATCCTGATCAAATTTTGTTATTAAGTACACATATGATGTTTGTCAATTTTAAAGATAATTTTCCAAATAAATAAAGTTAGAGGTTGTCGTATAATAAAAGAGTAATATTTAGTTCTGTGTCAAACCAGTTGGCAAACTACTAGTCTACTAGACTACTAGTCTCACACTATGCATCACCAAACATGATTATGGTGGTTACCATGACAAAGCTCACCTCTGTTGCGCTGACTGAGGAAAGAGGCATCTGAAGAAGAGAAAAACAATACAGATGTGGTTGTTTCGAGAGCTGCAGCTTATTCAAAGGGCTGCTAGTTGGTTCATCCTGGGCTCTCTTTGACTATGATGACATAACTTATGGGAATTTGGGTTTGTTTGTCAATTTACATGTTTTTACAGCCTTATATTTCAACAGTTAGACAACATCTTACAACTTTAATTATGTGTAAATTTATTTTTAAAATTGAAAAACACAATATTGTCATGAACTGGGTTTGTTTATTTTCCAGACCCAGTTTCATGATGCCAGGGCTGTTTATTCTCCTGTATATTTTGCTTCCTCATTTGTCTTCTGGTTACTGTCAGGAAGCCTCTGGGGTTTGCTCAGCTCCCTGTCAGTTGACAGCTATGCCTCCCTCTCCTGCCAGCACCTGCCAGCTGTTTGTCATTATCGTTTGTGTTTATTTCTCTGTTCTTTCCCGCACGCACGCACACACATATGCATGCTCACGTTCACACTTCCGCACTCACTCACTCTACACACCCTCACTCATCCCCATGCGCATGCACAGATCCACATACCCCCCTGTCTTCACTCAACACACACCCACACATTCCTACGCACTCACTCTCTCTACACACACTGGCAATCACTCAGCTCATTAGTACTCGCATTTTTTAAGCCCTGTGTTCGCTGTTGTGAGTCACCAGATTATTGGATTGTCATCCCCCTCGGACTGCCTGTCTTCCACCATGTGTACTGTTTCCCTCGTTCCACAGATACGTCTGCGAACGCCTTGGGCTTTTCTCGTGTCCCCCCCCCCCCCCGCTTAGCAGTCACGCCTGTAAGCACCTTGGGAATTATTTTGCTGTGTTTAACTCACATGTGTGCTGGAGGGCGTCCTGGGGAACTCCATGTTATTTGTTCTGTTCGCTCATTGGAGCTTATGTTATGACTCTTTATGTTTAATAAATACGCACAACACTCTCCTGCATTTGGGGTTTTGTCTCTCCTGCCTCTAATAGGCAGGAAATCACGACAGAATAATCTGGCCATTTAAAACCCAGTGGAGATGTTGTGTGTGTGTGTGCGTTGTTTATTTTTATTTTTTTTACCTTTTTGTTTTTCTCACCGTCTGAAGCTCATTCACCGTGGACTTTTATGTTTTTGGACTGAGCCCAGAGGAGTCTGCTGCGGCCGAGCGAGTTGTGGGCTTCACTTCTGGGGCTCGTGCCACCCACTCTCCAGAGACGGTTTTTCACTTATTGGATAACGGTGTCGGGGTGGTCCAGGCGTGCCCCAGCCTTTGGAGATGCCCGGGGCTAATGCCACTTCTTACAATGGTGTTCAAGTATCATCAGCATCTGGAGGGAGTGCAGAGTGGACCATTTCCCGTTCAACCTCATCAGCTGAAGAAGCATGCCGGGAGCTCATCACCCTCATATCGAGCCTGGGACCTCTCCTCCATCACCCATGGAGGGGAGTGACAGCCCATCACCTGCAGCGAACATCCAGACCTGGGTTGCCATGCAAGTGTTTTTTCACTTTGTCCCTTCTGATAATGATAAACCTTGTCTGTCACACGGGAGAGAGGCACAGGCTGTGCAGTCACCTGTGTTCTCTCCTCAAGCTGCAGCTGCTAAAACTACCATCTCCTCTGTGTCTCCCCTGTTTATGCATGAGTGTCCGTTGGCTCGCCTGAAAGAAGACCAAGCCTCTCTGATGGCCATGGGCCATGGTAGGAACTCCCCCGCTTCTCAGCCTGCCAATTCTTGCTTGCCATGTCCGGGAGGAACTCCTCAAGCTCCAGCCCCCTGGGACTCTTCTCCTGTTGTTATGTCAGCTTTCCTCCCCGGGGCTGTCGCAGCTGAAGTTCCTTCGTCCACGGCGCCTTTGTCGACAGCTGGGAGTGCAACTAGTCCTCCCTCGGCCCCACCTATCATCCAGTTGGCAGGAGCGGCTCCCTCAGGTTTTTCCAAGGGGCCCAAGTTCACCGCAGACACAAGAATGGAGGAAGCTGGGCTTGCAGCAGTGGAGACCATCACACCCGGGGAGAACAGGCAAGTGTGTTTTCATTCTATTCATCAATTTCACAAATTACCTTGCCTGGCTCCCGGGAGTGAGGCCCAGTTCATGCAGTCCACTGGGTCCTCACCACCCATTGCAGCAGTGACTAACCCACCTACCCTCTCTGTATCCCCTACTTTCACCTCCGAGTGTCCACCGGCCCTGGAGCTCGATCACCAGATGAAGGGGGAGGTTGCGGTGCTGGAGGACTCCACCCCAGTCCCGCAGAGGCTCTATGGTCAGAGGGAGGGTGCTGATACCAACCTGAAGCCTGCGCGTCCCCTGGCTTCAGTATCCCAGGGTCCAGCGCAACTTCCAGAATCCACACCGGGAGAGTCACCTGCGTTGGAGCCTTCACTGGAGGAGACCAGGACTGCCATAACCATCGTGCCTGCTGCGGAGGCCGCCACAGCAGAGTCAGCACCTGAGCTTGACCATCTTACGACGGAGCCCAAACCATCGTCTCCAGCTGGCTCGATGGAGTCCTGAATGGCTGTGGAGCACGAGTTCAGGTGAGTGATCTCTTTTGTTTTTCTCTATTCAGCTTTGGAGAAATCTTGCCTTGCTGGTGGTGAGGGGAGTTGGGTGTAGCCACCCGATGCACCTGATCTCTCCCTGCTGGGCTCCATCGCTGCCAGCGACCCTGACCTTCCTTCTCTGTGTTTTCTATCCGAGCCACCTTTCAGAGTCGCCGGAGATGTTTCAGCACATCTGAGGGTCTCCGTGGTTCTACCGTCGCCGCCTGAGGTTGCTGAAGGCCCTGCCGTCCCTGCTATGACAACCAATGTGGTTCCACCCCGTCATCCTCGCCTGGTATCCCGGTGGTGGACTGCCTCCTCGGTCTGGTGCTTGCTCTGGTTGGTTGACTACCCGAGGACGCAGCGTTGACTCAGCCGGGGTCCACCGTGGGTGCAGCAGTGGTCCAGTCGGGGCCCACCGTGGGTGTAGTGATGGCCCAGCTGGGGTTCACCATGGGTGCCACTAAGCTCCAGCCTGGAGCCACCAAGGGTGCAGCTATATCCCAGACCGGGACCACAGTGAGTGCCACTTCCTTGGTGTTCCCTTCCTGTTCTGATTTCCCGTGGGGAGGCTGCCTCCTGGGCTGCCTCTTTTGAGCTGGTGGCTGAAGAACCCAGGTCGTCTGCCCGGTAACTGTGCTGTTGGGTTGGGTGGCCAAGTTTCCCTCGTCAGCCACTTGACTCATTCTTCTGGGCCGTCCGGCTGTTCTGGGACCTTGACAGGCCGCTCGACCGGTCTCCTTTCATCACTCTTTGGGCCTTGGACTTTGGTCAGCCCCCTGAACTTTTGGATTCCTGGGTCTTGGGGGCGTGTTACTAGGTTTTTGGGGTTGGAAGAGGTGACTTTGCTGTCCTGTTTAGTGTTTTGCTTTGTTTTGTGATTCCCTCCTGACCTGGTCCCCCCACCGCCTGCCCAGGTTTGTTGTGATAGTTCTTCCCGGGGGGGGGGGGGGGGGCAGGTTTTCCTTTTTGTTCTTTTGGTGTTCCGTGGGTGTCTGGTATCCACCCCTTGAGAAGGGAGCTCTGTCATGAACTGGGTTTGTTTATTTTCCAGACCCAGTTTCATGACACCGGGGCTGTTTATTCTCCTGTATAATTTGCTTCCTTATTTGTCTTCAGGTCACTGTCAGGGAGCCTCTGGGGTTTGCTCGGCTCCCTGTCAGTTGACAGCTACGCCTCCCTCTCCTGCCAGGACGTGCCAGCTGTTTGTCATTATCGTTTGTGTTTATTTCTCTGTTCTTTCCCGCATGCACACACCAACACACACATGCTCACGTTCACACTTCCACACTCACTCGCTCTGCACACCCCCACTCATCCCCATGCACATGCACACATCCACACATGCACCTGTCTTCACTCAACACACACCCACACATTCCTACGCACTCACTCTCTCTACACACACCGGCAATCACTCAGCTCATTAGCACTTGCATTATTTAAGCCCTGTGTTCGCTGTTGTGAGTCGCCGGATTATATTGGATTGTCATCCCCCTCGGACTGCCTGTCTTCCACAATGAGTACTATTTCCCCCGTTCTGCAGTTATGTCTGTGAACACCTTGGGCTTTTATTGTGTTTCAACCCTGCTTAGCAGTCACACCTGTAAGCGCCTTGGGAATTATTTTGCTGTGTTTAACTCACATGTGTGCTGGAGGGCATCCTGGGGAACTCCATGTTATTTGTTCTGTTCGCTCATTGGAGCTTATGTTTTGACTTTTTATGTTTAATAAATATGCACAACACTCTCCTGCATTTGGGGTTTTGTCTCTCCTGCCTCTAATAGGCAAGAAATCACGACAAATACGCGTACCCCATGGCAAAATTCGATCGAGATCAACAAATAATTTCCCACTTGCCATCCATCCATCCATTAATCCATCCATCCATCTTCTACCACTTTTCCAGAGATCTGGGTCATGGAGGCAGCAGTTCAAGTAGAGAAGGCCAGACTTCCCTCGCCCTGGTCAACTGCTCCAGCTCTTCAGAGAGGATACCAAGGTGTTCCCAGGCCAGTTGGGAGACGTAGTCTCTCCAACGTGTCCTGGGTCTGCCCCGGGGTCTCCTCCCAGTGGGACATGCCCGAAACACCTCAAGTGGGATGCATACAGGAGGTATCCTGATCAGATGCCCAAACCACTTCAACTGGCTCCTTTTGATGTGGAGGAGCAGCAGCTCTACTCTGAGCCTCTTCTGGATGACTGAGCTCCTCACCCTATCTCTAAGGGTGAGTCCAGCAATCCTACAGAGAAAGCTCATTTCAGCCGCTTGTATCTGTGATCTTATTCTATCGGTCATTACCCAAAGTTTGTGACCATAGGTGAGGGTATGAACATAGATTGAATGGTAAATTGACAGCTTTGACTTAGAGCTCAGCTCCCTCTTCACCACAACAGACCAGTACAATGTCCGCATCACTGCAGATGCTGCTCCAATCTGTCTGTCAATCTGCCACTCCATTCTCCCCTCACTCGTGAATGAGACCCCGAGATACTTGAACTCCTCAACTTGGTGCAGGACCTTGTCTCCAACCTCAAGAGGACAATCCACCTTTTTTTGGTTGAGGACCATGGATTCAGATTTGGAGGTATTGATTCTCATCTTGGCCACCTCACATTCAGTACCAAACCATCCCAGTAAGACCTGTAGGTCATTGCTCAGTGAAGCCAACAGGAGAACATCATCTGCAAACAGCAGAGATGAGATCCTGTGGTCACCAAACATAATAATAATAATAATGCATCAGATTTATATAGCGCTTTATCATAGACACTCAAAGACACTTTACAAGTAGATACATTATTCATTCACTCCAGACAGACAATGGTAGTGGCAAGCTACTACTGTAGCCACAGCTGCCCTGGGGCAGGCTGACAGAGACGTGGCTGCCAATCCGCGCCAACGGCCTCTCCGGCCACCACCGAACATTTATACATATTCATACCCAGTGTTATGGGCACTGGAGGCAATGCGGGTGAAGTGTCTTGCCCAGGGACACAACGGCAGGATATCTGGGGAGAGCGGGATTCGAACCGCCAACCATCGGGTTATTAGACGACCTGCTCTACCTCCTGAGCCACTGCCGCCCCATGAAACATGAAACCCTTCGTTCCTTGGCTGTGCCTAGAAATCCTGTCCATGAATATTATGAACAGGATCAGTGAGAAAAGGCAGCCCTGGCAGACTCCAACTCTCACTGGAAACGAGTTTGATTATTGGCAATAAGAGCTAAACTCTCACAACATTCATATAGAGACTGGATAGCTCGTAGCAAAGAGCTGGATACCCTATACTCCTGCAGCACCCTCCACGAGAGACCACAAGGGACGCGGTCAAATGCCTTCTCCAAGTCCACAAAACACATGTAGACTGGTTGGGCAAACTCCCACAAACCCTCGAGGATTCTCAAGAGAGTAAAGAGTTGGTCCGATGTGCCACGACCAGCATGAAAACCACATTGTTCCTCCTCAATCTGGGGTTTGACCAACCAGCCGGACTCTCCTCTCCAGTACCCTGACATAGACCTTCAGAATCAGAATCAGAATCAGAAAAAGATTTATTGCCAAGTACATTAACAGATCACTGATAACATACGAGAGAATTTGACTTGACACAGAAAATGAACCTGCATTTCCGTGCCGCGGCGGCGTCTGAAACGCGCCTGTCAGCAGGAGGGTACAGGTAGCATAAGAAATAATACAATAGGAAGGAGCAAAGAATTCATTGATTCAGAATACTGGTCACATGATCAATATTATGATTACAAGGGAAAAAAAAGCCCTCAATGCACATCAGCGGACCAAGATTTCACAGGACACAAAGAGAGCAGTGAGTGAATCTTATTTGTCAGTTTGTGGGTCAATATGAGTGCACTGTTGAAGCAAGTGTCGTATCAGTAAGAACAACAAGGACACTTTGGCAGGAGATGTTTTGTCTGGCTGCTGGCAATCGTCCTTGGCAATTGTCCGAGCAGCTGCTGCTGTCCAAGGCCTTGTGCTCAGTGTTTTGAAAAAACAGACTGCAGACAATCAGGAGGAATTTTTGTAGGGAAATTGAGCCAAATAGAACTGATCACAGAGAAGGAACTTTATTTTCTTCTATAGATTCAGTACTTAATCCTTCATTGCGGGGCGTTGAGTCCGTCGTGGATAGACCTAAGCGTAATCATGATGTAATCCACCTTCCGAGACAGTTCTCCATTTGTCGCTATCAGGGTCTTCTCCAATTTTTCAATTTGATGGATGCACCTCGCCTGGCCAGCATTTTGATAGGTTGTATCCATCTTCAGCAATTTGCGGTACATCAGGACAATCCCAGTTCCAATCAGAACGATCCCAATCACCATTATTACGAAGACATACAAGAAGACCTTCCCGGGGAGACTAAGGAGTGTGATCCCCCTAAAGTTGGAACACACCCTCCGGTCCCCTTTCTTGAACAGACGAACCACCACCCCAGTTTGCCAAGCCAAAGGCACTGTCCCCAACCTCCATGCAATGTTGCAGAGGTGTGTCAATCATGACAGCCCTACAACATCCAGGGCTTTGAGGTACTCAGGGCAAATCTCATCCATCCCTGGGGTCTTGCCACCGAAGAGTTTTTTAACCACTTCGGCAACCTCAGCCCCTGTGATGCATGAGTCATCTCCCTCGTCCTCAGACTCTGCTTCCGCAATGGAAGACGTGTCAGTGGGGTTGAGGAGATCCTCGAGGTATTCCTTCCACCGCCTGACAATGTCCCTAGTCGAAATCAGGAGCGCCCCATCCAAATCATACACAGTGTGGACAGGGAACTTCTTCCCCTTTCTGAGTCACCGGATGGTTTGCCAGAATCTCTTTGGGCCCGACTGAAAGTCTTTTCCTCCCAATTACACCCTTCCAGGTTTCACTGTTGTTGTCTATGTGTGCATTGAATTCCCCCAGTAGAACAACAGAGTCTCCTTGAGGAGCACTTTCCAGCACCCTAGTCACAGACTTCAAAAAGGGTGGGTACGCTGAACCATCATTTGGTGCATAGGCACAAATTATGGTCAGGACCTGTTTCCCAACCCATAGGCACAGGCACAGGGAAATACCCTTTTGTCCACTGGGAAGGACCCCAGCATAGAGGAGACCAGACAGGGAGATACAAGGATACTCACCCTGCTCGCTGCCTCTCGCTCAGGGCAACTCCAGAAAAGGCCAAGGTCCCATCTATCTCCAGGAGACTGGTTCCAGAACCTGAGCTATGCGTTGATGTAAGCCCAACTATACGAGGGGGGGCTGAAAAGTTCATAGACTGAAAAGTTCATTGTGGTCAAATTTGACCAAATGTGGTTTATTTTTCAACCGCAGGAATCCAAGTGTTGCAACACCAATGGAAGAAGTGTGTGGACCAAAGAGACTATGCTGAAAAATAAACCACATTTGGTCAAATTTGACCACTATGAACTTTTCAGCCTATAAACTTTTCAGCCCCACCTTGTATCTAGCTGGCATCGCTCAACCTCATGCACAAGCTCAAGCTCTTTCCCCACCAGAGAGGTGACGTTCCATGTTCAAAAAGTCAGTTTAGTAAGCCAGGGATTGGACCGTCAGGGTCTCTGCCTTCGACTGCCATCCGATCCACATAACACCAGACCCCCGAGGTCCCTCGTGCGGGTGGTAAACCCCCTGAGAGGTGGACCCATGTGGCTTGTTCTAGCTGAGCCCAGCTGGGTCCCATGGGCTGAAACCCAGCCACAAGGTGCTTGCCGTCGACCCCCACTCTCAGGTCTGGCTCAAGGGCAGGGCCCCAGCAACCCCATACTGGGTGGGATATACTGAATCCTTGTTTGAACATTCATCTCGAGAGTCTTTTGGATCGCTTTTTGTGATCCACCCAGAGGTGATCCACCCAGGACCAGTTTGTTTTGAAAGACCTTATCATAGCTCCTGGGATCACGAGGGCTCACCCCCCCCCCCCCCACCACCACCACGATAAGGTGGTGATCCATGAGGAGGGCCATCAACTCCAGTACATCTTTTTTTTCCCAAAGTTAGGTCCCATGTAGTGGAATTGAGGGGGGCAGGACTTACGTAGGCTGTCTATTGGCCATTACTTCATACTGATAGCAGAATAAAGCACAACATGGCCTATGATCTGAAGTAACCACTCTTTCACCATCTTATAACTGATAAAGTATATCAACATGGGAGAAATGTCAGAAGTTTGGAATAATTTTACAGCAAAAGGTGAAGACAGGCAAAAAGGAAACAATATAACTGACATGGTTCAGGTGATCCACAGAGCACGTGAGTGAGTGGGTCCATGAGTGCAGGGTATGTAGTGTAATGTAGTGTAGTCTGATCCGTAATCTCCAGCTGGGGCTGGCAGAGCACCGTACAACCTGGCAACCCTGTAATGAGACAAGGGCCGTTAGTTTACAGTTCAACCTATGCAGCTCAATAGATGTTACAGCGCTTACTGTCAAGGGGTGTTGGAGAAGCTCAGGTAGCGCCGAAGCTGCAGCCAGGGAGACAGTGTCTGCTGGAGGTTGGCTAGCTGGAGGAGGAAGGATAAGTCCGAGGGAGATGGAGGACCGCCGCCGCGGATCTCCACCTGTGCACAGGGGAATCAGACAAGATGAGAAGTGATGAAAGATTACTTGGTAGATGGTCCGGGTGGAACCGGCCCGGACGGGGTTCAGCAGGGCTAGGAAGCCGATGATAGTTGAGAAGAGCGCTGGGAAGCACGGAGGCAGGTGTAACTGGATTCAGCATAGAGAATCAGACAACTCCGCGCCCAGCAGTGGTCCTGGTGGAATAAATAGGCCGCAGAAGATGACAGGCAGGTGCGTGCACAGGTGCCGTGATTGGCGGCCATGACAGTACTCCCCCCCATGGCACGCCTCTTGGCGGGCGTTCCAACTTACCCGGGTGCATCCGATGGAAGTCCCTGATGAGCTGCTTGTTGAGCACAAAGGAGGGAGGAACCCAGGACCTCCACTCCGGCCCGTAGCCCTCCCAGTCTACCAGGTACTGTAGGCCACGACCCCGACGGCGGACGTCCAAGATGGAAGATACGGACCACGCCATCAATCACCCTCGGTGGAAGTGGAGACCTGGGAGGGGGACACAACGGGCTGGAGGAGATGGGCTTCACCTGAGAGACATGAAAGGTTGGACAGATGCGGAGGGAGGGGGGGAGAGTTAGGCGCACAGACACCGGGTTAATGATCCGACTTATGGGAAAGGGACAAATAAACCGTTGGGCAGTCTTCTTCCGCTCAGCCTTCAGGTTGATGTGCTTAGTAGAAAGCCATACCTGCTGACCCACCTGGTAGACTGGAGCCGGAACCCTGCGTCGGTTGGCCACCATGGTGTTGCGTTCTGCCGTCCGTTGTAATGCCGCTCTGGCCGTCCTCCAGATCCGTCGACAACGCCTCAGGTGGGCACGAACCGATGGAACGGCGATGTCCCCCTCCTCTTCAGGAAACAGCGGGGGGTTGTAACCCAACGAGGCCTCGAAGGGAGACATGCCGGTAGCCATGGACACCGCCGTGTTGTGAGAGTATTCATCCAGGGGAGGTGTGTGCTCCACGATGACGGGTTGGTGGCTGCGACACACCGCAACGCTGCTTCCACCTCCTGGTTGGCTCGTTCGCATTGCCCATTGGACTGGGGGTGGTAAACCGAGGACAAACTTGCTGTAGCCCCCAAGGTGGTGCAGAATGCCCTCCAAACCCTGGAGACGAACTGGGGCCCTCAGTCCGAAACAATGTCCTGCAGGATGCCGTGCAGTCGAATGACATGCTGGGCCAGCAGATCGGCCGTCTCCTTGGCTGATGGTAACCCTCGCAGAGGAATGAAGTGGGCGGCTTTCGAAAACCTGTCCACCAGCGTGAGGATGGTGGTGAAATTGTTGGATGTGGGGAGACTGGTGACGAAATCTAGTGCCACGTGGGACCATGGCCTGCCCGGGACGGGGAGAGGATGAAGCAGCCCGGCCGGCGGTGAAGAGGACGTCTTTCTGGTTGCGCGCTCAGGGCAGGCGCGGATGTACTCCCCCACGTCCTTCTGGAGGGATGGCCACCAAAACGACCTCTGTAGGACCGCCACAGTGCATGCCCTTCCCGAATGGCAGGCAAACTTGGAGGTATGCCCCCATTGGATGACTTCCCCTCGGACCGCAGCAGGGACGAATAACTTGCCCACTGGACCCCCCCCCCCTGGGTTGGCCTCGTCAGACTGCGCCCTTATGACCTTATCCCTGATACCCCAAGAGAGGGCACCCACGATGCATGCTGGGGAAAGGATGAAGTGCTCAGCCTTTTCTGCTGTTTCCAGGGCGAACTAGCGAGACAGGGCGTCGGGTTTGGTATTTTTTGACCCAGGGCGGTAGGTGATGGTGAAGTTGAATCGTCCAAAGAAGAGCGACCAGCGGGCCTGTCTGGCATTCAGTCGTTTAGCGGTCCGAAGGTACTCTAGGTTTTTATGATCGGTCCAGACGATTAACGGCTGTGACGCTCCCTCCAACCAGTGCCGCCACTCCTCCAAGGCCAGTTTAACCGCCAGCAGTTCCCTGTCACCGATGTCGTGGTTGCACTCCGCTGGGGACAGGCGACGAGAGAAGTAGGTGCAGGGGCGGATCTTACCCTCGGCCGGAGAGCGCTGGGACAAAACAGCCCCCACCCCAGAATCCGAGGCGTCCACCTCCACCAGCCACTGAAGAGCGGGGTCAACCTGCGCCAGAATCGGCGACGACAAAAACCTGACCTTCAGCTCCGAGAACGCAGCGTCCGCCTCTTCCGTCCAGTGAAAGGGCACCTTGGTGGAGGTCAAGTTGGTGAGAGGGAGGGCGATGCGGCTGTAATCCTTCACAAAGCGACGATAAAAGTTCGCGAAGCCCGGGAACTGCAGGAGCTGTTTCCTCGACGAGGGAGTAGGCCAGTCCACCACCGCCTTCACCTTAACTGGGTCCGGGATAATCTCCTTCGGGGCGATGATAAATCCGAGGAAGGAAGTCCAGGAGATGTGGAACTTGCACTTTTCTGCCTTGACGAAGAGTTTATTCTCCAGCAGCCGCTGCAAGACTCGCCTGACGTGAATGTGATGCTCCTCCATGGACTGAGAGAAAATGAGGATATCGTCAAGGTAAACAAACACAAAGGTGCCCAGAAAATCCCTCAAAACATCATTAATAAGGTGCTGGAAAATGCCATTGGTCAGCCCAAACGGCTGTGCAGCTCAATATATGTTACAGCGCTTACTGTCAAGGGGTGTAGGAGAAGCTCAGGTAGCGCCGAAGCTGCAGCCAGGGAGACAGTGTCTGCTGGAGGTTGGCTAGCTGGAGGAGGAAGGATAAGTCCGCCGCCTGGAGGGAGACGGAGGACCGCCGCCGCGGATCTCCACCTGTGCACTGGGGAATCAGACAAGATGAGAAGCGATGAAAGCTTACTTGGTAGATGGTCCGGCTGGAACCGGCCCGGACAGGGTTCAGCAGGGCTAGGAAGCCAATGTTAGTTGAGAAGAGTGATGGGAAGCACGGAGGCAGGCTTAACTGGATTCAGCATAGAGAATCAGATGACTCCGTGCCCAGCACTGGTCCTGGTGGAATAAATAGGCCGCAGAAGATGACAGGCAGGTGCGTGCACAGTGCCGTGATTGGCGGCCATGACAATAATGTGGGATTGTTCTCATTGTTCTCGCTTGTTGATTAGGCAAAAGTGAGCATGCAGGCAACTGTCTAAGGAAAGTAATAATTTCTATGGCATATGGATGGACTGGCAGTGCTATGGCACAAGCTCATTTCACTTTCACATGCACAAAAAATGCTATCTAAGACCTATTGTATTTCCAATACACTTTCAAAGATTTATATAATGCTTCTCCTGTATAATTCTCAATAGGGAGAAATTTTGTGAATCATACGCAGTGCGGTGGCGGAGTGGTTAGCACTGCGGCAGCACAGCAACTCACCCTTGGCCGGGGGATCCTGGGTTCGATCCCAGCCCCCAACCAACAGTGATCTGTGTGGAGTTTGCATGTTCTCCCCGTGTCTGCGTGGGTTTACTCCGGGATTTCTCCGGTTTCCTCCCACATCCCAAAAAAAACCATGCAAGTTAGGTTAATTGGCATCAAACTGGGGATTCTAAATTGTCCTTAGGTATGACTGTGAGAGTGAATAGTTGTCTGTCTCTCTGTGTTGGCCCTGCGATGGACTGGCGATCTGTCCAGGGTGTACCCTGCCGCTCGCCCAAAGATGCTGGGATAGGCTCCAGCCCCCCCCCCCCCCCCGCGACTCGAAAAGGATTAAGCGGAAGAAGATGATTGAATGAATACTTAAATGTGTATATTAGGCGGTATATTGTATAACTAAGATGAATGACAGCTGATCTACTATAACATCTTGGTGTGAATCAGTGCTCATTGAAAATCTTTTGGCCATTTTCACTGAACTAGTGATCTCTAACAAAAGTCCCCTCACATCAATATATTCTTCCCACATTTTTGTGGAAATATATATAGGGACCCTTAAAGTTGGATAAAAATTTTTGTTTAAATTTTAAAATAAATCAATTATCATCCTTAACCCAGCCACAGGGGGTGTACAAGCCAGTGTACTCCTAGTACTGGTCCCAAGCCTGGGTAAATGGGGAGGGTTGTGTCAGGAAGGGCATCCGACGTAAAACCTTTGCCAAATCAAACATGCCAATCATCCTTCAGCAATTTGTAATCCAAATGGTTGGACATGACAAGTACACTACACCATTTCCTCTAGGCTCTGTTCAGTCTGTAGAAAGCTTCTCACCTGTTATGATTTTTCTGTCCAGTCTCAGATCTTGTCAGGCTGAGACTTTGCAATTGTCTGCTGTACAAAATGTGCACCATGACTAGGGAATGGCTTTGGACAGGAAGAGCTGCAGGAGGTGGGCAGTTTAAAAAAAAAAAATCAGGCAGTTTTTTTGTAGTTTCTCAGATTTCTGCCTATTTCAGTTTTAATTTTGTTTCTAATTTTTTCTTTGTGAGACACCAAAAACAGATTAAACTCACTCATCAACACAAAACTGCCAAAAATATCACTGGAACTAATCTCTATTAAGAATTTACCAAATGCCACCACTCGTCTGAAAATGGTCCAGTAGAAACACTTTCCAGTTCTGTATCTACTCTCCAACCAATAGATCCAATTTAAATCTAGTTTAGTAATGCTTTACTCTGGCTTTCACCATGGCCATATTACGTTATGTGCTGTGGCATCTTTCACAAAAGCCAGTTTTAAACCAGGACTGATAGTTCCTATAGTGGCTATCTAGGGAAGGCAGCAGTAGCCATGGCCACTAGTGTCTTAACAACCTCCACCACGGAATTTATGTTATTGCCTGTTTGTCCATTTGTTTCTTAGCAGGTTTACACAAAAACTACTGGATGGATTTGGATTAAATTTTTTACCAAAGGTGGCCCGTGGCCTAAGGATGATCCCATTAGATGTTGGTGATGATCTGAGAGTGCATGCCTCCACCAAGGCCCTTGTTTGTATTTGTGCAGCTGTGGTCCTTGGGCTTCAGACAAACCTATTACATTTTGGAGGTGATCCTCCACCAAGGCCCTATCTTGCAATGTAGAGGGATGGAGGCAGGGAGGTACGGACAGATGGGTGGACAAAGGGAGGGAGAGAAGGAGCCTTGGCGCAGGTATGTGTGCTCTGAGTGCTATTCTAGTTTCATGCTATTTTCTCAAGATCATAAACTGTTATCCTTTAATAATTCATTAATTTATGTCATGACATGAACATTTTACTTGCATGTTGTTCTTATTCTATCATTATTTTTTTCTATAATAACAATATAAGAGAATAATAAATTGACTGGCGCCTAGCGGCTGCCCCGGCCTTGGATGCGCTCTGCAGAGCGTGCCCAAATGCCAAGTCACGTTTCGTTACCTTGTATTCATACATGTGTAATGACAATAAAGTTGAATCTCATCTCATCTCAATAATGGTAAAACAACTGTGTTTTGTTACTGCCTGCTGCTTTAGTTACAATTCAAACTTTCACAATAAATATCTACTTCCTCTTCCTGTTAACCGGAGTGGTGGCCTAATTGGTAGAGCATTCGCTCCACAACTGGGAGGTCGTGGGTTCAAATCCCAGCCAGGTCATACAAAAGACCATATAAAAATGGCCCTTTCCGCCTTCTAGCTTGGTGCTCAGTATAACAGAACGGAGCAAGAAAAATTAACACACAGAACCACCAGAGGACTGTCCCCCTACTGTAGCTTTCAATACTCACAGTAGCTGTGTGGCCTAGGTTCAGTGAAACAGAGATAGGTGCCACCCCATACACCACATGGTGTCCCACATACTGTGGAAGGGACTAACTTAACTTCCTGTTAAACAGTTTCTTATCAAAGCATGCCTAAATGAAGCAGCTATAGCCAGAATATGTCTGTTATCTTACTAAAATATGTTGTGATATCTATAAATCACAGAAATAATAGAAATTATACTTACAGTTGTTTTACAGAAGATGACACAAGAAAAACAAAACCTTGATCCGCAATTATTTCTATACTGTTATGTGCCAGTTGAAGTGATATTCGGAGCTGAATCATTTCTGTTGCTTGTATGAACCTTTAATCTTCCTATTCTGGCTCACCTCCAGTATGCCGCAGTAACCCAGCTGAGATAGCTGAATTTGTCTCTGGCCTTCATGCAACCTTCAAATCCTCTGACTCTGTCATTCTCTCAGGCAGTATTTGATCCCAACTCTGATGTGATTCATTACATTTTTTCATGAAGAATCAGTCTGTGACCCATGAAGACTGCCTCATCAAAGCTACAGCTGATAGTAACCTCACTCAAACCTGATCTTGCCAAAATGAGTACAATGAGCACATTTTTCACCTATATGCCAAAACCATTTTTCGTGTCCAGTGAATACGTTCTTCACTTCCAGTAGCCATTTCCAATATTATGACATGAAAGCTTCAGCCATTTCAGAAGCAATCAAATACTTGGGATCCACTCTGTGTTCAGTTCACTTTTACTTCCACCTTTGTGTTTAGCTTTGTTTTTTGCATTAAATATATATTTTTAATGGCCAAAGTTAGATTAACATTAGGGTAGGACAAGGTTCTAGTTTAAGAGTTCTCCAGCCCTTTGTAATCTCACTAAATGTAATTATTTTCACAACCTCTAGAGCAGGGCTATTCAATTACAAAATCAGTTGGGCCACAGTTTGAAATCAAGACATGTAACTGGGCCACACATGTTCAGCGATCTGTTGAATGACAAATTTCAAATAAACAAAGATCAATATTGTCAAGAATCCTCGTGCGCCATTACACGGCGCACGAGGGAGGGAATGAAAAACCCAATCGCTGGAGTAGAACGTGCCATTTATTAACATAAACCACAACAAAATAAGTCCAGTTGACCACAAAAATACAGAGAGTTGAAAATGATGAGATTAAGGCCACCAGACATACAGGGCGCCTGCCGGATGCTCTACAGCCCAGCAAAGGGAATGCCTAGTGCCACAGAGCTACTGTCGGCACAGGGAGAAGGGCAAACAGGAAACTCACGGTACTGGAGCAATCCGGGACTACGCCTCCCGGATGCTCTACAGACCGGTGAAGGGAATGCCTAGTGCCGCAGAGCTGCTGTCGACACAGGGAGAAAGGCAAACATGAAACTTACGGGACTGGAGCAATCCAGGGCTGTCCGTGCAGTCTGGAGGATGAGGGAGTGAGGCAGGGTCAGCCGCTAACATCAAGGGATTAACCGACTTCAAATGTCAAGCTGGATAACACGAAGGTGGTGGAAACAACATACGTGGAGAACACGCTGCCACGTATGGCGGTGAATGTTCCGACGAGCTCTTCCTATTAACCCCTCGTTTAAATAATAATAATCCTAACGAGGGAAGAGATCGCCGGTGTGAGAATGCGTGGGCTGGACATAATGAACCCCAGGTGTGCATGAGTGAGTGTCTGAGCGGGTGAATGAGAACGCTGGTCAACACCAAATTTATTGTCTAAGTTTTTTTAGCTGATTTAGGACAATTTTGATGTGCTGAATCCAAAAATCACATTGGTTTTGCTCAATCAGGTCAACTTTTTGAACTATGGCCACATGTTTTTTACGTTTTTGTTTACATGTACGGATATTTTCGCTTTATATGATGCAAAATTCTTTTCTATTTCTTAAAATTCTCTGAATTTTGAACAGTGATGACATAACATTCAATTTACATGTACTTACCTTAATCGATGTCTACTATTCAATTTACAGTACAACTGTACAATTGCTGTACAACTGCTTACAACTTAGCATAAAAACCTGACCTGATCGAGAGAAACATATGTCATTTTCGGATTCAGCGGTGCAAAATTGTCTTAAATCAGTTGAAAAAACACAGACAACTTACAAAAAAATTATTTTTGTTATGTTGTGGAATGGTATGTGAAGCACTCAATAACAGAGCACAGCTGATGGCACTTGACAGGAGGAGGGGACATGCCCAAGCTGTCACAAAGCGATGGCCAATAGTTCCCTGACATGCCTGAAGGGAAACAGAGAAACAACCATAAGTCAGAACTGGGTTTGGAACTAACAAACCCAGGTTCATGACAAATATGATGAAAAACACACACTTTTTATTCATTGTCTTGGTTTTAAATGAGCACTTGGCACATGACAAAGATACATCAAAAGTGCATAAAAACACTAACAGTGTTGGGGTTCAGGTTCAGGTTACTTTATTTGTACCCGTAGGTAGATTTGTTTTGCAGTCAGGTGTCATCCATATTTACAAACCACAATTACATTCAACATGAACACAAACACAGGCACACATGAAGCTGACTATAAACATGATAAAAGTACTCAAGGCTCCACCAATCAGAACATAGGACAAAGAGATAAGAGAGAAGGGTCATATTAAAAAGTTAAAAACTAGTCAGAGAGATTAAAAACTCAGAAAAGTCTAAAACCCAATAAAAAATTTAGAACCCAAATAAAAAACCTACAAAAATAAAAAAATATAAAATAACTAGAAAAGCACTCGGAGAGCACAGACCTCCGCCAAGCGCCACAGTTCCCCCCCATACAGTGTTTTACATCATAAATATTAATCCTACATTTATTGTGTGTACGTTTTTGTCATGTTCTTTAGTTGAACATAATAACGTGGGACAACTGCATGCTGTTGAACATGAACTTTACTTGACAGCTTGCAAGAGAAAAAGAGACAGCGCATATATAATTACGTCACAACGTCAGATGCGTGACCAAAGATCACTAGTTACAGACAAGATAATACTGTGTCGTTTGTTTACACCACATCTCCCTTTTTTTCTTTTTTTTTTTCGACAGTATGCGTACATGTAACTAGTATTCAAGTGTACATTTTCTCTGAACTTAGCATGTACTTTTAAACCTTCGCTTATTATTTTCTAAACATTAACAACACCACAGCTAAGAACATTCTGTGTTTGTACATTTTACCATTCTTTAGAGATCTAACTTTTTAGGTTTGACAATAGTTCTTCCCAATCTAGTTCTCACAACATCAGACTTTATAGGAGTAACAGGAGGTACAATAGGCATTTGTTTCACCTGCTCTGAAGGTTCATCTGACCCACTCTGCTGTTTGATACACTGTTGCAAAGGTGAGTGTAGAGGAATCAAATGCATGCGATTGCGTCTCACTGTCCCCTGTGGTAGGTCCACTGTATAAGATCTCGGTGTTGAGTGACTTTGGATAACAGTGCCTGGTGTTTTAGCATCTGTCACCCACACTTGTTCTCCTGGTGACAAGTTACACAAGGGTTTTGCTCGGTGACGTCTGTTGTAGTTTGAAATGTCCAACATCCTCTTCTCCCTTTCCTTATGAGCAAGAGTGACGCTGTCCGGCAGTGTCGGATCCAACTGAGAGGGAAGAGTCGGTAGTGTCGTCCTCAGGCGGCGGCCCATGAGGAGTTCAGCAGGGCTGTAACCATTTTGGAGAGGAGTAGCTCTATAGGCAAGAAGAGCTAAATATGGATCAGCAGCCTTTTTCAGTAAGTTTTTCACAGTCTGTACGGCACGTTCCGCCTCTCCGTTACTTTGCGGGAACCTTGGGCTGCTTGTGATGTGTTTAAAGCCATAGGCAGCCGCAAAGTCTGTGAAAGTCCGACCAGAGAACTGGGGCCCATTATCAGACATCAGGACCTCAGGGATGCCATGACGGGCAAAGAAAGACTTCAGGTGAGTAATGACGTCGTTGGATTTCGTTTTGTTCAGCAGGGCAATCTCAACGAACCTGGAAAGATAGTCCACAGCAAGAAGGTAAGTTTTCCCTCCCAGCTCGAACAAATCTGTACCCACTCTTTGCCACAGGCGGTCAGGGCATTCGGTTGGCATTAATGGCTCACTGTGGTTGTGTCTCTCTTGTATACATGTTCTGCACTTTAACACCATTTCACTTATCTGTTGGCTGAGACCAGGCCACCATACTGACTGCCGAGCTCGGGCTTTACATTTTACAACTCCTTGGTGTCTGTCATGTAGTTTTGTTAAGACATCGTTTCGCATTGCTGAAGGGATAACAAGTCTTGAATCCTTCAACAGCAAACCGTCTTTCACGGTAAGTGTGGCTTGGTCGGGCCAGTAGTTTCTCAACAGAGGTTCTTGTTTTGCATGTTCAGGCCAACCTTGACTGCACATGACCATTACACGAGCACACACACTGTCCATTTTCAGTTGTTCCTTGAGTGTTTGCATATATGATGAACTGATAGGCATATTTTCAATGATGCTGTCCACATATATGTCTGTGCTCTCCATGAGTTCCTCGTCTGATTTTGTCAGTTTTGTTTTCAATGGTGAGCGAGACAAAGTGTCTGCTGTCCAGAGCGATTTACCTGGGGCATACTGTACATTGTACGAGTAACGCATGAGTCTCATCCTGAAGCGCTGGATCCTCGGTGGCAGTAGATCCAAGGCTTGAGCTCCTAAGAGTGACACAAGAGGTTTATGATCAGTTTCCAGACAGAAGTGTTTGCCTATTAGAAAATCACGAAATCGCTCGCATGCCCATGTGGATGCTAAGGCTTCTTTTTCCACTTGTGCATAGCGTTGTTCTGTTGGATACAGCGACCTTGAAGCGTAGGCGACTGGTCTCCATCCTTCTTCCCACTGCTGCAGGAGAACACCACCTAGACCATAAGAAGAAGCATCAGCCGATACTTTAGTGTCTCTGTTTGGGTCATACATAGCAAGCACTGGGGGTGAAGTTAGAGCATCTTTGAGCGTTTTGAATGCTTTAGCTTGGTCTACACCCCAATACCAGCTGTTCTTCTTGGACAAAAGATCTCTCAGAGCTTTGTCTTTCTCTGCTAAATGGGGGATAAACTTTCCCACCTGACTGACCATGCCCAGAAAACTTCTTAGCTCTGTCACGTTTGATGGCTCATTCATCTCTGTGATGGACTCTGTTTTCTTTGGGTCAGGACTTATACCAGTGTCCGTAATGATGTGGCCAAGGAAAGTCACTTTGGTCTGTGACAGATCACATTTTTCCACATTCAGAGTTATACCTGCTTTTTCCAGTCTTTGCAGGGTGGTATGGAGTCGGGCGTCGTGCTCCTCTTGGTCATGTCCCCATACCAGCACATCGTCAACGTGACAGACCACTCCTTCAACTCCTTCGATAACCTCCGACATTTTGCGCTGAAAGTGCTCGGGTGCAGAGCTGATGCCAAAGGGGAGGCGGTTAAAGTGGAACCGCCCGAAGGGTGTTATGAATGTGGTCAGTTTGGCAGATTCCTCCGACAAGGGAATTTGCCAGAAGCCCATGTTGGCGTCCAGTTTGCTGAACACTTTGGCTCCTGCTAGCATCCCAAGACTTCGTTCGACAGAAGGCAGCACAAACTTTTCTCTGCACACATACTCATTTAGTCCGGTAAAATCCACGCACAGTCTCAGCCTCGGACTGTTTTTCTTCGGAACAACGACCATGCCGGCGCACCAGTCTGTAGGTTCCTCCACTCGGGTGATGACTCCAAGCTGTTCCATCCTTTGGAGTTCCTCCTTGACTTTACCCATTAGAGGTATTGGAATCCTCCTTGGGGTTTTCAATGAGTATGGCACAGCGTTTGATTTGAGTTTTATGTGGTAGGGCTGCTGCACTTCACCCAGACCGCTGCACAGTTTGGGGTAGGATGTTTTCAGAGTGTCCATTGAAATAACATCAACTCGCACAAGAAGGCCTAGAGCTATGATGGCAGGAAGGCCTAACAGTGGCGTGCTGAGATTTTTGACAATGTAGACCTTTTCTGTTGTCTGTTTTGTCCCGTAGTTGAGCTGAAGCTTTGTGAAACCTGCGACCTCCAGTGGTTTCCTTCCAGGACCCAACAATGGTTTCTCCGGCTGCTGGAGAACAGGCATTTTTGCTCTTGGAAATATTTGTTCCAAGTCTGACTCCGCTATTGCAGTGACATCGGCTCCAGTGTCGAGTTTGAAAGACATTTTAGTGTCCCTCACCAGAATATCAGCTGTCCATACCCGGTGGCCTGTTGTGACTGAGCTGAGGAAAAAACTTCGCTCCTCTTCCTCCTCAATACTTTGGACATTCTTACTTTGCCTGCAGACCCGTTGGTAGTGGCCTTTCTTTCCACATGCATGACATTTGGCATCATTTGCAGGGCACTCGTATTTAGGGTGAGGAGAGCCACCACATTTATAGCACCATGCGTTTGGTGTACTTTTGCTTTTACTTTTAGACAGCTGGCGTGCGTTCACTGTTTCGCTTTTGAACTTAAACTTTGTCTTGTCATATTTGGCTTTAGTAACTCTATCCACAGAGTTCGCATTCATCTGCATCACGTTTCCTTCATTCCTCAAAGTTGTTTGTTGCTTTTTGATCTCTTCTGATTGCCTTGCCATATTTACGGCTTTCTCCAAGTCCAAGTCTTTTTCCATTTGCATGTGCTCTGACAGCCTTGTGTCGGCCAAGCCCACTACTATTCTGTCTCTTATGAGCTCATCGTGAAGCTGACCGTAGTTGCAGTGCTCCGCTAATGCATGCAGGGCCGTTACAAATGCGTCTACGGTTTCATTTGGCTCTTGTTTGCGCATATTGAAACGTGCACGTTCATAAACAACATTTTTCTTTACAATGAAAAAGCTGTGGAAGCCGTCTCTCACTTTGCTATATTCGAGCTGCTCTGCTTCAGTTAACTTTAAGCCTCTCAGGACATCATCTGCTTCATCTCCCATGCAGTATATTAATGTGTTGACTTGATTTTCATTTGAACTTGAAGACAAATTGCTTGCCTGGCGAAATCTTTCGAAGCGCCGAATCCACTTGGTCCATTCATGTGGTTTGGAGAAATCAAAGGGCTCCGGTGGCTGTATGCTAAACGTGGCGCTGGGCGTGCTAGCCGCGATGCTAACTCCTGCTCTCACCTGTTCATCATCTCTATCTTCGGGCATCTTAGCTCACCTCTCTCCCTCTTCCCACTAGAATGACTTTTAGTGTCTGTCTTCACAGCTACGCAGCACTTCTGACACCATGTCGTGTTCTTTAGTTGAACATAATAACGTGGGACAACTGCGTGCTGTTGAACATGAACTTTACTTGACAGCTTGCAAGAGAAAAAGAGACAGTGCATATATAATTACGTCACGACGTCAGATGCGTGACCAAAGATCACTAGTTACAGACAAGATAATACTGTGTCGTTTGTTTACACCACAGTTTTCAGATTCCTTGACCATGAAAAGATATGAGTAGCAATTGGATTCACATGGATAGGATTAGTGGTTCAGTAGTTATTCAGGAAAATCGCATTTCACATAATGGCGGTTTTCCGGATCACCACCAAAATGTAATCATCTGTAGGATACCCCATTTCTGACAATCTGTGAAAATTTCATGAAAATCCGTCCATAACTTTTTGAGTTATCTTGCTAACAAACAAACAGACAGACAGACAAACCAGCGCCGATGAAAACATAACCTCCTTGGCGGAGGTAATAAAAATTAATAAATAGATAACTGAATTATATGCAATATATTACTTATCTTGTTCAACTCTTTGACAGCAGCAGGAACAAAGCTGTTTTTGTAGAGCTGGGTTTTACATTTTGGGACAACAAACCTCTGTCTGGAGGGAAGAAGCTGAAAGTTGCAGTGCAAAGGGTGGGAGTCATCACTTAAAATGGAGGTAGCCATCCTCTGTACCTGTCTGGTGTACAGGGATGCCAGGCTCAGCTGTGACTCACCAAGCAAACGACTGGACCATCTAACTACCTGATCCAAAGATTTCCTCTGTTTCAGTTTTATCTGACCAAACCATGACACTAAAGAAAAGGATAAAACAGATTCAATAAAAGCCCGATAAAACATGGTCATTATGGTTCGGTCAATTTGGAAGTGTGCAAGTTTCCTTAAACAATGCAAATGTTGCTGACCCTTTTTGCACACCCTTTCACAGTTCTCTTTAAAGTTTAAATTACTATCAATAATTGTCCCAAGATATTTGTAAGATTGCACACATTCAGTGGTCTGGCCTTTTAGTTCAGTGACTTTGTGCCTGGGAGTTTTCCTCCTAAAGTCAATAATCATATCTTTAGTTTGGAGTTGAGCAGAACTTGAAGTAGTAGAAATATTTTTCCTCTTCAACAACAATTAAATGAACAACATGAGTAAATAACCATTTTGGTCACATCTTACTCAGGCATATCTCAAAGTACATAAAAACTCAGTGTGCACTGTTAGTAACTAACATCTATTTCCCTTTTGAAATAAAATATACTATATCTTGGTCATAACTGACCTTGGAACATCACAAAGTGCATTTAGCTGAATAAAAAAAAGAACTGTCAAACACTTTAGTGCACCCTCCCCCCCCCCCCCCCAGAAAAGATTGATAACATTAACAAATACTGCACATCCACCATTGTGGTTTGTTTTGTTTTAAATCACCACGTGTGAGTAGGAACCTCTTTTTATAACAACACATTCCATTACACACGCATATCAGTCAACCAAAAATTTAGAGTTAAGGGTTCAAAGAGCACCCACTTAAAAACTTGAGTAATGACTTCAGTCTTGACGGTTTGAGGTTTATCTCCAAAATTTATAACAATTTTCTTATAGTTTTCTACTTTTCTCTGTAAATTTATCTACCTCTGTAAATGTATCTATTGTGGCGGTTTGGGAAAACCCCCACAAACAGACTAAGGACAGACAACTCGCTACTCCTGGTTTTTTCCGCTACACTACTGTGATAATGTCACCTTTCATGCATTGTGTTCATGCGTCCTGTCCTTACTGTGACCTAGAGACTCAGATCAATATGTAGATGTGCCTGTTAACCTCTTTGTTCTGCAGCTGGAGCAAAGTCTAGCAAATCTGCCTATTGTGATGTATGTCTCACAAATGCAAATATCTCATGCCTGTTCTGCAGTCCCTTTGATCAGACAAACTGCTGTGAATCTGCTTTGATGTATTGTTTGAGCTGGGTATAAATACTGCACAGGTTCTGTAACACTTCCTCTCACCCTCACTCTCACTCACACTTCAACCTCTGCTGCAGACACGCGCTCTGTGTCTTCTTCTCTGAGAGCCAGAGGATCCCCATCCAGCCTGCACACACTTGGGCTGGAGAGGGGATCCCGTGACGGCGGTATGATATAATAAACTCTACTTAAAACCTCCAACAACGCCGCTTTATTTCATGCCGCCGCACTGGTGACCCGACGCTGAAACGAACACGCTGCCAGCGAACGCAACGCCCGGCGGTGATTCTCCGACGACCAGCGAACACGGCAGCCTGACTGATCTGCCCTCCCTTCTGCTTCAGGGAGACCTCAACGCGGAGTTTCCAGGCGAAACTCTTTGGAGAACACCCACGACCGGGAAAGCTGAGCAACGTTTCATGGTGAGATCTGCACGCCTAGATCGGCACATCCACGCTGGACTGGCCGCGCTCACAGCCCCTCCACAAGAGAGCGCATGCACCTCGTCCCCTCTCCACGACGGCGATCCCCATGGCCGACGGAGCACACGTGGACCTGAACGCACCATGACCGAGCGAGTGACAGAGCGTCTACTTCCCTTCACCGCTCCAACACGCTGAACAGGGATGATCAAGCTCCCTGACCCTGGTTCTCCTCTCCAGCTGGCCCACCCACCACAGAACCCCGGCGCACGCACCGGGGAGTTACGAGGACGGCGCACACCACGCACGGGACAAATACGGCTTTTCTGACCGCCTTCCTTCTGCTGCACACTGGCCCTTCAGGCTTGCTCGTTCACCTGAGGCACGCAGCTTGCTCACTGGATTTTATGGTCTTAGCCACGGCACACAAGGGGAATTCAGCGGTTTGCGGTTCCCGAGAGCTTTAAGGTTGTGCCCGCACCTAAAGCCAACACGCCAGTCCCTCTGCTCTCATCACAGCCGCCACGCAGCCTCGTCTTTTCTTCATGGCCGCTATTAATCCTTGCAGGACTTAATCGCGGGAGGAGCCAGTGACTAATTTTTCTTCTTGTGGACCTCTGCACGTTCAACGGGACCAGCCCTTCGACATCGCGGACCCACAAGCAATTTTTGCGCGGCCCGGACATTTTCATCGTCTCCGGCCGGCTTTTACTACCCCCACCCCCCTCCACCCCCTCCTGCACAGAGCTTTTCCCTGCTCGCTGCCCAAGCTGCACTATTGAGGTCTCGACCACCTGCCGAGCCCTCTGGAGGGGAGCTGTGGCGGTTTGGGAAAACCCCCACAAACAGACTAAGGACAGACAACTCGCTACTCCTGGTTTTTTCCGCTACACTACTGTGATAATGTCACCTTTCATGCATTGTGTTCATGCGTCCTGTCCTTACTGTGACCTAGAGACTCAGATCAATATGTAGATGTGCCTGTTAACCTCTTTGTTCTGCAGCTGGAGCAAAGTCTAGCAAATCTGCCTATTGTGATGTATGTCTCACAAATGCAAATATCTCATGCCTGTTCTGCAGTCCCTTTGATCAGACAAACTGCTGTGAATCTGCTTTGATGTGTTGTTTGAGTTGGGTATAAATACTGCACAGGTTCTGTAACACTTCCTCTCACCCTCACTCTCACTCACACTTCAACCTCTGCTGCAGACACGCGCTCTGTGTCTTCTTCTCTGAGAGCCAGAGGATCCCCATCCAGCCTGCACACACTTGGGCTGGAGGGGGGATCCCGTGACGGCGGTATGATATAATAAACTCTACTTAAAACCTCCAACAACGCTGTTTTATATCATGCCGCCGCATCTATCTTTAAAACCATTTTCTCAAATTTGTAGTTTTCTCTAGTAAAATTGACTTTTCTTGTACATTTGAGATTTTATTATAAATTTGTGGATTTTTTATGGTTAATTTTTTGTATATTTTTTAAATAAAATGACTGTTTTTATAAATAAATTGGAAACAGACTGTGGTAAAATTTTGACTTTTTTTCCTTGTACAATTTACACTTTTGATCATAAGTTTGCAGAGCCAGAGCAGAACAATAATTTAACTCTAATTTCAAAGAAAAAAATATTAACAAAATTCCAATTACCTCCCACATGCCAAAAACATGCAAGTTAGGTTAATTGGCATCAAAAAAACTGGGGATTCTAAATTGTCCTCAGGTATGACTGTGAGAGTGAATGGTTGTCTGTCTCTCTGTGTTGGCCCTGTGAGGGTCTGGCGATCTGTCCAGGGTGTACCCTGCCTCTCGCCCAAACAAGCTGAGATAGGCTCCAGCCCCCCCGCGACCCAAAGAGGATTAAGCGGAAGATGGATGGATGGATGGATGGATGGATGGAAATAAATTAACTTAAATTACCAAAGATGCAGTTATTTCTGTTATAATATTTCTATATATTTATAGTTTTTAGAATTCTTCTCACCACAGACAGCAGGAAAAACCTCCCTTGTTTTGAAATCCAAATGTTGGCATGTTTAGTTTGTCTGAAGGCTGCTGTCAGATTAAAATCATTGACTTTGTGAATTTCGGTCATCTTAACTTGCCAGGTACATAAAATTGGTAAAATTTTGTGGTAAAATTTTGAGTTTTCTATGGATGGATGGATGGATGGATAGATATTGTAGTAGCTGGTGAAGTCAATCCTCAGCGATCCAGTCACACTTGCCTCTCCCTGCATTCAATATGAAACCTAACCACGCCTGTTTGCTAAGCGACTTTTCATTATTGCTCCCGTTTTCAGCGGGTTAAAACCACTATAAATGCCTCCATTGCTTACATATCTCTTCTGCTTTTTTCCGCATTTAACCGTTCCTTCATATTGTTTTCTTAAATATATATTTTCTTGCCGTGGTCTGGGCCACTCGGAGGTCGGTTCTGGGCCGCTAATTGAATAGGCCTGCTCTAGAGGCTCCTTTTTTTGTGAAATCTTATTAAAGTTCCAGCTCAGTCTCTCCAAAACTATGCTGGATGAAAGGTTTTAGCTTATACATTGCATGTTGTGGAAAGTATGCTATCTCTACACTCTGATTGAAAACAGACTCTAAATTACTCTGTTTTTAACTGTTTAAAATTATTTGTTTCTTTCAGAGTGCATTAAAAAGCTATATTATATTTTGTTTGAATGTACAGTACCAGTCAAAAGTTTGGACACATCTACACATTAGATTTGATTTAGAAGATGTGCCGAAATCTTTGACAGGTAGTGTACATACTGTAGTGTAATGACAATGAAAGAGGGATGGATTGAGATCCATTTTTTTTTTTTACTTTATTAGCTAATTTAACATTGTGTGATAGTTTTCTTGCTGCTAGCAGGATTATGCAAAAACTACTGACCCAATTTTAAATTAATTGAAATTTCACTACCTCTACTCCTTGCATCTTCACCATTACACCTGCCTCCCTTTCATTCACACACATGTATTCTGTCTTGCTTCTACTGACTTTCATTCCTCTTCTATCTAGTGCATACCTCTACCTCTTCAGGTTATCTTCCACCTGCTCCCTACTCTCACTACAGATCACAACGTCATCTGCAAACATCATGGTCCACAGAGGCTCCTGCCTGACCTCATCTGTCAGCCTGTCCATCACCATAGCAAACAAGGAATCAAAGCTGATCCCTGATATAATCTCACCCCCACCTTGAATCCATCTATCACTCTTACAGCACACCTCATCACATCTCGTTGTCCTCATACATGTCCAGCATCACCCTCACGTACTTCTCTGCCACTCCTGACTTATACAGTACCACATTTCCTCTCTTGCCACGCTATTGTATGCTTTCTCGAAATCCACAAAGACACAGTGCAACTCCTTCTGATCTTCTCTATACTTCCCCATCAACATTCTTAAAGCAAACATTACATCTGTAGTACTCTTTTTCAGAATGAAACCATTCTGCTGCTTACTGACTGTCACCTCTCTTCTTAACCTGGCTTCAACAACAACTCTCAACAACTTAACTCTTCCCCAAATCTTAATAGTGTGGCTGATCAACTTTATGCCTCTGTAGTTACTACAGCTCTGAGCACCATCCTTGGGTAAGTTAGTACAGGAATGAACTCAAATTTCATTATACCACAGTACAATATAAACAATACGAATGTGGCAATGTCATCCAAATAGACCGTTAAATGTGCACTTGGTGCTGTAATAATTGAAATGACTTATTGTGCTAGGACAAAAACGAAAAAATAATACATGATAATGGCTGTTTAAAAAATCCATTGCACTTAATTGCATTTGTCAAGTTGAATCATCTGGCAGATTTGTAAATCCATCTTCCATCCTTGAAATCCTAAAATGAGTACCAGTGTATGACCCACTAAATGGCAGCGCTTTAACTGTGCTTCTCTGCAGAACTTCTGTGTGAAACTGGTATTGAGGGTGACTGAGTGTGAGGCCTCAAAAGAAGGCTTTGTCTGTCTGAACCCTGGGTCAGGGTACCCCTCCTCTCTCTCTCTCACTCACTCACACACACACACACACACACACACACACACACACACACACACACACACACACACACACACACACGCATGCTTTCCAGTCAGTGTGAGGACAGACACTGATATAACGCATTCCCCTTGCCCATACTAAATGTATAAACTCTGGCTTTATTCTGAGTTAAATCCTGTAATTAAACTGACACTGACCTAAACCCCACTTGAACGTGGGAACTGGTCAAAATGGCAAAATCATCCTTCTATTCAAGGACTAAAACTTCAACTGGTCCTCAGAGAGATGTGCAAAACCAGTCTCACACACACACACACACACACACACACACACACACACACACACACACACACACACACACACACACAGAAATGTACAAAGAACTGGAGGGAGACAGAGACAGTTGAGCAGTTCCCTTGGGACACCCTGCTGTTGTTCTGAATACCAATGAGACAGAAAGAGGGAGGAAGTCTGAAGTTACTGCAACTGCTCTTCAGTTTTGTGCTACTCCTTATAAGAGTACCAAGCGGAGGAGTTGTAATTGACTGTAGCTCTGTAGCATATCTATAGAAGGGGTAATAGTATGTTGATCACAATGCAGTGTATAAATAATAATGCACTATGAAACTATATTTTCAGTGGTATAACATTTTTTAAAAAAAACAGTGGCAAATGTTGCGCTTTTACTTTTCTGATTTTCTTAACACATTTTAATCACCACAGCGGATCATCTGTCTCCATCTCACCCTATCCCTTACATCTTCCTCTGTAACACCAACCCTCTCCATGTCCTCCTTCACGACATCCATGAATCTCTGCAGTCTTCCTCTTTTCCTCCTGCCTGACAGCTCCAGCTTCAACATCCTTCATCCAATATATCCACTATCCCTCCTCTGCACATGTCCAAACCATCTCAGCCTTGCCTCTCTTACTTTGTCTCCAAATCACTCCACCTGAGCTGTCCCTCTGATACTCATTTCTAATCCTGTCCCTCCTAGTCACTCCCAATGAAAATCTTAGCATCTTCAACTCTGCCACCTCCAGATCCACCTCCTGTCTTTTTGCCAGCGCCACCGTCTCTAAACCATACATCATAGCAGGTCTCACGACAGTCTTGTAAATCTTCCCTTTCACTCTTGCTGTTACCCTTCTGTCACAAATCACCCCTGACACTCATCTCCACCCACTCCACTATGCCTGTACTCTCTTCTTCACCTCTCTTGTGCATTTTCCATTGCTTTGGACAGTTGACCCCAGGTATTTAAACTCATCTACTTTCACTACCTCTACTCCTTCCATCTTCACCGTTGCACCTGCCTCCCTCTCATTCACACTCATGTATTCTGTCTTGCTTCTACTGACTTTTATTCCTCTTCTATCCAGAGCATACCTCCACCTCTCCAGGTTCTCTTCCACCTGCTCCTTACTAGTAGTAGTAGTAGTAGATTAGTTTATTTGACAGGGACAGTGCAATAAACATAGACAATTAATCAAAGACAATCAATCTGATGTGTTGCACATAGAGTGTATAGCTATTAGCTAATTCGCAACTCTTGTCCCTGGATGGGCTTTAGAAAAAAGAATCAAGATAAAAAATATACACAATAACCACATACATCAATGCAGAAAAATTATAAATACACAATTATAAATATTATAAATATTATAAATACACAAATGTAACAGCCTGACTCACATTTAACATAAATATTATAAATATTATAAATACACAAATATAACAGCCTGACTCACATTTAACACATATAACATAACTCACATTTGCCTATTTCAGGCCTTCCTCCCTCCGTCACTCACTATAAACAAACACATTTATTCCTTCCCTTCATTCACTCTCACTTTGCAGACAATTAATTCATACATGAGTACATTCTTGTTTATTTTTCCGCCAGTTTTTAACATTTTTAGTGAATGTTTTAAAGTCCGTTATTATTTTAATTTCATTTGGCATTGTGTTCCAGATGTGACTGCCCTTTATAGAGAAAGCTGTTTGTCCAAATGTGGTTCTGCGGTGGAATATTTTACAGTTATTGTTAACAGAACTCCTGGTGGCTCTGCTGCTGTCCTGTCTTTGGACGAAACCAGCAAGTGGCTCGGGTGCTGATTTATGGAAACATTTGAACGTTAATTTCAGAAGACAGAGGTCAATGAAGCTCTCAAAACTCAATAGGTTGTATTTTTTTAAAACATTACAGTGATGCCACCTAATGGGCTTTTTGTCCAAGATTTTTAGGGTTTGATTATATAATGAACCTATATGTCTTATTGTGGAAGGGGCTGCTTGAGCCCAGACTGTCAAACAGTATGATATATGAGAAAAAACCATAGAATGCATATACAGTGCAGCTGCTTCGTAAGGTATGTAATATCTAATTAATTTAAAGCAGTTCAGATTTTTTTTTACTGTTTTTGAAATTTTCTTTATATGAAGATTAAATTTGAGTTGAGGATCTAGTACAATGCCAAGGTATTTGAATTCTGTAGCTAAACTGATGTCATGATCATGTATATTAACTTTAAAATGTTGCAGGTTACATTTTTTGATTGAAAAGCACATTGAGACTGTTTTCTGAAGGTTCAGCAATAGATGGTTCTTGAGGAGCCACTCTTGGACATCAACCATACTTGTAGACAGTACATCTGCAGCCTGTGCTGGAGTCTTGGCAGCTGTGTAAATAACTGCATCATCTGCATAAAGTTGGCATGTTGCAGCTGAGCAGTGTAACGGCAAGTCATTAATAAAAATGCTGAAAAGTAAAGGACCAAGAATGGACCCTTGTGGGATACCCATGCGGTTGTTTAAAAATGAGGATTTATCCTGGTGAACTTTTACACACTGTTCTCTATTCTGGAGATAAGATGCAAACCATTCTAATGTATTTGGGGAGAAGTTAAAAGATACCATTTTGGATAAAAGCAAACTGTGGTTTACAGTATCGAAAGCCTTTTTGAGATCTAGAAAAACAGCTCCTACCACATTACCCCTGTCCAAGGACTGTTTGACGTTTTCAATAAGGCAACAATTTGCTGTTTCTGTTGAGTATCCTGGTCTAAAACCAAATTGATGTGGATGAAGAAGTTGACTGTCTTGTAAGTAGTCTATCAGCTGTGTAGCTACAACTTTTTCAAGAACCTTAGATAGGACTGGCAAAATAGAGATTGGGCAGTAATTGCATATATCGTCTTTACTGCCTGATTTATGAACTGGTATGACGACAGCTTTTTTCCAGCCTGATGGAAATGTACTAGACCTAATGGAGAGATTAATGAGGTGAGTCAGTGGTTTGATTAATATTTTGCTGTGCATTTTGAGAAAGGAGGTGCTCATATTGTAGATATCATTAGTTTTTGAGTTTGACAGTGTTTTAACAATACCAGCAATTAACTTCTCATTTACCTCATCGATGTGAAAAGTATCTGTTGGAAGTATGGAATTTGTGTTGTTGAGCACATTTGGCAGCACAAAATTTTTTGTTAAGTCTTCCACAGAGCCCACAAAGTGTGAATTAAATTCATTTGCCAAAGTAGCCTTGTCACTGACGGTCTTGCCATTGATTCTAAGTTCCTTTACCCCCTTCTGATCGTTTTTTTTATTAGTTAAGTTATTTAAATGCCTCCATAGGGAACTGTTGTTACCCTTTGCATGATCTATCAGTTTATTGTAATAAGATATTTTTGATTTTCGCAGCTCATGTACCACTTTATTTCTTAAACTTTTGTACACAAGGTGATCATTTTGTAGTTTGGAGGTTAGTGATGTTTTCAGTGCATAGTCTCGCCTCTTCATAAGTTTTCTTATTTCATTATTTAACCATGGTAGGCTAATCTTCTGTTGTCTACTTTTAATTTGCTTTGAAAATTTTTCTATAGACTTTGTGATTGTTGCAGTTATAAAATTACAACAATCATCTACTTCACATGTTGACATGAGCTGCTCCCAATTTTGATTCTCTAAGTAATGTTCAAACTCCTCATTTTTTGATTTGGGGATAATAAAATTTGATTTGTCAATATCGACTCCCCCAAAATACTGTAGTCGCTTTTTAGTAAGTTTCCTGACAGCAAGAACCAAGTTATGATCTGAGAGACCAGTTACAAGATTATAGGTTCTGGTTATTCGTTCTGGTTTATTAGTAAATACCATGTCAATAAGTGTTCTGGATTGTTTGGTTATCCTGGTGGGTCCTTTGATGATTTGCTGGTAATTAAATTTAGTCATGAGGCTTTTCAGTTTTTGTTTGTCTTTTTTATCAGACCAGTTGATATTAAAGTCACCATGAATTATTGTTTCTCTGTTCTTCTCAAGTTGTTTAACCAGATCACTTAATTCATTATAAAAGGAAGAGTTGTGTGACGGTGGGTTGTACACTACTGCAATGTTGAAATTCATTACCGGAGAGAGACATACATTAACAGCTAAACATTCAAGTGAAGTATTCAAATCAACCAGTTGACATTTATATTTCTCTTTGATGTAAATTAAAACACCTCCTCCCCTCCCTACCTGCCTGTCTTTTCTAAAACACTGGTAGCCCACAATATCGATCATATTAGTGTCTATGTTCCTGTGTAGCCAGCTTTCTGAGAGACAAAGGTAGTCCAGATTTGAGTCCAACAACAACACCGAAATCTCATCTCTTTTGGGGATTATGCTCCGTATGTTTAAATGACCGCCGAGGATCCCCTTTGGTTTAGCCTTGGTGTCCCAAAGAACTCGTGCATGATTAACAGTTTGGAAAAATAAATGTTGTTTTTGCTTTTGTACAGCTCGGTTTTGTGCTAACCCAGTGGTCTGCTGTTTAATAGTGGCAGGTCCAGGGTTAAGGTGAATATCTCCTGCCAGAAGTAGCAGAACTAACAGAACTTTAACTGTATATCCTCTGCCATATTGTGATTTTTGCTTAACAGCCATGTTTGCCTTAATTTGGAAGTTTTTGCTCAGGGCTTTTAAAGACCACATAGAGTGTAGGGTGAGATGTCCAAGCCCAAATCCATACAGATAAAACTTTTTAACTTCACCTTTGGTTGAGTTTGTCGGAAAATCCTTCTTGTTGCAGGTCCAGACACACAAAGACAAAACGAAGAGGAAGTAGAGAAGTAGAGAAGGCTTATTAGTGGTGCCCATCAGCCCACTTTTTAATCCGGTGGCAGCCATCTTCAGTCCTTCTTGGAAAGAAGGAAAAGGAAAATCTGTGGATAGTAAAATAAATTCTGCTTATATCGCCAGAATCTGATCCGATCGTCCTCGAATCCAGCTGGGCCTCAGCTAGCCAACTAGCCCCTTCCGTTGCTGGTCTCGTTGCTCATAGTCGCCGTAACTGGTCTCCCGTCCCGCTCCTCCAACCGAGTCTCGTCACACACCGCCGCTGCCACCGAGCTCCGCTGAGGTCACGGTAAATCCTCCGCTAGGCACCGCCACCTACCGTCGTCTGCCTGGGTGAAATCTCTGCTGAGCCCCGTCAACAAATAGCCGCTTGCCTGGTAGTATCTCCGCTGGGCCTCGCAGCTGGGCTTCGATTCAGGCTGGTGTAAGGTGGAATGACTGGCGCCAGCATTAAGCTAACTAGCGTTAGCTTAGCAATCGCTTCAGGTAGGGCACATCAGTGAATCACAAGGAAGCGCTGGAATCGCTGGTCAGTTTACTCACAGTGGCCGGATAAAAGCGATCAAAGGGGTAATCCACCGGAGGTATATCCGATCGCTGTAGGTTAGTTATTTAGAGACTGGCGCCAGCATTAAGCTAACTAGTGTTAGCTTAGCAATCGCTTCAGGTAGCATTAAGCTAACTAGTGTTAGCTTAGCAATCGCTTCAGGAAGGCGCAGGAAGTCGCTGGAGAAAGGCGATTAAAGGGCAATCCAGCGGAGGTGGCAATTCAGCCCGTGCGTGTTCGCCACGAGCGCCGATCGCTGCAGGCCAGCCACTTTTAATGGCAAAATCAGTGACTTTGTCTCAGCACTGAAAAAGTGTGACCATCCCGGTCGCCATCTTGAGTAGTCATCCATCCAGTAGTCATCCACTCTCACTACAGATCAAAATGTTGTTTGCAAACATCATGGTCCATGAAGACTCCTGCCTGACCTCATCTGTCAGTCTGTCCCTCACCATGGCAAGCAAGAAGGGGCTCAGAGCCGACCCTTGATGTAACCCCACCCTCACCTTGAACCCATCTGTCACTCCTACTGCACACCTCACCACTGCCTCGCTGTCCTCATACATGTCCTGCCCCCATACATGTCCTGCCCCACACTCACATACTTCTCTGCCACTCCTGACTTCCTCATACAGTACCACACTTCCTCTCTTGGCACCCTATCATGTGCTTTCTCAAGATCCACAAAGACACTGTGCAGCTCCTTCTGACCTTCTCTGTACTTCTCCATTAGCACTCTTAAAAACAAACATTGCATCTGTAGTACTCTTTCTTGGCATGAAACCGTACTACTGCTCACTGATTGTCACCTCTCCTCTTAACCTGGCTTTAACAACTCTTCCCCATATCTTCATAGTGTGGCTGATCAGTTTTATGCCTCTGTAGTTACTACAGCTCTGAGCATCACCTTTGTTCTTGAAAATTGGTACCAAAACACTTCTTTTCCACTCCTCAGGCAGCCTCTCACTCTCCAAGATTGTGTTAAACAATCTGGTTAAAAAGTCCACTGCCATCTCTCCTAAACATCTCCATACCTCCACAGATATGTCATCTGGACCAACCGCCTTTCCATTCTTCATCCTCTTCAAAGCTTCCCTCACTTTTGCCTTGCTAATCCTCGGGACTTCCTTGTTCACCATCTTTCCTTCATCCATCCTCCACTTGCTCTCATTTTCTTTATTCATCAGCTCTTCAAAGTACTCCCTCCACCTTCTCAACACACTCTTGTCATTTGTTAGTACATTACCATTTATGTCCTTAATCAGCCGAACCTGCTGCACATCCTTTCCAGCTCAATCCCTCTGTCTAGCCAATCGATACAAGTCCTTTTCTCCTTCCTTAGTGTCCAGCCTCTCATACAACTCACTATATGCCTTTTCCTTTGCTTTTCCCACCTCTCTCTTTGCCATGCGCCTAAATTCTAAATACTCCTATCTACTTTCTTCATCTCCCTGACTATCCCACTTTTTCTTTGCTAACCACTTCCTTTGGATACCTTCCTCTGTCCATTGGAAACACCACATACCTTTGTACCTGTTTCCCTCAATACTTTTGCAGTACTTTCCCAGTCATCTGAAAATTCTTCCCTCTCACCCAGGGCCTGTGTCAACTCCTTCCTGAACTTTGTGCGACCTTCTTCCTTCTGTAACTTCCCCCACTTAATCTTTGGATCTGCCTTCACTCTCTTCCTCTTCTTGCTTTCCAAAGTCACCTTACAGACTACCATCCAATGCTGTCTAGCTACATTCTCCCCTGCCACCACCTTGTAGTCTCCTATCTCTTTCAGATTTCTCCTTCTGCATAGAATGTAGTCCACCTGTGTGTACCTTCCTCCACTCTTGTAAGTCTCTCTATGTTCATCTCTCTTCTTAAAGTACAGTGGTGTGAAAAAGTGTTTGCCCCCTTCCTGATTTCTCTTGTTTGTATGTCACACTTAAATGTTTCAGATCATCAAGCAAATTTAAATATTAGACAAAGATAACACAAGTAAACACAAAACACAGTTTTTAAATGAAGGTGTTTGTTATTCAGGGGGGAAAAAAATCCAAACCTACATGGAACTGTGTGAAAAAGTGATTGCACCCTAAACCTAATAACTGGTTGGGCCACCCTTAGCAGCAGCAACTGCAATCAAGCGTTTGTGATAACTGGCAATGAGTCTTTTACAGTGCTGTGGAGGAGTTTTGGCCTACTCATCTTTGCAGAATTGTTGTAATTCAGCCACATTAGATGGTTTCCGAGCATGAACCGTCTTTTTAAGGTCATGCCACAGCATCTCAATCGGATTCAGGTCAGGACTTTGACTAGGCCACTCCAAAGTCTTCATTTTGTTTCTCTTAAGCCATTCAGAGGTGGACTTGCTGGTGTGTTTTGGATCAATGTCCTGCTGCAGAATCCAAGTGCGCTTCAGCTTGAGGTCATAAACAGATGATTAACAGATTCTCCTTCAGGATTTTTTGGTAGACAGCAGAATCCATGGTTCCATTTACCACAGCAAGTCTTCCAGGTCCTGAAGCAACAAAACAGCCCCAAGCCATGACACTACCACCACCATATTTTACTGTTGGTATGGTGTTCCTTTTCTGAAATACTGTGTTACTTTTACGCCAGATGTAATCGGGGACACACCTTCCAAAAAGTTCAACTTTTGTCTCGTCAGTCCACAGAGTATTTTCCCAAAAGTCTTGGGGATCATCAAGATGTTGTCTGGCAAAACTGCGACGAGTCTTTATGTTCTTTTTGCTCAGCAGTGGTTTTCATCTTGGAATTCTGCCATGCAGGCCATTTTTGTCTAGTCTCTTTATGGTGGAGTCATGAACACTGACCTTAAAGCCTGCTTCATGCTACACCTCTGCTGTCCGCATACGTGTAACCGGAATCCTCGTGTGACAAAACTTACGTCATCTTCTCCACTCCGCTAGTGTCCGCAGTGCTCGACCACGGACGATCGCGTGCAGCCCAAATTTTGTGACCGTGCCGCCTGCCCACAACCTGAACACATTGAAAAGCGCATGCGCAAGACTGAACGTCCCATTCACGAGGTGGCGATATTGACACAGCATACATCAGTTGATGAAGAAGACAACAAGCAGGCGGAAAATGAGAATAAAAACATACATGAATTATACATACATACTTTCTTTCACAGCGGCAGCAGCATCTTCATGGAAAAGGAGTGAAAACCGAGAGGTCAAACAGCAGAAACAGACTCTGTATTTGAAGAGAAACTTTGTGAAGAAGTCCGTCGTTTCTTCGTTGATGAAAATCCTGGCGCGTCAGCGCCTTGGCGCTACCTATCAGGCAGGAGTGAAACTACAAATGATGGTTGTGCGCATGCATCAACTGCTAGGCCTGGGTAGATGAAAAAAGTGAGCCTGAGCAGCGTCACGTGCGTGCTGGGCTCGTCCAAAGCATATGCGGACCACAGCGGACTAGAGGGAAATGGAGCATGACGCAGGCTTCACTGAGGCAAGTGAGGCCTGCAGTTCTTTGGATGTTGTTGTGGGGTCTTTTGTGGCCTCTTGGATGAGTTGTTGCTGCGCTCTTGTGGTAATTTTGGACGGCCAGCCCCTCCTGGGAAGGCTCACCACTGTTCCATGTTTTCGCCATTTGTGGATAATGGCTCTCACTGTGGTTTGCTGGAGTCCCAAAGCTTTAGAAATGGCTTTAAAACATTTTCCAGATTGATCGATCTCAATTACTTTGTTTCTCATTTGTTCCTGAATTTCTTTGGATCACAGCATGATGTCTAGCTTTTGAGGATCTTTTTGTCTACTTCACTTTGTCAGCCAGGTCTTATTTAAGTGATTTCTTAATTGAGAACAGGTGTGGCAGTAATCCGGCCTGTGTGTGGCCAGAGAAATTGAACTCAGCTTTCCAAAGATGTGATAAACCACAGTTAATTTATGTTTTAACTTTAAGGGGGGGGTGTCACTTTTTCCCCACAGGGCCATGTAGGTTTGGATTTTTTTCCCCCTTAATAATAAACACCTTCATTTAAACACTGCATTTTGTGTTTATTTGTGTTATCTTTGTCTAATATTTAAATTTGTTTGATGATCTGAAACATTTAAGTGTGACAAACATACAAAAAAATGAGAAATCAGGAAGGGGGCAAACACTTTTTCCACACCACTGTATGTGTTCACCACAGCAATTTCCATCCTTTTAGCAAAATCCACAACCATCTGTCCTTCCACATTTCTCTCCTTAAAACCATACATAACCAGAACCTCCTCATCACCTCTGTTCCCTTCACCTACAGTACATGTCCATTAAATTCTGCTCCAATCACCACTCTCTCCCCCCTGGGAACACTCTCTACCACTTCATCCAGCTTACTCCAGAATTCCTCTTTCTCTTCTACCTGACATCCAATATGTGAGGCATACACACTGACAACATTTAACATCACACCTTTGACTTCTAGCTTCAAACTCATAATTCTGTCTGACTCCCTCTTTACCTCCTCAACACTCTTCACATACTCTTCCTTCAAGATTACTCCTACTCCATTTCTCTTCCTATCTACACCATGCTAGAACAGTTTAAATCCACCTCTAATGCTCCTAGCCTTACTTCCCTGCCATCTGGTTTCTTGAACACACAGTATATCTACCTTTCTTCTCTCCATCATATCAGCCAACTCTCGGCCTTTACCAGTCATAGTCCCTGCATTTAACGTCCCTACTCTCACCTCCACACTTCTACCTTTCCTTTTCTCTCTCTCCCTCCTAACTCGCCTTCCCCCTATCCTCCTCCTTGATGTTCGACCAACAGTAGCTCAATTTCCACCGGAACCCTGTCGGTTAACAGCACCGGTGCCGGTCGTGGCTAACCTGGGCCTCATCCGATCCGGTATGAACGTCTCATTCATCATGATCTGCATATTTGATTTGGCAAAGGTTTTACGTTGGATGCCCTTCCTGACACAACCCTTCCCATTTACCCGGGCATGAGACTGGCACTAGGAGTACACTGGCTTGCGCACCCCCTGTGATTGGATTGCACATCATGCGTCGACATAGTCTAAAATTCCATTCTTACGCTGATGATACCCAACTTTATTTATCAACAAAAACCATCACTTCTGTCACCCTCTCCATTCTCACAGACTGCCTCAATGACATAAAAGCCTGGATGAACATTAACTTCCCCAAACTTAACTGCAATAAATCTGAAATTCTTATCATTGGCCCCAAATCCCTCCTCCCTTCTAAGAAGAAGGGAGGAGGGAGGAGGAGACCTTTGCAACATTGCATGTCTCCAGTCCACCCTTTCCCCTTCTGCTGCTGAAATCCTTATCCCTGCATTCATAACCTCCAGACTGGACTACTGCAACAGCATACTCTACGGCCTTCCCTCATCTGACCTCCAAAAACAGCAATACGTATGTACAGAACTCTGCTGCACGACTGCTCACCTACTCCTGGTCCAGAGACCACATTATCCACATTTTGAAAAACCTACACTGGTTGCTGGCACAACTATGCATTCACTTCTTATGCAGACCTTACTTTCTGTAAGGTCTCTGAAGCCGACAAATTGCTCACTGGATGTTGTTCCCGCTGGAATCCTGAAAAGGGTTTTTAATACTGTTGGGCCTGGTCTTTTGGTTTTTATTAATTCCTGCCTTAGTTCAGGATTTGTCCCACCTGCTTTTAAACATGCTGTGGTTAGGCCCCTTCTTAAAAAACCTCACCTTGACCCTTCAGTTTTATCTAATTTTAGACCCATTTCTCATTTGCCCTTTTTATCTAAAGTTTTAGAAAAAGTTGTTTTTATACAGTTGCAGTTTTTTTTAGAAGACAATTCTATTTTTGAGAAGTTTCAATCTGGGTTTAGGTCTCGTCACAGCACTGAGTCTGCCCTGCTTAAGGTGCACAATGATATTATGATGTCTGTTGATGCCAAATGTCCTGTGGTCTTAGTGCTGCTAGATCTTACAGCAGCCTTTGACACTGTGGACCACACTATCCTTCTGTCACGCCTGAATCACTATGTTGGCATCCATGGCACTGCACTTAAGTGGTTTGAATCCTACCTTTCTAATAGAACTTTTTCTGTAATGATTGGTGACATGTCCTCTTCTAGTGCCTCTCTCTCCTGTGGGGTTCCACAGGGCTCTATTCTTGGCCCTATTCTGTTTTCATTATATATGCTGCCACTCGGGTCAGTAATAGCCAGGCATAACATGTCTTTCCACTGTTATGCAGACGATTTGCAGCTTTATTTACCTTTGAACCCAGAACAAACAAACTCACAAAGTGTTCTATTGGATTGCATCATTGATATTAAGTTGTGGTTAAGCCAAAATTTTCTACACTTAAATGAAGAAAAAACAGAATGTATTGTGTTTGGGGATACTGTAACGGCTGGCTTTGGTACCCTCTCTTTAAGGCTCAGTTCAGCTGTCAGAAATTTGGGGGTGATTTTTGACAGCCATTTAAAATTTGATAAACAGATTGACAATGTAGTCAAAATGAGCTTTTATCAATTACGTTTGTTATCCAAAGCCAAACCTTTCCTGAGCCGTCATGATCTTGAGATAGCCATCCATGCTTTAGTCACGTCTCGACTTGATTACTGCAATGCACTTTATGTTGGCATCTCTCAGTCTTCTCTTGGCCGCCTTCAACTTGTGCAAAATGCAGCGGCCCGTCTTTTGACCAACACACCTAGGCGAGAGCACATTACTCCGATCCTTTTTTCACTTCATTGGCTTCCAGTCCATTTTAGAATTAATTTTAAACTTTTGCTTTTTGTTTTTAAAGCTCTTAATGGCCTTGCTCCGGTTTATATGTCTGAGGTTTTGACTGTCCGTGACCAAGGCAGAGCTTTGAGGTCATCCAATCAGCTTTTGCTGGATGTGCCTAGGTCAAGGTATAAACATTGGGGTGACCGAGCCTTTTCTGTTGCTGCCCCCAGGCTCTGGAATAATCTCCCCCCTGACCTACGTGCTATCTCTGACCTGACCCTTTTTAAATCTGAACTTAAGACATATTTGTTTAGGATGGCTTTTAATACCCAGTAGTGGTGATATTTGTCTTGGCATTTGTTTTTATTTTATTTTTAGGTTGTTTTTGTTTATGTTATTTGTTTTTAATGCTCTGTGTGTTTTTAATGCTGTTTATTTTTTGTAAAGCACTTTGGTCACCTACGGGTTGTTTTAAAGGGCTATATAAATAAAGTACATTACATTACATTACTTCAAGATCCTGATCATCACTTACAAAGCCCTCAATAACCTTGCTCTTCCATACCTGACAGACCTCTTCCAACATCATGCCCCCATTTGCCAACTCATATCATCCGACGCAAACCTCCTGACCCCCATCACCAGGACTAAACTGAATTTTTGCCATTGCCGCCCCAACCCTCTGGAATTCCCTGTCCTCAGATATCTGCAATACAGACTCCCTCCACTCCTTTACGAATAAACTTTAAAAAAAAAAAAATTCAAGAAAGCCTTCAACTGTTAATGGGCTGTATCATTTTTTTCTCTTCTTGTAAACTGACTTTGAGTCCCCAGAAGAGTGCTATATAATTCAGATGTATTACACTGGTCAACACCAAATTTATTGTCTAAGGTTTTTTTAGCTGATTTAGGACAATTTTGATGTGCTGAATCCAAAAATCACATTGGTTTTGCTCAGTCGGGTCAACTTTTTGAATTATGGCCACGTTTTATACGTTTTTGTTTACATTTACGGGTATTTTCGCTTTATATGATGCAAATTTTTTTTATGTCTTGAAATTCTCGGAATTTTGAACAACTACGTAACATTCAATTTACATGTATTTACCTTTGTATAAAGGTAAGTACATGCACAGTACTAAGTACTAAGTAAATACAGGTTTTTACTTAGCACCTGATCGAGAGAAACGGATGTCATTTTCAGATTCAGCGGTGCAAAATTGTCTTAAATCAGTTGAAAAAACACAGACAACTTACAAAAAAATTATTTTTGTAACCCTGAGTTATTAAGAGGAAAAAAAACTCACAAAGTTGCAAACAAATTTTTAAGTTTAAAATAAATTCATTTGTAAGAAAAAAAGGCCACAACTTTGCAAGCTGAAAGGCAAAGGTTTATGAATATACATTCTCAAACACTCAAATTTGAGACAAAAAGAAAAAAATAAGCAGTAAAATAACCAATACAAGGTAGAAAATTTGAGAGAAAATTTTGCACATTTAGAAGAAAAAAATAAGTCTCAAGAAAAAAGTTTTAGATTATGAAAATAATCACATTTATAGGGAAAATTTAAAAATTTCAAGAAGAAATTGGTTACCCAGTAGCTGTCAAAGGAGCACGATGCACAAACGCAGTTTTTCCTGGACGAAATCCAGAGTGATCCCTCCTGCAGTTGGCTTTCTTCTAATGATGGTGCATCATGACCAGGTGACTGTTACTTCCACCACAGACTGAATGGGACTATATCACCATACTATACTATACTATACCATACTATACTACTAGTGACTATATCACTGTTTCTGGCAGGAAGACTGAAAAGACAACCGGCACGCTTTATTGTCTGAGTCGTCTAGCCAATCACAGGGCATGACTTTAGCCACCAAGGAAAAAACAACCCTATGATTGGCTACTGTGCATGAGGCTATAAATGTGGCAGTTTTCAATGTTCCTATCAAGAACAAAACCATTACGTAGTGGTACTTTAAGACGTATTTTAAGACTTAAGACTTTAAGACTTAATTTAAGACTTAATACTTAAATTTAAGACTTAATACTCAAAGACTTTAACGTGACTTTAAGGCTAAATATGTTATAGTGACTCTATGAAGATTATGGGTTGCCCACCCTGGCCTAGAGCATGCATTTTGCATCCTGCATATGTTCACCCGATCCCCCCCCCCCCTTCTTGTGTTGCACTTTCATTGATCGTTTGAGCTGTCATGTCCTCTCTGCAAACGCTTTCACCACAAGATCCTGGCGGTGGTAAGCGGGAAAAGCCCTTGATGGGATGTTCCGAAAGTGTTTTTATAAATAGTCAGTATAGTAACAGGTTGGGAGAGGAAGAGGAGGGGGAGGGATGGAGGGCTGTGGGTGGGGGGTGGTGGTGGTGGTGGTGGTGGGGGCGGAGGGAGGACGCTCAGCCGCCCTGACAGCAGCATCTCGCTCTGTCGCCCTGCGCCTGTCAGCAGTCACCGGGAGCCGACTTGATTACAAGTTCGCCTCTGACCGGGCGCACAGTGTGCGCAGCTGAGCAAGCAATCGCTCAGCTTGCTGACCTACTTCGAGGATAAAGTTCTCCCTTTTACGCACGGCGCACTGAAGTTGCTGGAGATCGTTTGGGGTGACGCTGAGGCGCGCGCCAAGTCCTATCCAACAAATGAACCAGCGCGCGGACAAGCAGTTATCCAGTGGGACGTGTAGGTAGGCTGCTGTGTGAAATGTTTATGGGGCTTTGAGGGAGTTCAGACACCGAAGAAGGGAGGCCGTTCTGAGAGTTTAGTGCCAGCTGATGCATTATGCACGAGCATTTCGCCTGTTTTCCATGTGCTCACCGCAGGCAAAGTCTGTGGACGTGCTCGCGTCCCTGTTTGCGCTGCCCACTTACCTTCTCGTGTAAACAGTGGCGCTGGTGTGTGATGTATTTACATACATTTACATAATGTTGCTTTCATGTACACACAAAAAGGCCTTTAAGTCTGGCTGCGACACAGTTCATAGTGTACATATTCATGTACATTGTGTGTAGCTGCTGCATACATTTTAGATCTAAAGCTTAAATGACTGTGGCTAAAGCCGCAGTTATGCACTGCATCTTCTTGAAACGCAAACCCTAGAGGGCACATGCGCTAATACAAACATGGCACATTAGCCTTTAAAATTAGGGGGAATGCCAAATTGAAACTAATGCTATCATGATATAATTTTTCACCATGCTATTATAATGGCATTATTGCTGTATTATTTTATTAGTAGAAAAAGCAAAAACAAATAATAATCCTATTAGTCAAATTGATATTTAACTTTGTTTATTGAGGGAGTGTTTAATGTGTAACCATACAAAAGTGTAAAAAAAAAGAACAATTACTGATGAACTGTTGAAAGGAGGCCAGATAATCAACCAATCAATTGGTCAATCAACTTTATTTATAAAGTACTTTAAAAGCAACACTCACTACACAAAGTGCTGTACAGCAAGAGAACATAAAAGCAGGGCACTAACACAAAGGGCGCTAACACAAGAACCACAGTAAAAAAATTCATAAATAAAATAAATAAAAATCCATTTCATTCAATAAAATCAATGTCTCATACTGGGTCGAAGGCCAGGGAGTAAAAATGTGTTTTAAGACGTGTTTTTAAAAAAGATAACTGACACACTATACTGTATATCTTGTGTTTGGTATTAATGCAGTATCAATAATCACATAGTAAACATTGCAGTTATTGTCAGTGTTGCTGTATTAGGGCAGTTTCACCTGAAATAAACCATAATACAAAAAAAATTTGCATCATTTCATCATTAAAATATTCAGTGAACATATATAAACTTTTAAAACAAAGATTTTAATTCTGATGCCTAATTATATACTTCTCCCAGCTGGCCTGGGAACATTTTGGTATCCTCTCTGAAGAGCTGGAGCAGGTGGCCGGGGAGAGGGAAGTTTGGGCTTCTCTGCTTGAGCTGCTGCCTCCGTGACCCGGACCTCCGGAAAAGCGGTAGAAAATGGATGGATGGATGTGTATATACAGTCGTGAAAAAGTGAGGACACCCTGTATAAGCCTTGTGTTTTTTTAACATATTTGGACATATGGATATTTAATATCAATGTTAAAAATACTGGGAGATTCATGTAATACAACTAAACAATTAAAAATGAATTAAAGACTTTTTCAGATTTTCTGTAAAATGTAATTCTAAACAAATAGTGAGGAATAAATTAGGTCACCCCCCCATCTTTTTTAGGACACCCCCACATTCATTCCCACTTACAATGGCTAAAATAAATTTTAAAAAATGCAAATAAAAACCAAAACAATGTTAGACATAGATACTGTACGTGAACATTTCTTAATAAAGAACTGAATATTATAGGGGTCTCCAAATGTTTTCACATGACTGCACACACACACACACACACACACACACACACACACACACACACACACACACACACACACACAATAAAGCCTATTCTATTCTATAAAAATATAATTTTCGCAGTTGCTGTCCCACAAATGCTGGGACAAGAATTGAGGAGATCAGTTGTTCTTTTAGACTAGGTCTGGATTTCAGGGAGGTCAGTTCATCACCAGGACTGCTTCAGTATTGAGCCAGGTTCCTTTTAAAATGTGGCTTAATTCAGCATGGTAAAGTCTTCCTATAATTAGCAAGGGCTAACCTAACTGTTCTGATGGAGCAAGTATAGAGCTGTGCAGTGGTTTATCATTAATGTGCATTTTAACTTTTTACTGAGGAAGAAGCCCCCTCTCCACTCTAGCAGTAACAGCAGCATCTTCAATTTCTAAAAATGAATGTCAGATTTTGATTTGTCAGACTACAGGATAATTTACTCAGCTTCATCTCTGTCCAGTTCAAATGATATTTCAAGCTATCATTTTAAGTCTAAATTTGATTGAACCGATTCAAAGCAATCAGAACAGATGTATTTTAAACTGAAGTTTTATGAATTTTGTCAGAATTTAAAGACTAACTTTGGTGGATAGAAATCTGTTATAAACACAAATCTGTATTGTCTAAAATGGTACCTTGTGCTAGTGTCTCCCAACCAGGGGGTGTGGAGCTCCGTCTGTTTTGAGTTCATGAAATGCGTGGGTAAAAAAAAATGCATATATTTTATATGGATTTTTTTTATCCACGCATTTCTAGGCAGACATGTTGTGAAGCGTATGTATTTAACTAATAAAATTTATTGGGAAAAATTTTTTTCATTTTATTTATATTATGTGTATGACCTTTGACCTGTTTAGTCTCACACTATAGCTAGCGCTAAACACGAGGAATTTATTCACCGCTGTTGAATGACATCAACTAAAGAAAGAGGATGGCTGAGAAACGTAAATGTATGGAGGACCCCGTGGAGTTAAAAAAAGAAAAAAGACAATATATTGACAGTTACCTGAATTATGGATTTATATTAGTACAAGACTCTTTTTGGATAGAATGTGTTTTTTGTGGTGAAAAGCTAGCTAATGACAGCATGAAGCCCAGCAAACTGAGACGGCATCAGGAGACTCGACACCGAGAGACCATTGGTGCAAGTCAGGATTTTTTTGAGAGGAAGCAGCACCTGGCGCTTTCAAGGAGACACGGGGATATCAGAAAATCTGGACAGGATGAGGCACACCAAACATTACTGCTGCACACTGACGTACGATGATTGAAATTTTTCGCGTGCCGTGATTACATGATAACTCAATGTAAACACACGAATAGACATGAATTCACCATCTGAGTGAGTTGCAGACAGGTAAAGTTGGCTTTATAACTTCTGCAGCTAGGGCTGTCGCGATAACTGCAATTATGTAATGCCGCACTATGGACATGCCTACTGCGGAGGAAAGCAAGCAACCGCAACAACCGTTGTGTTCACTTTTTTGTGTGTGTGTGGCTATATCTCGTTGTTCACTTATGTGCCCCTTTTGATTATTAAGGCTTTGAGTGTGACTGTTGCCGAATTGCGACATAACCCCTAGTGGTCAAGAGTGGTAAATATTTTTTGTCAATAAAATAGTTCAGATTTCCAAGGCTATAACTTGAAAGTGGTAAGAGATAATGGCTTTCTGTCAATTAGAAAGATGTAAAATATGATCCAAAGTTTCAGATAGGAATAAATTTATTCATTCATTCAATCATCTTCTTCCGCTTAATCTTTTTTGGGTCGCGGGGGGGGGGGGGCTGGAGCCAATCCCAGCATCTTTGGGCGAGAGGCAGGGTACACCCTGGACAGATCGCCAGTCCATCACAGGGCCAACACAGAGAGACAGACAACCTTTCACTCTCACAGTCATACCTAAGGACAATTTAGAATCCCCAGTTTTGATGCCAGTTAACCTAACTTGCATGTTTTTGGCATGAATTTATGCATCTAGTTTGCATAATGTTGCGGCAGCTATATAAATTCTGTAACTCAGTCAAAACTGGACTTTGGACATATTTACACAAAGAATGGTTCGGTTTTTTGACACCGTTGTCTCTACAGGGGTATGTTGTTATCTTATCTTCAAAGTATATGAACCAGAAAATCAGTACAATGTAAAAAAACAAAACAAATAAATTTGTCACTTACCGGTGGCTAAGGGGACTTGCTTGCTTCCGTGTTTGGTGCGTTTTCATCCATCGTGGTCGTTATTTTGTGTTCTGTCGGTCATTTATGCTCTCTACTACATCTACTAAGTCTTATCATTATCCCACATAAATTTTGCTTGTTTCCCGCAGCTATTTTCCGTGTACGAAGCCGTCTAAGTGACGGTGCACGACGATGGACGGCAGCCTTATTAGCTTTCTGGGCTAAAAGGATGAAAACAGGAAAAGGAAATGAGGAGTTCTTCTTCTTTGGTATATTAAATGTCATCCATTGGGTCCTCCAACGCGTGTCTGCCACCTTCTGAAACTGGAAAATCAGTACAAATTCTCAGTGCAGCCAGGGATGTCAGAGTGCGATGACAAGCGCAGCGCCGCGCTCTGCCACTAGGGGCAAGCGAAATCTCACACTCAAAGGGTTAAATAAATTGCTGAATGAAGTGTATTTTTATTGCCAACAGCATGTTTGCACCCGGTACTCTCAGCACACGGTGCTACTGCCGTTTGGGGCACTCTCTCCAGACAGACTCCAGCAGGCAGTTAAGCCTGGTTTATTAGTGGTGAAAGCGTTTGGACTCCTTGTTAAATACAGCCATAACAGTAAGCACTGAAAGGGCACAAAGCGTGTTATTTCCTTCTGAGCGGATTGTGTATGATCCTGGCTGTGTATGCTCTGTGTATGAGCTCTGAGAGCAGCTTGTTTGAACGCGATTTTTCGGACAGTGACAAAAATCATGGAGACAAGAACCACGCAGGGTCCTGTATGGAGACTGATCTGCTTATAAGCTGAATGTCACTGCAGTCTCCAGTACACAAACCCCGTAGTTACCGCCACTGGTTTATGAAAATGATCTTTTTTTTTTTAACAGAATTAGCAGTTTATGCCTGTAGAAAGAACGGAGCTCCGCACAGTTGTGACACACATAAAGTTGAGACAGAGCTGCAGTGAGACTCTCACAGCTTCTCTCATTTGCCACATAAGTTATAAACCCTGTTTAAATTACGAATCCACAGGGTCCTAAAAACATTTGTAATAATACCGCATATCGCGGTGTTGAGCTGTCCACCGTCACCGCTGGGGAAATTCCTCTACTGCAACAGCCCTATCTGCAGCTGTGTCCAACCTGCTGTGGAAATTCCCCAAACACCGTCATACTTAGGTTTACATTATGAAATGAGGTCTCACCTGAAAAAACTGTCCCTGCCTCCAAAATTTCACCTGGATGATAATTTACATTGCTAGCTTGCTAGCCTTGTTAGCACATCCGTGGCAGGAGTCTGTAGGTAAAAAACTCCCGACACTCTGATTCAGCTGCAGAGCTCTTGGTCCATCTGTCTCCAGGTGAGTGTCAGTCTCATTTTCAAACTAGTTTACTCTCCAATGCTGATGCTTTTACTCCGATGTCGGCAGAATCACTAGGCTATTACATGCTAGTGCTATTCCTTGGACATGAATGCGTGGGATTCGCATGTGCTCACCTCTTTCCATTGACTTTTTATGTATTCACACCGTGTGAAAAATTCACTTCACGTTTGGTCTGAATGCACCTTCAGCTGGCAAATTTGACCAGAAAATGATAGTATTGAAAATCTAATGTTTAAAAAAATTACAATACAATATTGCCATGACTGCGGAGTTTCCAAACAACCACTCGGCACTTACGGCGCACATGAACACCACAGCAAAGCGACATGGCAAGCGCACTACACTCCCCACTGGTGCTCGCGCACCTACAATATCCAAAACTTCAGCTCCGACTGCCAAACAACACTACACATTCATTCTGTGCACAATCATCTCTGCACGATCTCAACACACTCCAAAAGTTTTTCACTTTGCTGGGGGAAAAACTGTCATCATCAGGTCTAATTACATCACTTTTCTCTTCCTGTCTTTAACGTGCAGCAGCATCTCTCCAAAAAAGTCTGGCGAAACACATCAAAACATGCAGCATCTAACTATATCCAGGCTTATTTGGATATTTGGACACAAGGCTTTGACATTTATTGTACGTAAAATTGTACCGTTAGTAGGCTAAAGTGCAAGTTCTGCTCCCACGTCGACATGACACAGCTGTGACAGCATCTACTCAGCGACGACGCAGCAGCAACTTGCGTTTCTATTGTGTAACCCGACATGCACCTCTCCAGAGAAGGAGAGGTGCGTGTTGGCAACGCAGGCTGGAAGAGCTGTGACTGGTCCACTTTGTCTTCTCCTTCACGTTTCCTGGTTCTCGCCACTGCTTCACACTACCTGTTCACCGCAGCACAACTCCCAAGGCGAGTCGGTTAAACAGTGGTCCAAATTGAAAACAATATTGATAAAGTAAGCACAAACAGAGCATTGTGTGGCTCGTCGTAACCCCAGTAATTACACAGATTGTTGGCTTTGTCTCCTTCATATTTCCTGGTTTTCGTCGCTGCTTCGCTCTGCCTGTTCACGGCGGCACAACTTCCTAGGCAAGTCGGTTAAACAGCGGTACAAATTCAAAAGAATATTGAGCTAGTAAGCACATCCAGAACATTTTGTGGCTCGTCATAACCCCAGTAATTACAAAGATTGTCAAAACGGCAGCGGCAGTGGTCACACACACCGTTTTCTCCAACTTCTCTTTTTCTCTGTACAACGATCGTATTAAAAGTTGCTTTTTCTTAACACTTTTTTAGCTCCAACTCCATCACAATATGCTCTTGTCTGTCCCTATTTCATAAACAAAAACACATGACGAAGTTGTGTGTTCCTGAAAAGTAAAGGAAACATTTTCTCACCAAACTTACCTGTATTGTGTTTTTCCAAAATTAAATCACATTATTTATCGTTGAATAACAAGCCCACATCATCACACTCCCTGTTAAGATGATGTGGCATCCATTTGAGTGATAGTTATCATTATCGTGCTTGCAGTCACTGCGTATGCTGTCACTGAACAGAACACATGGCAGTTAACAAACGCTGTGTTTGAAATGTTCACTCCTTCCCCATATAGTGTACTATATAGTGAATAAGCCATTTTGTAGTGCTGTTCAAAATCTTAACTGAAAATTTCATTCACTATATAGTACACTCAAAATATCCCACAGTGCATTTTGAAAAGTAGTGTACAACAGATGGTCACTATATTAGCCAATATATCCCATAATACAGTGCACAGCTAACAGAGCAGTGAGAGAAGAGCTTCACATCACAACATAAACTAACTGTATTTAGAGCGACAAAAATGAGTGGCAGCATTAGGTGATATGCATTAAAACAAAAAATACACACAGTATTCAATCACAGCAGTACACAGATTACCTGCTTGCATTGTGGAGAGCTAATCTTATCATACATCTTGTATTAATTGGCAAATAAATACATACTTAAAGGCTCTGAATCAGTTCTTCACTTCCCATGTGTTCCTTGGTGTTTACCCACACATCACTACAGTCAAGTAAATTATCTGGTATTAACATCAGAAGTAAAGGAGGTACTCTGTGCACTGCTGTGACTACATATTTTGTATGATTTTTATGTTTTGCTCTATACAAAATAAAGCTGTCACATGTCAGTGTTGTGTTGCTATGGTAACCATCCTCTTAACTGCCAAGAATTCTGTTCTAATATATCACCTCTATAGGCCAGAAAACCCCCTTATTCTGTGGGAAAACTGTTTTGGCCCTCAGATTAACAATTGTTTTTTATTCCCATGTCAATTATTTCCCTAGAATGTAGCTGTGAAATTCCAGACAACAAACACTCAAATACAAACACTTACTCTTCCATTTACCTTTACAGCCATTTTTGATTTCAATGTATAGGTGCATCAGCTGAACATTGACAACAACAAATGAAATGTTAAAGTCAGCTGGCTTTATTTTTCCATTTTTTTGGAGGTACACACTGACATGAGTGAACACAAAAATTGTGCTATTGTGCGTTCTTATGAAAGCTGTCCTCGGCATACGATGGTGTTCTGCCATGGCACGATCTCCTGGGGCGATTGGAAAGACGTCATGAGGTCATTCCTCGCAGCCGTGGTTGATTGACTCCGTGGCAGAATTTGTGGATCCAGACGTTTGAACACACTCCTGTCCCCCTGAACCACTCTTTGCCACTCGCCTGGTTGAGATACCCCTGTAGCTTCTGTGTCAGCAAAATTTGGGTGGATGTATCGCATTTCGGCCGCATTGACTTCACTGGCGTAGGCAAAGTTGTGCAGCACTATTCATGCAGGCTTTCACAATCTTCACAGCTTTCTCCGGAGGAGTTCCAGTGATTGGCCAAGGATTTCCGAGCATACCACAAGGATGCTAAATGTATTCTCACTGACTCATCTTGCTCTGGAGTGGCGGTAGTTGTAGATGCTTTTGTCTAATGGCAGGTTCACCCCTGTTAAGCTGAAAAGGAAAGCACACAGAAAAAACATCAATAATCAGACACACACACACAAATATATGTGTTTATACTTTTGTATAGACACATACAAGGCAGACAAATCACAAAACAGATGACTGATTTCGAGTAGTGCAGGGTATGCTCATTATGTCACAACAGAAGTCATGGCAGTAAAAAAAAGTCAGTCAAGTAAACAGTGTGGTATTAACTTCTGCAGTTAAAAAGGGTATGCATATGATGTCACCAAACAGAACTCATGGCAGTTACAAAACAGAGTGGCAAAAATGAGTGGCAGCATTAGGGCGTATGCAGTAAAACACAAAAAATACACACAGTATTCAGTCACAGCAGTACACAGAGTACCTGTTTGCATTGTAGAGAGCTAATCTTAACATTCCATCTTGTATTAATTGACAAAAAAAGCTAAACAAATATTTAAAGGCTCAGAACCAGTTCTTCACCTGTGTGCTCTCACCGACACATCATTACAGTCAAGTAAACAGTGTGACATTAACATCTAAAGTTAAAAAAGAACTCTGTGCTATTGTGACTAAATATTTTTTGTGATCTTATGTTTTGCTGTATACAAACTAAAGCTGCCACATGTGTTTGCCACTCAGTGCTGGGTAACTATGGTAACTGCCAAGAATTCTGTTCCAGTGCATCCCCTCTACAGCCACACTGTGTACTACTGTCAGTGACATACCTGGAAACGGTGGCATCAGATTGCTGTGTAGGGGAAAGGCAGCATCGCCAACTATCACATGGAGAACTGTGACTGTTGTCCCAGGAAGATTGGCAGGGGTAGATTAAGTTTGTTTTCCAACAGCATTGATCCAAATTGTCTCTCTCTGAAGATGCCCCCGTTTCTTCATTCTGTGATTTAAAAAAAAAGACTAAACAGTTGAAGGAAATGCCCAGTTGTATGCACGGTTAGCCCAGGATAATGACTGAAACGGCATTGGTTCTTAAAAGCAGTTTAATGGTAAAACTCATCTTAATTTGGGTCAAGTTTTCAAAGCAGCTGCCTAAAAATGTTAACTGGCCCTGGAGGCTAACTCCAGTCTTTAGTTCTGCCCTCTTTGTCCTGATTGGCTCAACACTACAGACCTGTTAGACATGTCTAAAAACACATCTAAACTCCCCTTTTTTCAAGGGGAGGAGCTTAACTGAACTTTCACAGCAAAAAAAAAACAACAGACTTGGGATTTACAACTGATTTTGCTCTTGATACGTCTGGTAAGTCACAAAAAACATGTTACAGACATGTTAACAAGGACAAAACTTGCTTTTTGGTGGCGTGTCACTTTAAGTCCTCAAAGGATTCTGCTTTCTCTTTATACTCACCAACTCTTTGGTTGACTCTGCAGATATGTGGAAAAACTTGTAATTTGGTTGTAGTGTATTCCTTTTTAGGTTTTATAACTGGCTTTCCTCCAGTTTGTAACAAATTGTATCATTCTTGCTAATTAGAGAAGATTATCCTGGTTGCTCAAGGATGTGCACAGGTACAGGCTACTGTTGCCAGGACAACAACCCATTTTCCATCTTATTCTGAGCTGCCCATCCAGAGAAAAATATTATATCCATCCCTCCATCTTCTACCACTTTTCCAGGGATCTGAGCCACGGAGGCAGCAGTCCAAGTAGGGACGCCCAGACTTCCCTCTCACCAGCGACCTCCATCTCTTCAGAGGGGGCATAGTGTCACCAGCATGTCCTGGGTCTGCCCCGGGGTCTTCTCCCAGTGGGATGTGCCCATAACACCTCATGTGGGAGGTGTTCAAGAGGCATCTAAATCAGATGCCCAAACCACCTCAGCTGGCTTCTTTCGATATGGAGGAGCAGCGTCTCTACTCTGAGCCACTCCCAGATAAATGAACTTCTCACCCTATCTCTTAGGGCAGGCCTGTTTAATTGGTGGCCCAGAACCAACCTCCGAGTGGCCCAGGCCCAGTCTGTGGTCCAGCCAGAGAAGCAAAGGCCAGCACATTTCACAGAATTGCAGAAATCCATTACTACAGACCGTAAATGCAACACTCCGTGTAGCCTAGCTACCGTCAGCTCACAATACAGCATATTTGTTGTAGAAATGTGGGCTCTATGACTGTGGCTAAAGGTGCCTTCAGACCAAACGCAAATACATATAAAGTCAATGGAGAGAGGTGAGCTCTTGGACCTTCTGTCTCCAGGTGAGTGTCAGTCTCATTTTCAAATTAGTTTACTCTCCAATGTTGATACTTTTACTCCAGTGACAGCAGAATGTCAGAGCTAGCGCTATCCCTCGTACGTGAACCTGCGAATGTGCAAGATTCGCACATGCTCGCCTCTTTCCATTGACTTTGTATGTATTAGCATCATTTGGTATCTTGCCCCTAGCACCATTACACGTCATTGTCAACTCTGAAGCGTAAAATTGATTATGAAAATCCCTGCCTGGACTGATATGTGTGTGTAATGGAATGTGTAGTTGTAAAAAGAGGTTCCTACTCACATGTGGTGATTTAAAACAAAACAAACCACAATAGTGGATGTGCAATGTTTACCTCCGCCAGGCTGAAAAGGCCAGGAGGAGGTTATGTTTTTGCCGGGGTTTGTTTGTTTGTCTGTCTGTCTGTCTGTTTGTCTGTTGGTTAGCAAGATAACTCAAAAAGTCTTGGATGGATTTCCATGAAACTTTCAGGTGTTGTTGGAAATGGTACAAGGAAAAACTGATTAAATTTTGGGGATGATCCGGATCACTGTCTGGATACAGGAATTTTTTAAAGCATTTTTTAACACTGTGACATACGGCCATTTTCAACATGTGCGCAGGCGCAATGGAGGGCGCTGGTCGGCGTGTCTGCAACACAAACTCCGCGTTCTTCAACGTTTTAGGCACAAAACCACGCGGAAAACACTGGTGGGCTGGGCCCTCCAGCGTGCCTGTGTTTGCGCGCAGCTGCAAAACCTGACACGGCCAGCTGTCCGCCGCCAGATTCTTTGCCAGACATTCCCCGGCCAGCCATAGGCGCTGCGCATTTGGCAGAAATTCACCGGCCAGCCATAGGCGCTGCGCAAAAACGAGCTCTCTGCCGGGGAAGCTTCTAAATTCTCGTTTGCCGCGGAGCGCAACCCCAATAATATAATATAAAACCCACGCCAACCTGTTTACCCAATCTGCATCCGTCAGTGGAGGAGATGGACACAACAGCAACACTTCAGTTTATTACCTCCGCCAAGGAGGCAATGCTTTTACTACTGAACCACTAATCCTATCACTATCAGATTGATTGTCATTGATTAATTGTCTATGTTTATTGCAGTGTCCCTGTCAAATAAACAAATAATCATTGTCAATCCAATTGCTAGTCATATGTTTTCATGCTCAAGGAATCTGAAAACGTACACACAAACACTGTATGGGGGGAACTGTGGCGCTTGGCGGAGGTCTGCGCTCTCCGAGTGCTTTTCTAGTTGTTAATGTTATAGATCTTTTCTTGGGGGCTTTGTGCCCTGAAGTGTTTGACAGTTCTTTTTTTAATTCAACTAAATGGACTTTGTGATGTGCCAAGGTCAGTTATGACCAGGATGTAGTATATTTTATTTCAAAAGAGAAAAAAGTGTTAATGCTACTAACAGTGCACATTGAGTTTTTATGCACTTCGAGATATGCTTGACTAAGATGTGACCAAAGTGGTTATTTACAGAATTTTATTTTTTCATTCTATTTATTTAATTGTTGTTCAAGAGGAAAAATATTTCTACTACTTAAATTTCTGCTCAACCTTAGCACTGTTATAGTGTTTTTATGCACTTTTGATGTGCCTTTGTTCATGTGCCAAGCACACATTTAAAACCAAGATAATGAATAGAAAGTGCATATTTTTTGTCATATTGATCTGTGTTGGTTTGAAGTTTGTCATATTCAACAGATCACTGAACATGTGCGGCCTAGTTGCATGTCTTGATTTCAAATTGTGGCCCATCTGATTTTGTAATTGAATAGCCCTGTCTTAGGGTGTATCCAGAAGCCCTACGGAGAAAGCTCATTTCAGCCGCTTGTATCTGTGATCTCATTCTTTTGGTCATTAAAGTTCATGACCACAGGTGAGGTTGGGAACATAGTTTGAGCGGTAAATCAACAGCTTTGCTTTCGAGCTCAACTCCCTCGTCACCATGACAGAAGAAAATGTTAATAAAACATAATAATTTAGACTTCCGGTCTGGACGCCATGGTGATAGCAACTTAACGCTGAAGCTCCCAGAACCAATCCAAGGAAAACATCTTCAAAATCAGACTTAACGGATTTTTGGAAGAATAAAAATCAAAAGACAAAAACACCATGCCTAACCAAAAACAGAAGAAACTGACATTCCCCAGGTCAGGACGCGCAGCGGCCGCAGAATCTGATCCCGAGGACCTCCATTCAGGAGACGAAGAGCTGGGCCTAGCTAACAAAAAGATTAGCTTGAAATCGCTATTTGATGAATTACGACGATTTCGGGCCGAATTTCATGAATTCAGAGAGGAACTAAAAAGGACGAACAGCAGAATGGACCAGGCCGAAAACCGAATCTTGGAAGCTGAAGAAAGAGTAAAAGTGCTTGAAGATTCTATGCTGAATTTTCACAGAAAACAGTCAAGGCTGGAGGCTAAGCTAACCGACCAAGAAGGAAGACAGAGACGAGATAACATCAGAATTCACGGTCTGAAAGAAGGAGCTGAAGATAGTTTCAACACAGTGGCGGAATGCGTGGAATCCTTATTGAGAGAGAAGTTGGATATTCCACAAACCACCGATTTGAAGATAGAAAAGGCCCATCGTACATTAGCCGCAAAGCCAGCGGCAGATGCGCCCCCGCGTTCGGTGGTAGTAAGATTCTCCGATTTCAAAATAAAACAAGAGGTTGTAAGACGGGCTTGGCAGAAAAAAGGATTTATGCATCAAGAAAGAAAAGTCTTCGTGGAGCATGATTACGCCCCTGAGGTTCTTAAAAAGCGACGGGAATATAACGACGCCAAAAAGGTTCTACGGGAAAAGAATCTACGCTTTCAGATGCCATTTCCGGCGAAGTTAAGGGTCTTTTACGGTGAAGAGTCATGTCTCTATAACTCAGCGGAAGAAGCAACAATTGACATGGCAAGAAGAGGGCTCCCGGTAACGGTGTTTAAACCCGCAGCGAATCTGAGCGAGAAAATCAGAGCTCAAACGTGATCCACTCAGAGACCTTCAAAATCCACGGGCCAGCAGCGGGAAACCCAGCCCCAGAGCTACAAAGATAAGCTTTCCAGTTCCAGGAAGGAATAGCGACCTTTTTGTTTTGTTTTTTTGTTTTTTTTTCAGTCATTCTGCACTTCCATCCCCCCTCCTACAAGGTAACAAACATTAAAGGAGATGCAGAATCAGCATGTGGTAAAACCTTTCATGGAGCAGTTATAGCATTAGAAACAAATGTCTTCTTAATTTAAAGGGAAAAAAAAACAAAAAACTTGTTAAAATAGAAATGTAACAAGGATCCACATGTTCTCTCCACACTAACAAATACTGTATTAGAGTGAATGTTTGCTGTGATGGGGGTGGAAGGGTGCACACAATCTCATAGGGTATAGGCATAAAAAAAAAAATCATTACAAATTCGGATTGGGATCTGAAATTCACGTTAAAAACATGGGACAACTTACAGGGGTAAGAGAGGGCCCTCAACACGTAACAGAGTTTGAGGAATTTCCCTCAGAGCCAACACTCCATCAGGGCTCTTACAGGGTCTTTAAAGAGACCCCAGCTCAGGAAGTTTTTTTGACAGTTTTTTATTTTAAAGTCTTGTACACTATGTTCTTAATGTTTTTTATGTTCTTAATGTTCTTTCAGTTTCTGAGTAGCATAAAAGAGGGCCACCACACTGTTATACTAAATAAGAAAATACAATGGAGAAACAGGGTGTAACCAAAATAGCCTCATATAACGTAAAAGGGATCCTGAATCCAGTTAAAAGATCCAAGATTCTACGCAAAATGAAAAAAGACAAAGCAGAAATAATATTTTTACAAGAAACCCACCTAACAGACGTGGAACACACTAAACTCAATAGACAAGGGTTTAAAATGATCTCTTCATCTTCATATAAATCAGGGAGGAGGAGGGGAGTAGCGACATTGATATCAACCAAAATTACATTTGAAAAAAAATCAGAACACAAAGATAAAGAAGGGAGGTACAGTTTGGTAATTGGGCGGCTAGAGGGAGAAGATATCACCCTGCTGAATGTATATGCACCACCAGGGGCTAAATGGAAATTTTATAAAAATGTATTCGACCTAATGATAACTAAAGCCCAAGGTTTAGTGATATGTGGTGGAGACTTCAATCTAAGACTGAATCCATACTGGAATGCAACAGGTAATTCTTCACATCAAAATAACACTCAAAATAGGAAAACTCGGATGCTACTAAAAGAAATGGGAATCTGTGACGTATGGAGGGAATTCAACCCCAATGTAAAAGATTATACGTTTTATTCAACGCCACATTCATCTTACTCAAGGATTGATTACTTTTTTATGTTTAATAGAGACATTGGAAGAGTAAAAACATGTAAAATAGGACTGATGGATCTCTCTGACCACAGTCCGATCTATATGGACTTAAACATCCAAAAATACACAAATAATACATTTTCCTGGAGGTTGAATTCAAATGTCCTGAAAGGACCACTGAAAGATGAATTGGAATCAGATATTTTCAGATATTTGGAAGAAAACGATAATGGAGAAGTATCCCCTTTAATACTGTGGGATGCGTGCAAAGCTGTAATAAGGGGAAAAATTATTGCAAAACTGGCAACCCAAAAGAAACTGAGACAAGAAAAACTAATCACACTAGAGTCAGAACTCAAGAACCTAGAAAAAGAACACAAAGACAACACTCATTCTAATGGCTCGCTCAAGATTAAAGAAATTAAAAATCAAATAAATGAGATCTACACAATAGAAATCCAGAAGAAACTTACATTTCTGAAACAAAAACACTATGAAGCAGGCAGTAAATCGGCAAAATTACTAGCCTATAAATTGAGGAAACAACAAACAGAAAGAGCAATCTACAAAATCAGAGACCCAGTATCAAAGGAAATAAAATTCAGAATTCAGGATATTCTTAAAAGCTTCGAGAATTACTACAAGAACTTATACTCCCACAAAAAACATAAAAACGCATCTGAGACATTCCTAAACACATTACACCTTCCCCAACTTACGGAATCACAAAATAAAACACTACTGTCAGAAATACAACCTAAAGAATTGGAAAAAGCAATTATGAAACTTAAAGCTAACAAATCCCCAGGAGCAGATGGCTATACAGCAGAATGGTACAAAACCTTTAAACAGCAACTATCTCCTCTCCTCTTGAAAACATTTAACTGTCCTCCACACAGGGGAAATCCCCCCCCCTCCTGGAGAGAAGGGGTCATTGCAGTTATACCTAAACCTGAAAAGGATAAACTAGAATGCTCCAACTACAGACCAATCAGTGTATTAAATCAGGACTATAAGCTTTTTACCATTATCCTTGCCAAAAGCTTAGAAAACATACTGACAGACTTAATTCACTTAGACCAAACAGGTTTTATAAGACAAAGACAGACACAAGACAACATTCAACGCACTCTACACATAATTCATCATATAAAAAAATATAACTTAAATGCAGTCATATTGGGATTAGATGCTGAAAAAGCATTCGATTCGGTTGACTGGTCTTTCCTATATAGAATCTTATCCAGTTTCAATTTTCATAACAACTTCATTAGAACTATACAGACATTATATAAAAAACCAACAGCTAAAATAAGGATTAACAGTAATTTATCATCATCTTTTGAGCTGGAAAGAGGATGTTGTCAAGGCTGCCCCCTGTCTCCACTGCTCTTTGCAATCTTCATAGAACCTCTGAGCCAATGGATAAGACAAAATCAAAAAATTCAAGGTATTACACTTGGTCAGAAGGAACATAAAATAGCACTCTTTGCTGATGACATTTTAATATACCTAGGGCAACCAGACACTTCTTTACCAGAACTAATCTCAGTTTTTTCAGACTATGGAGATTTATCGGGGTACAAATTAAACATGCATAAAACCCAAGTTTTAACATTCAACTATGACCCAAATCATTATTCACTAAGTGAACTCAAAACTAACTGGGAGTTGGAATCTATGAAATATCTGGGGGTCAATATCCCGAAACAACTCGACAAAATTATAACACTAAACTATGATCCACTGGTGACAAAAATAAAATCTGACCTAGCAAGATGGAATATGATACCATTCTTAGGTACTGCACAAAGAATTGAAGCAGTCAAAATGAATATACTCCCACGTCTTCTATACCTTTTACAAACAATACCGGTAGAACCTCCCAAAAAAAGCATGGCAGGAGCTGGACAGAAGGATCTCAAGATTCATATGGCAGGGCAAGAGACCTAGAATCAGATATAGAACCCTACAGCTAAACAAAGACAAAGGTGGGCTCGCGCTGCCAAATATCAGGGACTATTTTATAGCTGCACAAATTAAAACTTTAGTAGAGATATGTAACCCAGTCTACACTGCACAATGGAAGGAGATGGAATGCCAAATAACAAGTGACATCCCCCTACAGGCGATAATAGGGAACAATGCCTTACCTAAACTCTTGAATAACACTAACCCGTGGATAGAGACCCCGCTAAAAATTTGGTTTAAGATAGTCAGAGAGAATCAAGCTAAAGAGCCCTATCGACTTCTGCAATGGATTGCCTATGATCAAGACTTTACCCCCAATAAAACAGACACTAGATTTAAAGAGTGGAAAGAGAAAGGGCTGATAAAATATTACGATTTTTTTTTAAGGGGCAAACTTTAAGAAGTTTTGAAGATTTGAAAAAACAAGGTCTAATAAATCAAGATCTTTACAGGTTCTTTCAGCTTAGACACCACATAAACAATATACTTAAAAAGGAGGATTTGGAAAGGGCCCAGTCAGGTGTTCTGAAGGTCTTCTTAATGGCATATAAAGGGATCCCAGGGATCAGATACATTTCTAAAATATACCAAGGTCTTCAAGACTTAAAAGGAGACAACACGTCATATATAAAAGAGAGATGGGAAAAAGAGGGGAATTTCACTTTACAATTGGAAATATGGGAAAAGCTAAATAGACAGCAATGGAAAAGTACCTCAACCCTGCAGTGGAGAGAATTTGGATGGAAAAATTTGGTAAGATTTTTCAGAACACCTGCACAAAACAAATTTACCCATAAGGGGTCGAACTGTTGGCGCTTGTGTGGTGAAAAGACTGCAAATCATTTTCATGTGTTTTGGTCATGCCCAGTTATCCACCAATATTGGACCAATGTACAGACAATATTGGGGAAAATATTCAAAATAACAGTTCCCTTTTCTTTTGTAACTTTGTATTTGGGTTTACTACCGGACTCACTGGAAAGACGAGGAGATAAATACTTATTCATTGTTTTAATATTGGCAAGTAAAAAAGCCCTAACTAAAAAATGGATGCTGAAGGACTGTCCTACACCTGAAGATTGGATTAACGTGATTCAAGACATTTACTCGATGGAAAAGTTGACATTCGCACTGAGACAGGACATGGATGGGTTCATGAGCTTTTGGCAACCCTGGATCGCATATGTGTCTTCCATTAGATCTAATCTTTGACAAATACCATTTCAATGATGGTCCCGCTCTTTGTTCCAATGCTACTCAGATGCTCTTTTACTTTTAATTACTTAATTTTCTGTTTGTTTGTTTTTTGCTGTTCTGTTTGTTTGTTTATTTGTTTTTTTTAATTTAATTCTCTTTAATTTCACTTTTTCTTTCACTTTAAAAAAAAAGGGGTGTTGTAATAACTATCCTACCAATGTTGTCAAATAGCAAAAAATAAGGGAACGTGTGATGAAAATGTAAACAATGCAATGCTGTAATGACCTGTATACCCTTTACAAAAACTTAAATAAAAAAAAAAAAACCATAATAATTTAGAAAAAGAACTGCTGTGCCTTACATTATACTGCTATAGTAGCCTATAATTAATTTGTTAGGTTACAACTTTACTTTGCAAAATTTGAGGCATTTTCTCTCTAAAATGTGAGGTTTTTTATCATAATTGAGCCATTTTTGTAGTAGTAAATTTGCAATTTTCCATTCTTCTCTCATAATTTTTTTCATGCAACTTTAAGACTTTATTCTTACATTTGCACTGATTTTTAACACAAAGTTCTCACTTTCTTTTAAATGTACATGTTTTTGTGAATCAGTTTTTTCTTTTAAATTTGAGAATTTTTAACGTGATTTTCAAACATTCTCATTAATTGGCTCATTTTTTCTTGTCATTTTTGTAATTTTTTTTTCTTCATTTTTCTTGTAGAGACTTTTTCCACAAGTTTTGAAATTTCATGAAAATTTTGGACATTTTCGCTCATTAATTTCCAATTTTTCTTGAATTTATATCATAAATTCACATCTTTTTTTCTTCCAACTTTGCCACTTTTCATCATTATTTCCTCCCATTATGTTATAAATTTTTCTGTTAAAAAATAAGATTTTTTTCCTTGTAAATGTGTTACTTTTCTCTTGCAGTTTTTTAATTACAATATTTTCCTCACAAATTTAGTACATATTTTAAATATATTTACCGTTATACATTTACAGTGATCGTTATTGTACATACAGTATACAACTTTTTTCCTCATAAATTTGCACATTTTCTCATGAATTAGTGACTTTTGTCTCATGAATTTACATTTCTTTTCTTGCAGTCTTGCCTTTGTTTCAGGTAAGAGCAACAGCCTCTTAAAGTGCCTGTGCACCTCCCTGTTGTTATTAGGCTATCAACTAAAACTACATACATTAGTAAGCAGGACTTGTGTGTTACAGTTGGAAATGCTAGTGTGATTCTTAAATTAATGTAAGTCACTAACAGTCCATTGTTCTAAAATATTGCTGGCAGTTGATTTATCTCTCCCTCTTGCAAATATATGCAAACTCTTCCTCTTGTCGCATTGCGCTGTCATCTGATCAATGACATCTGGATACATTTAACATTTAGTGTCAACTGAGCTGTTAGTAAATACAAAATTTCTCATTGTGTTTTGGAAAGGCTGCAAATCTGCAAGTGCAGTTTTATTGACATTTGTCCCACTTTGTGATTATGAGGATAATTTCCCCTATAGCAGTGCCACCAGCATCCTGAGAGGGGCCCATCTGGTGCAAACAGAGACCGACTTTGTGAGCTTGAGAGCAAATCAAATGTATCACTGCCATCTTCTCTCACTTGTAGCTATCCATCTTTATTTGGCTTGGTCATAAAATGCCTATAAAGGAAAGGAAAACTTTGAAATGAGTTCTCAACAGCAGGCTTGGACTGCCGCAGTATTGCCCTCAGTTGGGGAGAGGAGAAAATATGTGGTCTCATTAGAAATGCATTAGAGGGAAGGGAGAGACGTAGAGAAGAGAGGAGATGAGCTCAAGTTTTTATCTGTTAAACTCTAAAACGAAAAATATTCACACCCTCCCTCTCATGCTTGAACTGACTCCTCTCTCTCACATACACGCACCTACACACCAGTACACCTCAGTGACCCATTTAATATCAGCCACAAAACTGGCAACTATATTCCCACATGTTCCTCCTGAAAACACATTATGGCTAAAACACATTCAAAATAATTCAGCAAGAAAAAGTGCTTACCTGCACCTTCTTTATCAGTTTAATAACTTCCTCCCTCTTTGCCTGTATAAAGGAAACGAATAAAGGGTGTTTTGATTCACCATGGTAGCAGAAGGACACTTTCTTGTCCTGTAATACTCTCCAGTTAACCACAGATTAGGCATCCTTACAGTGCCCCTAGAATAAAATTTTCTCTGCTTCAGTGTGACAGGTTTTTTGTAGATTAATTATCAAGAAAGTTAGCTCTGTCCTGGGGCAGCGCCCTGACCCAGTGGAGGAGATAGGAGAGAGAAGGATGGTGGCTAAACTGTCATCTCTGCTGGAGTCCGAGTCCCACCCTATGCAGGACATACTGAACGCACTGAGGAGTTCATTTAGCAGCAGACTACATCATCCTAGGTGTGCAACCGAGAGGTTTCGCAGGTCCTTCCTACCTACGGCAGTCAGACTGTATAACCTAAGCAGGGCTGCTCGCAGAGATAGCAAAAAAACGTGACGACCTAATAGTACTGAATGCAAAAGACGCAATAGACTTACACAATGGTCCCCTCCAGAATATACAACTAGGACAGTATTGGTCGCTACGGAGGGTGACAATATGTATGGGTACATATTCATACTATGTAGGATAACTAAGTAGACGGTTATGCTGTTTATTCCATCTTGCTACAATGCTCCGCATTTTTATATATATTTATATATTGATGTGTATGTATGTATATCCACTGCTCTTATTTATATCTTCCGTATCTTCTTAATTATTGCTCTGAGTGTTGCTGTCCCTGTGCTGGCTCACACTGGCATTAATGACATCCATCTCCGGCAGTCGGAAGTCACGAAACTTAATGTAGAATCGGTGTGTGACTTTGCAAAAACGATGTCTGCCACTGTAGTATTCTCTGGGCCCCTCCCCAATCTGACCAGTGATGACATGTTTAGCCGCTCGTCATCCTTGAACCGCTGGCTGTCTGTGTGGTGTCCTGCAAATGACGTGGGCTACATTGACAATTGGAGCTCATTTTGGGGAAAACCTGGTCTTATGAGACGAGACAGCATTCATCCCACTTTGGATGGTACTTCTCATTTATCTAACAATCTGGCATCTTTTTTATCCAAATTTCCAAAACCTTGACTACTCAGAGTTGGGACCAGGAAGCAGAGTCGCAGTCTTACACGCCTCTCTGCAGCTTCTCTTCATCCGCCACCCCTCAGCTTAGCCCCTGTCATCCCCATCAGAGAATCATTGTCTGCTCCCTCCAAAGTAAATAAAAATATAATATATAAGCATCCCAAAGTGATTAAGCAAAATATTGGTAAAACTCAAATTAAACATAAAGCCTCTAAATTGAATGATTTGGCCTCTGTTCCTCCTCATAATTTAAAAATTAAATGTGGTTTGTTAAATATTAGGTCTCTAACTCCCTAGTCTCTGTTAGTCCATGATCTGTTAATTGATCATCAGATTGATTTAATTTCCCTTACAGAGACTTGGTTAGGGCAAGAGGATTATGTTGGTTTAAATGAATCAACTCCCTCTGGTTATTTAAACTGTCAAAATCCCAGAAGTTCTGGTCGTGGAGGAGGAGTAGCAACAATTTACCTTTCCAAATTACTAGTTAATGTAAAGCAAAAAACATGTTATAATTCCTTTGAGGGCCTGGTCCTCAGTATTGGGCACTTTAGCAATTTTAGGTTAAACCCAATTTTATTTGCCATAGTTTATCATCCCCCATCAACCTACTCAGAATTTTTATCCGAATTTGCTGATTTCTTAGCTGATTTAGTGCTGAAATCTGATATAATAATTATAGTAGGGGACTTTAATATACATGTGGACGTAGATAGTGACTGCCTTAATGTGGCATTTAATTCAATATTAGACTTGATTGGGTTTTCTCAGAAAGTAGGAAATTCTACTCATTACCTCCACCATACATTGGACCTTGTCCTGACATATGGCATAGAAATAGAAAATCTTGTAGTGTCTCCTCATAACCCTGTACTGTCAGACCATTGTCTGTTAACCTTTGATTTTACTGTTTCTGACTATTTGGCTCCTAAAGAAAAATATTATTACAGTAGATGCCTCTCAGATGATGCTGTTACCAAATTTATGCAGATTGTTTCCTCTATGCCATGTGTCAACACAACGGAAATAAGCTATAGACAGCTTGCTCCTTCTGTAATTGATAACATGGTGGATAGTGTTACAGCTTCTCTGCATCAGACTCTAGACTTGGTGGCCCCCTTAAAAAAGAAAAAGTATAATCAGAGATTTCTATCTCCTTGGTTCAACACAGAAACTCGTAGCTTAAAACAGAAGACTGGTCAATTAGAAAGAAAATGGCGCTCCACTAATTTAGATGAAATTTATTTAGCTTGGAGAAATCATCTTTTAATTTATAAAAAATCTCTTAGAAAAGCTAGAATGAGTTATTAATCTGCATTAATAGAAGAGAACAAGAATAATCCCAGGTTTCTTTTCAGCACTGTAGCCAGGTTGACAAAGAGTCAGGACTCTGTCAATCCTAGCATTCCCTTAGAGCTTACTAGTCAGGACTTTATGAACTTTTTCAATAATAAAATTTCATCCATCAGAGATAAAATCAATCAGATTCTTCCCACAGTTAACTTAAATACTGTAATTACTACAACTCCTTCTATTGATGTCTGTCTTGATGAGTTTACTCCAATCAACCTTTGTGAGTTAGACAAAACAGTTTCCTCATCCAAACCTTCAACTTGTCTTTTAGACCCTATTCCTACCAGGTTATTTAAAGAAGTCTTCCCACTTATTGGTAGCTTTATTCTTCATATAATCAATTCTTCATTAACTTTAGGCCATGTACCGCAGGCTTTTAAAATGGCTGTAATTAAACCCTTACTCAAAAAGCCAACGCTAGATCCAGGAGCTTTAGCTAACTATAGACCAATCGCTAATCTTCCTTTCATTTCAAAAATCTTAGAAAGAGTTGTTGCTACGCAATTATTTGACCACCTGCAGGGAAATGGTTTACTTGAAGAGTTTCAATCTGGGTTTAGAATCCATCATAGTACTGAAAAAAAGTTCTTGAAAAAGTTGTAGCTACACAGCTGATAGACTACTTACAAGACAGTCAACTTCTTCATCCACATCAATTTGGTTTTAGACCAGGATACTCAACAGAAACAGCAAATTGTTGCCTTATTGAAAACGTCAAACAGTCCTTGGACAGGGGTAATGTGGTAGGAGCTGTTTTTCTAGATCTCAAAAAGGCTTTCGATACTGTAAACCACAGTTTGCTTTTATCCAAAATGGTATCTTTTAACTTCTCCCCAAATACATTAGAATGGTTTGCATCTTATCTCCAGAATAGAGAACAGTGTGTAAAAGTTCACCAGGATAAATCCTCATTTTTAAACAACCGCATGGGTATCCCACAAGGGTCCATTCTTGGTCCTTTACTTTTCAGCATTTTTATTAATGACTTGCCGTTACACTGCTCAGCTGCAACATGCCAACTTTATGCAGATGATGCAGTTATTTACACAGCTGCCAAGACTCCAGCACAGGCTGCAGATGTACTGTCTACAAGTATGGTTGATGTCCAAGAGTGGCTCCTCAAGAACCATCTATTGCTGAACCTTCAGAAAACAGTCTCAATGTGCTTTTCAATCAAAAAATGTAACCTGCAACATTTTAAAGTTAATATACATGATCATGACATCAGTTTAGCTACAGAATTCAAATACCTTGGCATTGTACTAGATCCTCAACTCAAATTTAATCTTCATATAAAGAAAATTTCAAAAACAGTAAAAAAAAATCTGAACTGCTTTAAATTAATTAGATATTACATACCTTACGAAGCAGCTGCACTGTATATGCATTCTATGGTTTTTTCTCATATATCATACTGTTTGACAGTCTGGGCTCAAGCAGCCCCTTCCACAATAAGACATATAGGTTCATTATATAATCAAACCCTAAAAATCTTGGACAAAAAGCCCATTAGGTGGCATCACTGTAATGTTTTAAAAAAATACAACCTATTGAGTTTTGAGAGCTTCATTGACCTCTGTCTTCTGAAATTAACGTTCAAATGTTTCCATAAATCAGCACCCGAGCCACTTGCTGGTTTCGTCCAAAGACAGGACAGCAGCAGAGCCACCAGGAGTTCTGTTAACAATAACTGTAAAATATTCCACCGCAGAACCACATTTGGACAAACAGCTTTCTCTATAAAGGGCAGTCACATCTGGAACACAATGCCAAATGAAATTAAAATAATAACGGACTTTAAAACATTCACTAAAAATGTTAAAAACTGGCGGAAAAATAAACAAGAATGTACTCATGTATGAATTAATTGTCTGCAAAGTGAGAGTGAATGAAGGGAAGGAATAAATGTGTTTGTTTATAGTGAGTGACGGAGGGAGGAAGGCCTGAAATAGGCAAATGTGAGTTATGTTATATGTGTTAAATGTGAGTCAGGCTGTTATATTTGTGTATTTATAATATTTACAATATTTATGTTAAATGTGAGTCAGGCTGTTACATTTGTGTATTTATAATATTTATAATATTTATAATTGTGTATTTATAATTTTTCTGCATTGATGTATGTGGTTATTGTGTATATTTTTTATCTTGATTCTTTTTTCTAAAGCCCATCCAGGGACAAGAGTTGCGAATTAGCTAATAGCTATACACTCTATGTGCAACACATCAGATTGATTGTCTTTGATTAATTGTCTATGTTTATTGCACTGTCCCTGTCAAATAAACTAATCTACTACTACTACTGAAACAGCCTTAGCGAAGGTCACTAACGACCTCCTCATCGCATCTGATAATGGACTGGTTTCTGTACTTGTCCTTTTAGACCTTAGTGCAGCTTTAGATACTATCGATCATAATATTCTACTTGATAGATTAGAACACTATGTTGGACTTCATGGAACTTCTTTGCAGTGGTTTAGATCTTATTTAAGATAAGATAAGATAAGATAAGCCTTTATTAGTCCCACAATGGGGAAATTCCAGGATTGCAACAGCACAGGGATAGCAACACTCAGAGCAACAATCAGAAGGCAAGAAAAAACCAAAAAACCAAGAGCAACTAATATACATATGTACATATTACTATATATATACATATATATACACAGACACACAGTGCAGAGCATTGTAGCTGGATGGAATAAATATATGAGTATATAAACACACAGTGCGGAGCATTGTAGCTAGATGGAATAAATATGTAGATATATAAACACCCACAGTACGGAGCATTGCAGCTAGGTGGAATAAATATGTAAATATATAAACACACACAGTGTGTTTATATATTTATCTGATAGGTGTTTATTTATCTGATAGGTTCCAGTTTGTTCATGTAAATAATGAGTTTTCTTTCAACTCAAAGCTTAGTCATGGAGTTCCACAGGGATCTGTGCTAGGCCCTACTCTTTTTAGTTTATATATGCTTCTGTTAGGCAACATTATTAGAAAGCACTGTATACATTGCACGGTGCACGGTGGCGCAGTGGTTTAGCACTGTGGCAGCACAGTTTTACCCTCGGCCAGGGGATCGCGGGGATCATGAGATCGTGGGTTCGATCCCAGCCCCCGACCAACAGTGAGCTGTGTGGAGTTTGCATGTTCTCCCCGTGTTGCGCGGGTTTACTCCGGGATTTCTCCGGTTTCCTCCCGCACACCAAAAACATGTAGGTTTAGGGCGCTCGCGCACGCAGCGACCAGCAGCCGGTGGCTTGTCACCAGACTGCAAACCAAGTCTACCTACGGGTACAAATAAGTAACAAAAAAAAAAAAAAAAAAAAAAATACATTTTCATTGTTATGCAGATGACACACAATTATACCTGTCAATGAAGCCAGATGATAGTAATCAATTAGCCAAGTTAGAAGCCTGTCTTAAGGAAATCAAAGCTTGGATGACTTGTAATTTCCTCCTATTAAATTCAGATAAGACTGAAGTCATTCTTGTTGGTCCAAAAAACCTTAGAAATACCTTTCCAAATCAAACTTTCAGTTTGGATGCGGTTACTCTTTCTCTTAATAGCTCTGTGAGGAACCTTGGAATTATTTTTGATCAAGATCTGTCCTTCAATTCACATATTAAATTTGTTTCTAAGACTGCCTTCTATCATTTGCGTAATATTGCCAAGATTAGGAGCATCTTGTCTCAGAGTGATGCTGAGAAACTGATCCACGCTTTTGTTAGCTCGAGATTAGATTATTGTAATTCTTTATTATCAGGCTGTCCTAAAACATCTTTAAAAAGTCTTCAGCTGATCCAAAATGCTGCAGCAAGAGTTTTAACAGGTACTAGAAAGAGAGATCATATCTCTCCGGTTCTGGCCTCCCTTCATTGGCTTCCCATAGAGTTTAGAATTAAGTTTAAAATCCTTCTTCTTATTTACAAAGCTCTAAACAATCAGGCTCCTTTTTATTTAAAAGATCTGATACTACCGTATTATCCTAACGGAGTACTATGCTCCCAAAATGCAGGATTACTTGTAATACCTAGAATCTCCAAAAGTACAATGGGAGGCAGAGCCTTCAGTTATCAAGCTCCTCTCCTGTGGAACCAGCTGCCAATCTGGATTCAGGAGTCAGACTCGATCTCTGTTTTTAAGAATAGGGCTAAAACCTACCTTTTTGATATAACCTACAATTAAGGAGGGATCATGTGTTTCTGAACCCTCCCTTAGTTATGCTGCTAATAGGTTTAGTCAGCCGGGGGACCTCCAATAATGCACTGGGCCTCACTCCTTTCTTCACTCTCAATGAAATTTTTTTTTTTGCTGGTCATTAACATCTGTTTGTTCTCTCCCATAGATTGAGTCCCCATTGTGCTGTTTGCTCTCTACATGTCTGTTCTTTTCATCTTCTCTGTCCCCTCACCCCCCAGCCAGTGGCAGCAGATGACTGCCCCTCCCTGAGCCTGGTTCTGCTGGAGGTTTCTTCCTGTTAAAAGGGAGTTTTTCCTCTCCACCGTCGCCAAGTGCTTGCTCACAGGGGATCGCCTGATTGCTGGGGTCTTTCTGCAACTGTGGGGGTTCCCCTACAGTTGATAGTGCTATGAGATGACTGTTGTTGTGAAATGGCGCTATATAAATAAAGTTGAATTGAATTGAATTGAATTGCTGTTGCAATCCTGGAATTTCCCCATTGTGGGACTAATAAAGGCTTATCTTATCTTATCTTATCTTATCTTATCTTAATAGTGCTCACATATAAAGTGTAACCATTTAACACTAGCATTTTTCTTTATTACATTTGGAATGAAACTTACAAGTACTGGCATACGCTATAGGGACAAAAGTATTGAGCCACACCTCCTAATCGTTGAATTCAGGTGTTTGGGAGTTCTTAATGCTTCAGTGTACCAGACATTTTGGAATATTCTATGCATCACACTTTGTGGGAACAGCTTGGGGAAGGTCATTTTCTGTTCGAGCATGACTGTACCCTGCACAGCAAGGTGCATAAAGGTTGGGTGGGCATCAATACAGCATAATAATGCAATAATTTGTGGTGGCGATACTGTGTCGATACAGAGACACCAGTAATGTGATACTTTATTAAAAATGATTACTGTTGCAAATACAAATTTACCTATTTAGGTACCAGAGTAATAAAAAACAGTTGACTTTTCAGTTCACTAGATGGTGCTAAATGCTCACAGTCTGGTTAGGTCAGCACAGCAAAGGAGTGACTCCTGAGATCTAGCTGGGAGTCGAACAAGACATAGATCGGGATTGGAAATTGCACCAGTATGATATCGCAATACTCAGCATATCGCAAGATTGTGATTATATCCCATTGTGGCATAATTATTGTGATAATATTGCAACATGCGGCTTCTGATGAATCCCACCCCTAATAAAAGCATGGCTGGATGAATTTGGTGTGAAAGAATTTGACTGGTCCACACAGAGCCCTGACCTCAACCCCATCTAAAACTGAATTCACTTTTGCATGTACGTGCTGGTACGTGAACAAGCCCACCATGCATGTGACGTAAATTTCGTCATCTTCGCTTCTGCAGAGGGTAAATGCAGACCAAGCATGTGCAGCCCCCAAAAAGTGACTGCACATCTTGGGAGTGAGGAATCCACACTGAACTGCACATGCACCAGGAAAACTCCCACAGATGGAAGGCAGTAGTGCCATTTTCGACAGAGAAGAAGAAACAACATGGAGCATGAAGGAGAGGACATACAGAATTTCCGTGTTTTTGCCTATTTTTTCCTCCTCAGCTGCTAACAATAATAACAAAAGCTCCTGTTTCCTGTGGTCATCCTCATACTCGCACATACTCCACCATTTTTTGAAAAAAATGTTTGTCACTGTGCTTTTCTTCTGCTTTTGAATTGCTGCTGTTCAAATCAGTTTGGTGGCTCTTTGCTGCTGCCAACATTACAGACCTGTGAACTGCAGATTATATTCTGTGCGCAAGTGTGAAAGTGGCTGCTGAGCGCACAGCTGCGGTGCCTCAAAACTACTTTGAACAGTCCTGTGTACGCGAGCGCAGCCCACAGACTGCATGTGTTTTACCTTTCAGCTACTCTGACCAGGCCCTAACGCCTTTGGGATGAACTAGAACAGAGACTGTGAGCCACACTCTCCTCTTGAACATCAGTGTCTGAAATCGCAAATGCTCTTCTGGATGCATGGGCAAAAATTCCCACAGACACACCCCAAAATCTTTCCAGTTGTGTGGAAGCTGTTACAGTGGCAAAGAGGATGCCAACTTCATTTTTTAATGCTCACGGATTTAGAATGGGATGTCAGGTATGTGATGGTGTGTTGTGGAGGTGGCCCAGTGTTTTTGTTCATAGTGTATGCAGCTTGCGCCATTTATAGTTTATGGAGGGAAAAAGCACCTTGGCTGAGTGACTAACTTGTCAGCGGGAATAAGCTTTACAGAGCTGACCTCATTGGCAGACTCATGTGACCTGCAGGTGAGCATGTGTTTGAAATATAAATGTACCCTGTTGATTTTATGCTTTTTTCTTATTTTCAGAAATAATCTTTGGATTTGAAATGACCAACATGAAACCAGCTACGGATAGCAGGCCTATTCTTGACATCTACTCATAGTGAATTCAGAGGTCCGACCCGTCATGGAGCATGATCTGAATGGTCTTTCTGTTTGGGCCATAGCGGCCATTGTTTGCAACTCTGTCGTGGGCTTCCTCATCATCATCCTCTTTGTGATCCTCTACAAGGCCTGCAAGGTGCCTTCCAGGCAAGATAAAGTTGAAGCGTTCATACCAAAGCTGGAGCAGAAGAAGGCAGAACAGAGATACATGTTGACCGCAGCCTGATGAAGACTTCAACCATCTGAACTTCAGCTTCAGAGAGGGAATGGAGCTCAAAAGCCAAGCGACAGAGCGGTAGCAGACCGGCTCGACTTCAGTCCGTCAAGCCATTGTTTTCACTCTCTTGCTCCTTTTGTGTTTGTGCTTTACATCCATCCATCCACCATCAGTCCGTTTCCTGTCTGCCAGGCAGTGGAGCTCAGAGGAAGCTAACTGCATTAAGAGTTGAGGCAAGACCAACAACCACAAGCAGGCCCAATCCTCTTATCTCTGCTGTGCGTCGCTGGGACTGTCCATCTGTCAGTCAGTTTACTTTGCTCTGCACACACACACACCGTGATCCCCCTCCTCTGCTCCATTTTTTTTTCCCTTCAGCCCTCCATCTGAGACAGCTGAGCGGGTATGTGGAGGGAAAAAATGGCAAGACGGAATATTAACTGGAACAGAGTTGGGTTCGACAAGGTTTGTTGAGAATCGTGATAAAATAAAAAGATGTGGTAAGAAGCAGTCATCTAACTTTTTTTTTTTTTAAGCTGAGGCATTAATGACGAAAGCAGCAAATATGTGACAGGTAGCCGGGGAAAGCCTAAACATGTCAGACGGAAGAGAGGTGATGCTGGAGGAAGTGCGTGACCGAGATAAAGTCAAGCTTATATTTGGTAGGGATGATAAAGTGCAAGGGAGGAAAAAATGGAAAGGGAACGCTTTGATGTGTTGTTGACAGAAACAGGAGCTCGAGGGCCCTGTTTGATAGTTTCCCTATTTGACACACAAAACTCAGCTTCCACCAATCCAACTCCCACAGGATTAAAAAGTATGAGCAAAAAAAAAAGAAATGTTACACGTGTCCTGGTGTGCCTCCATTTTTTTCCCATGAGTTTGTCTAATGACCGAATAAAACATTTGTAAACAGTCATCAAAACTGGCTGACTGACAGAACACACAGTGAGTATGATGGTTGTTGCAGTGAATGTGCAGCTGCTAAATGTGCGATATCAAGATTATGTTTTGGAAGAGAGACCGACAAGATGATGAGCCAACTATAATTTCATCCCCACATCACTGGAACAAAAATGCTGCATGTGTTTGTCTCATAACTATTACAGCCTTTTTTTTTTTTTTTTTTTTTAATGAAAGGGCTAAATACATATTTTTTTTTATAGAAACACAGATGAAAATATTTCAGGTTAACAACTGTGAAAACAGGCTAATTTGGGGTGCATCACTTTATGTTTGACTTAGTATAGAGGATACTTCTGTACATCTCATGTAACAATGAGCAGCAAGTATGTGCTAAAATAATTATTTAAGTCATTAACCAGTAAATATATGTCATAAAATCATTTTCTTTTTAGACTGTTGATTAGACATGAAAATTCAGTCTTCACTTGGTAATGTGGCAATTTATTGTGCTTAATTGTTGGTACTAAGTGGTCCATCAAAGAAATAATTTGAGTGTGAGAATAACCATTTGTTACAGCCTTACACATGCACATAATTGCCAATGTGCTTCTTGCCTTGTACTTATGGTTGTTTATCTTGGTTTTTATACTGACACAATAAAATAATTTGCTACTGTTTATAACTGTAGTCCACATGATTTTCAAGATTCAAAGGCTTTATTATCATGTGCACAGCTAAGAAATGCAACATTTCCTGAGCAATGAAATTCTTACTCTGCTCTCCGAACAAATGCCAAGGTAATAGGTACACAACAATACTAATGAGGTAATAACAGAACCAAACCACAGAATAACTAGAGGAAATAAGAAGAAAATTAAATTTGAAATTCCCTGGGTGACTATAGTGGACAGTGGTATATTGATATCAGAGGTGATATGAACCTGAGATGGCAATAAGCCTATGTAGTGTGCAAATGAGCAGTATACAAATTAGCACCCAGTGTGCAAGTTTCTCTGTAATGATAATACCAGTAGACTGTACATGATAATTAGCAGCAGAGTTGAAATGGATATCAGATGGGGTGAGACTATGTACACTGTACAAATGAGCAATGTGCAAATTTAGCAACCGGTGTGAGACTCAAGATTCAAAGGCTTTATTATCATGTGCACAGTTAAGAAATGCTACATTTCCTGAGCAATGAAATTCTTACTTTGCTCTCCGAATGAATACCAAGGTAGTAGGTACAGAAACAACAATTCTAATAAGGTAATGACACACTAACACAGTAAATCAATCCTAATATTAATGGATGCTAATAACACACACGCCAACACACAGTTAGGCAATTAGGACTCCTTAAGCACACCTTGATATTAAATACTAAAACTAATGAGTATTAATAACATACACTAGGCAGAGTGTGTGAGTTCCTATTTGCAAAGCTGTGTTGCAGAGTTTTGGGAGTTTGTTATTTGCTCAGGAGTCTGATGGCAGTGGTTGTCCTGCATTTTACACTTCTGTACCTCCGGCCTGATGATAGAAATGTGAACATTCTGTGCTGGGGGTGGGTGAGGTCCCGGAGGATGGCGTCAGCTCTCCTTTGGACTCTGCAGTGGTAGATGCGCTACAGAGAGAGGAGTGGAGTCCTGATGATCTTCTCCGCTGTCTTCACCACTCTCTGCAGGCGTTTGCAGTCCAGGGCAGTAGTGCTGCCGTACCACGCATTGGTGCAGCTGGTCAGGATGCTCTCAATGATGCAGCTGTAGAAGTTGTTGAAGATCCTGGGGGACATGCCAAACTTCTTCAGCCTCCTCAGAAAGTACAGCCGCTGTTGAGCTCTTTTAACCAGCTCTGTGGTGTTGTGTGTTCACGTAAGATCTTCGCTGATGTGGATGCCCAGGTATTTAAAGCTGCTCACCCTCTCCACCTCAAGCTCCTGGATGAACAGCGGCTGATGGGGTCTCCTCGTCTTCTTCCTCATGTCCACTATCATCTCCTTTGTCTTGTCCGTGTTGAGGGTGAGGTTGTTGTCCTCACACCCTGACACCAGGCTGGCCACCTCCCTCCTGTAGGATGTTTCGTCGTCACCAGTGATGCGTCCAATCACTGCTGTGTCATCCGCAAACTTTAAGATGATATTGTCCTTGTGGGAGGCAACACAGTCATGGATGACTTTGTATTTTTTGTGTATCATCATCAATGGCTATTCAGTCTTTAAAACATAAGCATTAAATTAAAAGAAAAAGAACAATTACTTCAGCATCTGTAACTGAAGTAATCAATATGGAAGATACTGATCTCTGCAGTGACCTACATCCAGCTAGTCAACTGTGACTGTTTAATCTTTGGGTTGTAACAACAGTCCAGACTCATTATAATAATTGAATGAGTGGAATAAGTGAGTTTTAACTAGCGAAATGCTGTTGTTTTAGTGAATGACGACATCATTTCATTGAGTCCCCTTTATTTTCCTAAATGATTTTTAACCCAGCCACAGGGGGTGCACAAGCCAGTGTTCTCCTAGTGCCTTTCCCAAGCCTGAATAAATGGGGAGGGTTGTGTCAGTAAGGGCATCTGACATAAAACCTTTGCCAAATCAAACATGCGGATCATGACGAATGAGACTTTCATACCAGATCGGTCGAGGCCCGGGTTAACAATGACCACCACCGGTGCTGTTAACCGACAGGGTGCCGGTGGAAATTGGGCTACTGTTGGTCAAAGATCAAGGAGGGGGAGAGTAGGAAGGCGTGTTAGGAAGGAGAGAGAGAAAAGGAAAGGTAGAAGTGTGGAGGTGAGAGTAGGGACATTAAAGACTAGGAGCATTGGAGGTGAATTTAAACTGTTCTACCATGGTGTAAATGGGAAGAGAAATGGAGTAGGAGTAATCTTGAAGGAAGGGTATGTGAAGAGTACTCAGGAGGTAAAGAGGGAATAAGACAGAATCATGAGTATGAAGCTAGAAGTCAAAGGTGTGATGTTGAATGTTGTCAGTGTATATGCCCCACAAGCTGGATGTCAGGCAGAAGAGAAAGAGGAATTCTGGAGTAAGTTGGATGAAGTGGTAGAGAGTGTTCCCAGGAGGGAGAGAGTGGTGACTGGAGCAGACTTTAATGGACATGTAGGTGAAGGGAACAGAGGTGATGAGGAGGTCCTGGGTAGGTATGATCTAAAGCAGAGAAATGTGGAAGGATGGTTGTGGATGGAAATGGCTGTGGTGAACACATACTTCAAGAAGAGACAGGAACATAGTGTGCATCTTTCTCCACTTACAAGAGTGGAGAAAGGTGCACACAGGTAGACTACATCTTATGTAGGAGAAATTTGAAAGACATAGGAGACTGCAAGGTGGTGGCAGGGGAGAATGTAGCTTGACAGTATGGTAGTCTGTAGGATGACTTTGCAAAGCAAGAAAAGGAAAACAGTGAAAGCAGAGCCAGAGATTAAGTGGGGGAAGATACAGAAGGAAAAAGGTTGCACAAAGTTCAGGAAGGAGTTGACACAGGCTCTGGGAGGTAGGGAAGAATTACCAGATGACTGGGAAAGTACAGCAAAAGTTTTGAGGTAAACAGGTAGAAAGGTATGTGGTGTATCCAGTGGACAGAGGAAGGAAAACAAGGAGATTTGTGTCATGATGTGGAGCACGGTTGGGGAATATTATGTGTCTATTATTATGTGTTATATTATGTGTCTATGGCCATCTTATATCTTGCTGTGTTTATATATGAGCCTACTCACACCTCCGCCTTTTGTTTCCTTGTGAAGTATTGCTATTTAATATTATTTCCAGTACCTTGTGCATCTCTTCGTTTTTGTATTTTACTGATCCTCGCCTTGGTGGGTTGTCATTATTCTTTGTACATCATTTGTATCTGGTATGTACTTTTATTTTGACAGCCGTCTTTGTTTATTTCCTCTCTAAGTTAGTTTCACGGTCTATCACAGCTGTTGTTACTTTGACCTGATTATCCTTGCACTTGTTATCCACACCTGTCATTACTTGTCTTTAACTCTTTGCTCTATTTAAGGGACGCCGCCCCACAGTTCGGGGTGACGTCATTCCCTTTGTATCCCAGACGTGAGTCCCACGTCTAGCACTCTTCGTCAGTCCGGCGTTTCTGCACGCCTTAGCCTGAGCGCTATTCAGCCTTCTTGAGTTATTGCCTGTAAGTTATCGTTCCCTGTTATATTTTGTGTTTTTTCATTAAACCTTTGAAAACTCACAGTCAGCATTTGGGTCTCCATTCCTGCCCCGCCTGGGTAGTTCGTGACAATTTCGTGGTGGAATGAGGAGGTACAGGAATGTATCCAAAGGAAGGGGTTAGCAAAGAAAAAGTGGGATAGTGAGGGAGATGAAGAAAGTAGACAGGAGTATATGGAATCTAGGCACATGGCAAACAGAGATGTGAGAAAGGCAAAGGATAACTCATATAGTGAGTTGTATGAGAGGCTGGACACTAAGGAAGGAGAAAAGTAGTTGTATCAACTGCTAGACAGAGAGATCGAGCTGGAAAGGATGTATAGCAGGTTAGGTTGATAAAGGACAGAAATGGCAATGTGCTAACAAATGATGAGTGTGTTGAGAAGGTGGGAGTACTTTGAAGAGCTGATGAATAATGAAAATGAGAGAGAGGAGGATGGATGGAGGAAAAATAGTGAACAAGGAACTCCCAAGGATTAGCAAGGCGAAAGTGAGGGCAGCTTTGAAGAGGATGACGAATGGAAAGGCGGTTGGCCCAGATGACATACCTGTGGAGGTATGGAGATGTTTAGGAGAGATGCCAGTGGACTTTAAAGCCAGATTGTTTAACACAATCTTGGAGAGTGAGAGGATGCCCAAGGAGAGGAGAAGAAGTGTTTTGGTACCAATTTTCAAGAACAAAGGTGATGCTCAGAGCTGTAGTAACTACAGAGGCATAAAGTTGATCAGCCACACTTTGACGATATGGGAGCATACCGCCACCTCTTCAGGTTCTCTTCCACCTGCTCTCTACTCTAACTGCAGATCACAATGTCATCTGCAAACATCATGGTCCATGGAGACTCCTGCCTGACCTAATCCTCCACAGTTATGGCAGTATTATATTACAATTGCTTAGGCATTAGGTCATCACTATTATCTTTTTTCTGGTCAAATTTGCTGCTATTCATTTCTGTGATTTTGTTTGTTTGTTTGTTTGTTTTGTTTTTTGAACAAAGTCATCCCAAGTAGCGAAGCACTGGCTGAATTGTATCCAATCAGCACCCAGTCAATCCAAAATCCCACTCAGCAGTTTTTGCCATTCTAAAGTGACCAGGATTGTCTTTTGGCCACTAAAGTTTCCTGAAAATGCCCCCTTAAGGGGAGGTTCCTGCTAGTGGAAACTGGCACAAGGGAAAGTTAATGCAAAATTAGTTCCTGGTGTCATGACACAGTGCATCGTTGGGGAACCGTGCTCAAGTCTTCAGTTCTGTCTAAATTATGTTCTGGACTTTCCCCACCTCAGTGTTATTGAACTGGAATTTGGTTTGTCTGTATTTCCCTCGCTGCAGCATTTTTAATCATGTGAAGACTTTTTAAAAATGTTTTAGGACAGCCTGATAATAAAGAGTTACAATAATCTAATGTAGAGCTAACAAAAACATGGATTAGTTTCTCAGCATCACTCACATCACAAGATCTTGGCAATATTACGCAAATGATAGAAGGCAGTCTTAGAAACAAGTTTAATATGTGAATTAAAAAACAGATCTCGAGCAAAAATAACTCCAAGGCTCCTCACAGAACTATTAAGAGAAAGAGTAACCACATCCAAACTAACAGTTTGATTTGGAAAGGTATTTCTAAGGTTCTTTGGACAAACTAGAATGACCATCCTTATCTGAATTTAATAGCAAGAAATTACAAGTCACCCAAGCTTTGATTTCCTTAAGACAAGCCTCTAATTTGGCTAATTGATTACTGTCATCTGGCTTCATTGACAAGTATAATTGTGTGTCATCTGCATAGCAATGAAAATGTATGCAGTGCTTGTTGTGTCTCAAATATTGAAGGAGTCGAGGGGATGTTTTTTGTAAGTTTTATTAGAACGAGAACCAGGAAGGCAGGAGACTCTACCGCGAGCACAGGAGCCAGAGCGAAGAGACAATATGTCTCCCGCAGATGGCTTATATACCTCAGGTGATGCCACCCCCCAGAGGTGGGGCGTCACCCCTCTCCAGCCCAGGGCACCGCCATATATATATATATATGATCTCACATACCCCCCCCATGAAAAAAACGCAAGCACACAAATTCACCCAACTTCATAATTTACACCTGATTCATACTCTAATACAAAGCTGGTTATAGGTCTACACACACACGCCACTCAGGCCCAGCGGAGCACTCTGCTATGTAAACAAAGCAGTCACTGAAAAGAAAAAGGGCCATACACCAAAATAAATTAATCCCAAAATAAATAGTCATATACAGTATATCACACTTAAACAGTAATTACAAACATGAACAATGGCGGTACCCGACTCCATAAACTCGCAGGATATCATACAATTAGACACAGAGACTCCTGAAAAATTACACAAATCACACAACATAGGGCAATTACTTATTAACACACCCCATACTAACATTCACACTCAGGTGTTACTGCACCTCCAGCACCCACTCTAACCTCACAGCCCCCCAGGCACTCATAATACACAATGGCGGTCATGTGCATATAAAACACCTATACAAGTTTTTAATGTTACATATTTCACCTTCCTATGTTTACAATATATTCCTTCTTTTTTTTATCTTGAACAATTTGACATTAACTTTAGCAAACACACTGTAAAATGCACTGAACCAGACACACCATAAGCCCCACTTAAAGTCCTAACCCGGGTCTCTCGAAGGCCCCCCTCTGGAGTGTTCGTCCTGCGGCCCACTCCCAGAGCGTCTCCGTTTTTTCATGACCAGAGACGGGGTGCACTGACGTTCCTTTCCACCCAAACACCGCAGCTTGTTCGGGTGCCGTCTCGACCCATCAGTCAATTTCAGGTACCCGTCGCCATCGGACCGAACCACCCACAGAGCACTCTGTCCAACTTTCAGCTCTCTCGAACTGCGCACCTGTCCTAGCCAAGGCTTGACCCAGGGGTGGACGTCATCACCCTTGCCCAGGGGAGCACTCACTGGCTTTCTCCTTCCTCTGCATCGCGACCTGGTACTTTTATGGCTCCTCAGCATTCCGCCAAGTTTGCTCGAGCCTAGTCCCTTGTTTTCATTCTGGGCACTGCTAGGGTTCATGCCGTCTGGTCTCACCCCAATCACTTGTGGTTGTTGCGTCGGAGCAGCACTGGCAATGTCTGGCTCAACAGTGGTACTCGGCCGGCCACCGGAGCCCCACTGCAATTGCTCTCTGGAACCATCCACCTTTGCAGGGGCTAAACCATGCCGTTCGGATCCTTCGTCCTCGGGACCGCAAACACTGGCATGGAGTTCCCATCACGTCGGCGTACTCTGGTGCTGGCGGTGTCCCTCTTCACCTGGAATGGGACACCCTAAGTCCCACGCTCTTCACCACTTCCCACATAAAATGGCCTGTCCCACAGTCTACCACCTGACCACTCCTCCACTTCTCCGCAGGTGATGGAGAACCCAAGCCGTTAAAACAAGTCACAGCCCATTAAATTATTACCATCACGAGACACCATGAACTCGGCTGCACACATAGAGGCCTCCTTATACCTCACCAACAGCCACACCGAGCCCACGATGTCCAGGGGATTACTGCCATATCCATAACAGGCTATGCTCATTTTACTCACAGTGTAGTGGGGAAAACACCGTCTCACTGTTGCTAAGTTCAGGATGGAGATCGCCGACCCTGTGTCCACCAACATCGGTATTGTCGTCCTGTCAAACAGAATATAGCAGACAATATGACCGTCCGTGTTGGGCAAGACAGTGTGGACCACCGTATGCGTCTTCTTCTTTAGATTGTCCTTTGCAGTTCTCCGTTCTTCCTTGTCAAAGTTACGGCAAAATCTGGTGAAGTGGTGGAGCAAACCACACCATCCACAACGCTTGCCCCTCGCTGCACACTCCCTCACTCTATAGCGGTGCCTACTGGATCCGCAGCCGTAGCATCTCGACGTCCCCGGGGTGGATCCAATTTTTACGATGGTTGTGTACTCATCCTCGCTACCATCATCCGAATTCAAGGCTAGTGTCTTCCACTGTACATTGTTCCTGGGCAGGACCTCCTTATCACCGAGATTCTTTGTTAGCCTTTCTGCTGCCTCGTGTTGCTGCACTAGCTCCAACACCGCTAGCAATGTTAGCTCACCAGCATGGGTTAGCAGGTGAACTCTCGCCAAGGAATAGGCCACGTGTTCTGCTAACTGGTCGCGGACCATCTTCTCCTCCAAAGCTCCAACCGTGCACTCACCCGCCAGCTGTCGAAGGTCCGCCACAAACTGCTGGACCAACTCTCCAGGTCGCTGGCGCTGCTGCCTGAACTTAATGCGCTGCATTATGATGTTCTCAGGGGCGCAAAAGTAGCCAGCCATGAGCCTCATGACGTCGCCGAATGAGTCACCTCCTCCAAGTGTGCTCAGGATTCTCTGGCCTTCCATACCCAGGTTATGGACCAGAATAGCCCTCGCTCACAATTTGTCAAGGTCACCGAGGTCTAACGCCATCAGATAATTCTCGAAGGCCGCATACCATCTGGCCCAAGGAACCAACGGCTCACCCGGAGCCTCTAAAAATGGACGAAGCGTGGTAGCAGCCCTCTCCATATCCGTATATCCTCATCGCCAAATGTTGTGTCTCAAATATTGAAGGAGTCGAGGTGACGTTTTATAAGTTTTATTAGAACGAGAACCAGGAACACAGGAGACTCTACCGTGAGCACAGGCGCCACAGCGAAGAGACAATATGTCTCCCGCAGATGGCTTATATACCTCAGGTGACGCCACCCCCCAGAGGCAGGGCGTCACCCCTCTCCAGCCCAGGGCACGGCCATTATAATATATATATAATATACAATCTCACAGTGCTTTCTAATAATGTTGCCTAGCGGAAGCATATATAAACTAAAAAGAATAGGGCCTAGCACAGATCCCCGTGGAACTCCGTGACTGAGCTTTGAGTTGGAAGAAAATGCATTACTAACATGGACAAACTGGAACATATCAGATAAATAAGATCTAAACCACTGCAACGAAGTTCCATTAAGTCTAACAAGGTGTTCTAGTCTATCAAGTAAAATATTATGATCAACAGTATCAAAAGCGGCACTAAGGTCCAAAAGGAGAAGTACAGAAACAAGTCCATTATCAGATGCGATAAGGAGGTCATTAATGACCTTCACTAAAGCTGTTTCAGTACTATGATGGATTCTAAACCCAGATTAAAACTCTTCAAATAAACCATTTCCCTGCAAGTGGTCAAATAATTGCATAATAACAACTCTTTCTAAGATTTTTGAAATGAAAGGCAGATTAGAGATTGGTCTATAGTTAGCTAAAACTCCTGGTTCCAGCGTTGGCTTTTTAAGTAAGGGTTTAATTACAGCAGTTGTAAAGGCCTGCGGTACATGGCCTAATGTTAGTGAAGAATTGATTATTTGAAGAATAGAGCTACCAATAAATGGGAAGACTTCTTTAAATAACCTGGTAGGAATAGGGTCTAAAAGACAAATTGAAGGCTTGGATGAGGAAATTATTTTATCAAACTCTAAAAGGTCAATTAGAGTAAACTCATCCAAACAGATATCAATTGAAGGAGTTGTAGTAGTTAATGTATTTAAGTTAATGGTGGGAAGAATCTGACTGATTTTATCTGTAATAGATAGAATTTTATTGTTGAAGAAGTTCATGAAGTCCTGACTAGTAAGCTCTAAGGGCACATTCACTTGGCCACTGTTTGGTCCAGACTAAAGGACCAAAGTGTGTATTCCGTGCGCCTGGAACTCTGGTGCAGCACCAAGCAAGCGAACTCTTGCCCCCCTGAAAAGGAGGGGTCTCAGTTCGCTTGCAAACGCAGTCTGGTACGCTGCGCTTGCCGTGTGAATACAAACGGAGTATCCAGCGGACCAAAGGGAGGATGTGCCCCTCGGCATTTGTGTAACCACAGCAACACACAGTGAGAAGAGAAAGTGGCGTTTACTGTAAAGGTGCCTTCACATCAAACGTGAACGGGCGAATTTTTTGCACAGCACAATTACATTATAACTCAATGTAAATACATGAAAAGACATTAATTCACCATCTGGGTGAGATACAGACAGGCGAAGTTCCCACTCACCTGAAAAAGTTATCCCTGTTGAAAACTTGATGTGTGTTTCCTGGCAGCACGTCCGTGGTAGGAATCTGTGGGTAAATAAATAAATCCAACATCCCTATTCAGCTGAAGAGCTCCTGGTTCTTCAGCCTCCATTCTGGTTAGAAAATAACAATAATGTCAACCGCGCAGATCCAAGAAATACTTTTACCAGAGAAAACCGAGGAGAAAAGGTTAAAAAAAATGTCTCTTGGACTTGGAGTAGTGTCGAGTGAGGAGTGAGATGCAGGCTCTAATAGATATTTGGTCTGAGAACCAGATTTCTCAGCTGCTTGTGGCTACACACAAGAGTACCGATATTTTAAAACATTTAGTGACATGATGGCGGAACGGGGGCTTTACACAGACAGCGGAGCTTTTCATTTTTATTAGTTTGTGGCGCATAAACACCTTACTGAAGGGAACAGTGTTATACCAAGAATTTCTCACTTGCCCATCATTGAATAAACATAATTTAAAGATAATTTACAAGAGGTAATAACAATTTTTACTTCTAAAAATGTATAAGGGGTACTTCTAAAAATGCACAAATGGCTACAAGCCTGGCTGTAGTGTTATATTTTATAGTTTTGGTGCATGGGATGCAATTCTTAGCAAGCGAGCAATTCTCGGCATAACACCGGTCCTGGCCAATTGATGAGATGGATTTCTCTTCTTTGCCGAGATTTTTTCTTCCGGGTCAGTGTTGGCTTTGGCTACAGTGCCAAAAACGAGCAGCTGTTGTAACTGTGTGACATTGTCCAAGCAGTTTGGTCCGCTTGAGTGAAGTGCTGTGTGAATGCAAACTGAACCAAACGAAGGTGTGAAAATTCCCCGCCGAGTCGAACCGAGACTCCCAGACTATCCTGGTGTGACTGCAGCCTAAAGGAATGCTAGATTTGACTGAGTCCTGACTCTTTGTCAGCCTGGCTGCAGTGCTGAAAAGAAACCTAGGATTATTCTTGTTCTCTTCTATTAATGTGGAATCACCTGTTCTAGCTTTCCTAAGAGATTGTTTATAAATTAGAAGTTGATTTCTCCAAGCTAAATAGATTTCATCTAATTTAGTAGAGTTTGGTGACTCATGGGGAGTGCATAATTGTATAGCATCTTAGTCAAGAACAAAGAGCAGAGTTTCCCTGGGAGATAACAGGGAGGTGTGAAGGTTGAATGCAGTGTGATCTTTTGTGTGTTAGAAACTTCTAGAAGGATGTTAAAGGATTAAGGAAGTGAATGCAATGTGACCTTTTGTGTGTTAGAAGCTTCTAGAAGAATACCATGCTTTTTAAGAGGAGAGTCTCTGCTGAGTATTCATTCTGTCTATGCTTCTTGTGTGAGACGTGTAATAAAATGTCTGAGTCAAATCCGCCTCGTTATTTACACGCACCACACTGGTGACCCAAGACGAATCATGGAACACAATGAAAGACCCCCGGAGCCAGCCTCGATGGGAACCCCCAGCCACGCATGTGCTGTTGCGATCAAGCTACCGGATTTTTGGCAGCACAATCCGCGCTCCTGGTTCCACCTAGTCGAGGCGCAGTTTGCCCTCCGGGGGATATCGGTGGATGACACAAAATTCCACTATGTGGTCGCAGCGCTCGACACCCGCACGGCTCAGCACGTAGAGAGCCTGCTCGATCAGCCACCAACCGACGACAAGTACGGCGCGCTGAAGGCTGCACTCATCCAGCACTTCACACTCTTGGATGGTGAGAGAGCAGAGAGACTCCTGACTCGAACCGGGTTGGGAGATGGGTTGGCCATAGACCTGATGGAGAAGATGCTGAGGTTAAAGGGCACAGACGACGACCATTTCATTTTTACCCACCTCTTCCTCCGGAACCTTCCGTCAGCGGCAAGAGCGACCCTGGCCAATTCGCCGTTGCTGGCCAAGCGGGACTATCGTGCGCTAGCCCGTGAAGCAAACCGGATCATCGTCGCCAGCAGGGAGTTCACGACCATTGCAGCAGTGACGGAGCTCGGCGCGACGCCCGGAGAAGGCGAGGAGCCATCGACGGCAGCAGCAGCGGGGGCCAAGGAACGCGGGGGAGACACGCTTTGCTTCTACCACCGCCACTTTGCAGAGAGGGCACGCAAATGTATACCACCGTGCCAATTCAAGCGACTCGGGAAACGCCAGGACCGGGAGTCGGTAGCAGCCACGACCCTCAGGGAGGAGAACAAGCTGCTCTACTTGACGGACGCACGCTCGGGGAGGCATTTCCTCGTGGACACCGGCGCCCAGAAGAGTTTCATCCAGCCGACCTACGCTGACCGGCTGGCAGGAGCTAGCGGCCCCGAGATGGCAGCAGCAAAGGGATTAAGACCTTTGGTGAGAGGACTCTACTCTTGTCTCTACATGGCCGTACTCTTCTTCCGGCTTTCAGAGAGAGCAGTCGCATTTTCTCTCCCTCCTCCTCCTCCGCCTCCCTGACTGATCCCAGCTTGCTGCATCTGTGTCTGTGTCTCGCTCCTCCTCGTGGATCTCAATCCAAACGGAAAAACGGAAAAAATTGAATTTCGGGCTTCAAATGCAATTGACACCACCTTTTCAACAGAAAATCGGGCCCGGGGGAGCCCAAATGTGTGACTCATGGGTCAATTGGAACTCATGTGTCTGTGTGATTCGATCGAAGATGCAGAAGACATCTATCTGTTTGGATATGATCACAGGATTTCTACTGTTTGGCTCCGGAGTTTCCTTTGGAAGAGCTGGTCAAAATGCGGATCCCGGCGAAGCTCCTTCAACAATTCAACCAGCGATTTTAAGCCTGTGAATTGAATTAATTGTTATGCACAGAATCGCAAGAGAGTGGAAATTACTATGCTCCAAGTGACTGTGCTCATCAGGCCTTGATTCGGCGTCCTTGGGAACTCATTCCTCCAGGTGCAGAGATTTTGCAGGAAGGTGTTTTGGTTTCTCTTTAACCCAAACAATTAACAAACAATTGCTGTTGTTCAGCAAACCGGACTCTTCAAGGACAGCGCTATCATGTGTCTAATACAGAACTTTGCCATCTGGCATGCACGAAGAGAGATAGACTCTGGGACATGCTTATCTGTGTTTTGAATACATGAACATAACACCCATCCGTTGCCAGGAGGCGCTCCTTTGTTGTGCACCAGCAACTGATACATCCACACGCACTCATACTGATTACACACTGACTACACACACTGGTCTCTCTCTTGCTCTTTGTTATTGTGTGATCTGTATTGGTCTGCTAATTGTGCATTAGAGGGTTTTTTTCTATGTAATCACAATTTTGCTCATACGAGCTTTATTTTGATTAACTATGTTTTTTCTCTCTGCCCATTGTATCATTCCCTCCCCCATTCCCCTCTTTACCCTCCACTGATGACAGGCGCCTTCATGGCTGCCACGTCATTGGGAGGTGCTTATCGAGCGCGCCCAATGTCAAGTCAAATTCCTCGTTTGTTTACACTGTAAACATGCTTGGCAATAAAGCTATTCTGATTCTGATCTGATTCTGATTCTGATTTGAGTGGACTTTTGTCATAGCAGCATTGAATTTCCATATACTGGGGGCTGATTTTCTATGTGCACATGGTTTGTTGGTAGATGTCGCTAACAGACGCCTGGTTAATGAACTGTCTTTTGACTCTCTCCCCTGTATAGCTCGAGTGACCCGGCCAACAGCACAAGCCAACGTCACAGCTTCATCCGGTAAGTTCCACACACTGCTCACTCAGTTCCCAGCACTCACTGTCCCGACGTTTTCAGCAGCCATCGCTAAACACGGGGTGGAGCATTTTATCACCACCACCGGGCCGCCCGTTTTTGCAAGACCTCGGCACTTGGATGCAGCTAAACTGGCCATAGCGCGCAAGGAGTTCGCCAACCTGGAGAGGTTGGGCATCATTAGGCGCTCAAACAGCCCATGGGCTTCCCCGCTACACATGGTCCTTAAAGCTGAAGGTTCGTGGCGACCTTGCGGGGATTTCCGCAGGTTGAACAACGCCACAGCACACGACCGCTACCCAATTCCTCACATTCAGGATTTTTCCATTCACCTTGAAGGAGCGCGCATTTTTTCTAAAATAGACCTGGTCCGCGGTTACCACCAAGTTCCAGTGCGCGCTGAGGACATACCCAAAACAGCGATAATAACTCCGTTCGGTTTTTTCGAGTTTTTGCGCATGTCTTTTGGGCTTAAAGGGGCTGCACAGACATTCTAGCGCATGATGGATGCAGTGCTGCGTGATCTCCCTTTCATGTTTGTTTACCTGGACGATATCTTAGTAGCCAGCGCGTCCGAAGACGAACACGAAACCCATCTCACGACGGTTTTCCGGAGGTTGGAAGAGCACGGGTTAATAATTAACCCAGCGAAATGTCAGTTTGGGGTGACGGGGATTGATTTGTTGGGGCACCGCGTCTCTCCCGAAGGAGCAGTCCCGCTGCCTGACAAAGTGCGCACAGTAGCAGATTTTCCCCGGCCGCAAACGGTTAGGGTGCTACAAGAATTTTTGGGAATGGTGAATTTTTATAACCGTTTCCTTCCCCGCGCAGCGCAGCTCATGCAACCACTGTACGCCGCGCTCAGAAAACAGAAACCCGCGGATAAGGTCGAATGGACCCCGGAGCGAGAGCGGGCGTTCTCGGAAGTCAAAGCAGCCCTGGCAAACGCCGCATTGCTGGCACATCCAGACCCAACGGCCCGCATAGCACTCACCACTGATGCTTCAGATGTGGTCATAGGGGCGGTCGTGGAGCAGCGCGTAGCCGGGGCTTGGCAGCCGCTCGCCTTTTTCAGCAGGACTTTGCGCGACAGTGAACGTAAATACAGCGCGTTCGACAGGGAGTTGCTGGCTCTCCACCTGGCCATTTGCCACTTCCAGTTCTGGCTGGAAGGGCGCAGTTTCACCGCGTTCGTTGACCACAAGCCGCTAACATTCGCGATGGCCAAGGTTTCAGAACCGTGGTCGGGCCGGCAGCAGAGACAGCTGGCCGCGATCTCAGAGTTTACTACCGATATTCAGCATGCCTCAGGTAAACTGAATGTAGTGGCAGACTGCCTCTCGCACGCCGTGGCGGCCCCAGTCTGCGTGGGGATAGATTACGCAGCCATGGCCGCGGAGCAGGTTAGTGACACGGATGTGTGCGCGCTCCAGTCTGGACCAACAGGGTTAAGGCTGGAGAGCAGGGTGCTGCAAGACGGCATGCCCCCCCAATCTGCGATGTCTCCACGGGGCGCCCGCGTCCTGTGGTCCCGGCCGTGTGGCGCCGCCGCGTGTTTGACTCAATTCATTCTTTGGCGCACCCGGGAGTGCACGCGTCGGTCAAAATGGTAGGAGAGAAATTCGTGTGGCCGAGCCTTCACAAACAAGTGAAAGAGTGGGCGGCAGCCTGCATGGCGTGCCAACGAGCCGAAGTACACAGACACACGAAGGCTCCCTCGGAGCCGTTTCGCATCCCGGCTAAGAGGTTCGACCATGTTCACGTGGACCTCGTGGGCCCCCTCCCGCCATCACAGGGGTGCACACACCTTCTGACAATGGTGGACCGCACCACGCGCTGTCCGGAAGTGGTTCCACTGGCGGCAACCACAGCCGAGGAGGTGGCGCGCGCGTTTTTAACAGCATGGGTGGCGCGTTTTGGAGTCCCGTCGGATATTACGTCCGACAGAGGCCCTCAATTTGTTTCCGAACTCTGGTCAACAATGGCCCGTAGCCTGGGTGTCACAATTCACCGCACAACTGCGTACAATCCACAGGCTAATGGGTTATGCGAACGTTTTCATAGGTCATTGAAAGCGGCTCTCAGGGCGTCACTGACGGATGCAAATTGGGTAGACAAGCTACCGTAGGTTTTATTGGGGTTACGTTCTGCGCCTAAAGAGGATCTGGAAGCTTCCCCGGCTGAACTCGTTTTTGCGCAGCCACTTCGGCTGCCCGGGGAGTTTCTTCCAGATAATCCCGCGCCGGGCAGCTCCCCGTCTCAGCTGTTGCAGCGTAGCATAGACACAAGCACGCTGCCGGGCCCTGCTCACCACAGTTTTCCGTGCGTTTTTGTGCCTAAAACTTTGAAAAACGCGGAGTTCGTTTATGTCAGACACGATGCCCATCGCCCTCCACTGCGCCCACCTTATGATGGACCATTCAGAGTGCTGGAAACAGGGAACAAGCATTTTTTGCTAGATTTAGGGGGTAGGAAGGAAAAGATTGGCATAGACAGACTCAAACCCGCTTTTGTGGTGGTGGATGAGCAAGTGCTGTTGGCGAGGGCCCCTCGGCGTGGAAGACCCCCATGGGGAGCTTCCCAGAGAAAAGATTCCCCAGAGCACCCACATGGACAGACTTTTACCCCTCAAACATCAGCCCCCCAGCATGACAGCGCCGCGGAGGCGGTGAATCCTGATTACAGCAGATATGGGAGAAGACTGAAGCCCAAGCAGCATGTGGATTGATGTTTAATGATTCTACCACAGCATATGGACTGTCATTCTATTGTTCTATCCAAGATGCTCGGGGGGGTCGTTTGGTGACACATGGGGAGTGCATAATTGTATAGCATCTTAGTCAAGAACAAAGAGCAGAGTTTCCCTGGGAGATAACAGGGAGGTGTGAAAGTTGAATGCAGTGTGATCTTTTGTGTGTTAGAAACTTCTAGAAGGATGTTAAAGGATTAAGGAAGTGAATGCAATGTGACCTTTTTTGTGTTAGAAGCTTCTAGAAGAATGCCATGCTTTTTAAGAGGAGAGTCTCTGCTGAGTATTCATTCTGTCTATGCTTCTTGTGTGAGACGTGTAATAAAATGTCTGAGTCAAATCCACCTCGTTATTTACACGCTCCACAAGAGCGCCATTTTCTTTCTAATTGACAAGTCTTCTGTTTTAAGCTATGAGTTTCTGTGTTGAACCAAGGAGTCAGAAATCTCTGATTAGACTTTTTCTTTTTTAAAGGGGCCACCATGTGTAGAGTCTGATGCAGAGAAGCTGTAACACTATCTACCATGCTGTCAATTACAGAAGGAAGCAAGATGTCTATAGCTTATTTCTGTTGTCTTGACACATGTCATCAAGGAAACAATCTGCTTAAATTTGGTAACAGCATCATCTGAGAGACATCTACTGTAGTAATATTTCTCTTTAGGAGCCAAATAGTCAGAAATAGTAAGATTAAAAGTTAACAGATAATGGTCTGACAGTACAGGGTTATGAGGAGACACTAACAGATTTTCTATTTCTATGTCATATGTCAGAACAAGGTCCAACGTGTGGTGGAGATAATGGGTAGAATTTCCTACTAAGAAAACCCCATCAAGTCTAATATTGAATTAAATGCCATATTAAGGCAATCACTATCTACATCTACATGTATATTAAAATCCCCTACTATAATTATTCTATCTGATTTCAGCACTAAATCCGCTAAGAACTCTGCAAATACAGAAAAAAACTCTGAGTAGGCTGAGGGAGGACGATAAACTATGGCAAACAAAAAAAAATAAAATTGGGTTTCACCTAAAATTGCTAATATGCACAATACTGAGGACCAGACCCTCAAAGGAATTCCAGCATGGTTTTTTTTGTTACTTATTTGTACCCGTAGGTAGACTTGGTTTGCAGTCTGGTGACAAGCCACCGGCTGCTGGTCGCTGCGTGCGCGAGCGCCCTAAACCTACATGTTTTTGGTATGCGGGAGGAAACCGGAGAAATCCCGGAGTAAACCCACGCAACACGGGGAGAACATGCAAACTCCACACAGCTCACTGTTGGTCGGGGGCTGGGATCGAACCCACGACCTCATGATCCCCGCGATCCCCCGGCCAAGGGTAAAACTGTGCTGCTACAGTGCTAAACCACTGTGCCACCGTGCAGCCCATGTTTTTTTGCTTTACATTAACTAGTAATTTGGAATGGTAAATTGTTGCTACTCCTCCTCCACAACCAGAACTTCTGGGATTTTGACAGTTTAAGTAACCAGAGGGAGCTGATTCATTTAAACCAACATAATCTTCTCACCCTAACCAAGTCTCTGTCAGGAATATTAAATCAATCTGATGATCAATTACAGATGTGGACAAAATTGTTGGTACCCCTCTGTTAATAAAAGAAAAACCCACAATGGTCACAGAAATAACTTGAATCTTACAAAATTGGTAATAAATAAAAATTCTATGAAAATTAACCAGTGGAAATCAGACAGTGCTTTTGAATTGTGGTTCAACAGAATTATTTTAAAAAACAAACTCATGAAACAGGCCTGGACAAAAATGATGGTACCCCTAGAAAAGATTGAAAATAATGTGACCATAGGGACATGTTCAACCAAGATGTGTCCTCTAATTAACATCACAGGTGTCTACAAACTTGTAATCAGTCAGCTGGCCTATTTGTGACAAGTAGTCACTGTGCTGTTTGTTGACATGGTGTGTACCACACTAAACATGGACCAGAGGAAGCAAAGGAGAGAGTTGTCTCAGGAGATTAGAAAGAAAATTATAGACAAGCATGTTAAAGGTAAAGGCTATAAGACCATCTCCAAGCAGCTTGATGTTCCTGTGACTACAGTTGCACATATTATTCAGAAATTTAAGATCCACGGGACTGTAGCCAACCTCCCTGGACGTGGCCACAGGAGGAGACGGATAATACGAATGGTAACAAAAGAGCCCAGAACAACCTCTAAACACATTCATGGTGAACTCCAAGGTCAAGGTACATCAGTGTCAGATCGCACCATCCGTCATTGTTTGAGCCAAAGTGGACTTCATGGGAGACGACCAAGGAGGACACCACTGTTGGAAACAAATCATAAAAAAGCCAGACTGCAATTTGCCAAACTGCATGTTGACAAGCCACAAAGCTTCTGGGAAAATGTCCTATGGACAGACGAGGCAAAACTGCAACTTTTTGGCAAGGCACATCAGCTCTATGTTCAGACGCAAAAATGAAGCATACCAAGAAAAGAACACTGTCCCTACTGTGAAACATGGAGGAGGTTCTGTTATGTTCTGGGGCTGCTTTGCTGCATCTGGCACAGGGTGTCTTGAATCTGTGCAGGGTACAATGAAATCTCAAGACTATCAAGGTATTCTAGAGAGAAATGTGCTGCCCAGTGTCAGACAGCTTGGTCTCAGTCGCAGGTCATGGGTCTTGCAACAGGATAATAACCCAAAACACACAGCTAAAAACACCCAAGAATGGCTAAGAGCGAAACATTGGACTATTCTAAAGTGGCCTTCTATGAGCCCTGATCTAAATCCTATTGAACATCTGTGGAAGGAGCTGAAACATGCCGTCTGGAGAAGGCACCCTTCAAACCTGAGACAACTGGAGCAGTTTGCTCATGAGGAGTGGGCCAAAATACCTGCTGAGAGGCGCAGAAGTCTCATTGACAGTTACAGAAATCGTTTGATTGCAGTGATTGCCTCAAAAGGTTATGCAACAAAATATTAAGTTAAAGGTACCATCATTTTTGTCCAGGCTTGTTTCATGAGTTTGTTTTTTTAAAATAATTCTGTTGAACCACAATTCAAAAGCATTGTCTGATTTTCATTGGTTAATTTTCATAGAATTTTTATTTATTACCACTTTTGTCAGATTCAAGTTATTTCTGTGACCATTGTGGGTTTTTCTTTCATTAACAGAGGGGTACCAACAATTTTGTCCATGTCTGTAACAGATCATGGACTAGCAGAGACTTGAGAGTTAGAGACCTAATATTTAACAAACATTTAATTTTTAAATTACGAGGAGGAACAGAGGCCAAGCCCTTAGATTTAGAGGCTACATGTTTGAGTTTTACCAATTTTTTGTTTAATCACTTTAGGATGCTGATACCTTATATTCTTAGTTACTTTAGAGGGAGCAGACAGTGATTCTCTGATGGGGAAGACAGGGGCTAAGTTGAGGGGTGGCGGATGGAAAGAAGCTGCAGAGAGGCATGTAAGACTGCGACTCTGCTTCCTGGTCCTACAGCAGCTAACAGCTGCTAATGGAGGAACCTTCCCTGCCAGAATATAATAAAACCATAGTAAAATAAGCCTGAATAGCCTCTTGGAATGAGATATATTGTCAAGTGTGGGTGTGATACAACTGGAATCATGGATGGCTAGATGGGTTACAAGATGATTAGCAAAATTTCCAAAAAGGATTTACCGCCATCCCCCAACTAATGCTAGCAGCCTAATCTATGGGGCTATGCTGACCATTGGGATGCCTAGTCATGTAGAAAATTGCTATGAAAATTATTGCACCGATTTGCGCCACTGAGCAAACTATGCTAATGGAACAATTTCCCAGGCCATCCTGGCCAAAAGGAAAAAGAAAATAGGCCAGAATGACGTGAAATTGATTATTGATTGTGATTTAATAAACCAGGCGGAAAGATGGATGTCTTGTAGGGGGACTACATTTTACTGAGAAAAGTCATAAAAACCCAGGTGGGCCACTATTGTTATGTCTGGAAATAATGGGTCTGCAGAAAGGTCCACGCGTTGAGGTTAACTTTATTGAACTGTTAGCAGAGCATGCTGAAGGAGGGAGCACACAGCAAGGTGACTGGGAGGTGGTTCCAAAGGTGGATAGCAAGAGACCAGCTAGCCCTAGGTGGCCAGATTATACCCTGCGGCGTAGTGACGTCATGCATGCGTACATGCTAGCGCAGCGTGGTGCATCGTGCCTTTTCTCATATATAACATTTATCCCCTCCTTGAAAAAGCCTAGAAACATATCTAGCTAGCCTTAGCAAGGGCAGCAAGTAAACATTAAGGCAAACTAGCATACCGACTAATGTACAGCTGAACATACGTACACACGTGGGTTAACTTAAAGCCAGTGATAAAGGAAATGCATACATATGGTTTGGCCAATAATACTGTTAGTACATTGCCTAATGTAAACAACACACGTACTTAACTGGCCCTGTTGTAAGAACCACTACACTTATTTCTGAACATGACAATCAGAAAAAAAATGATTTTGAACTGTTACAACCTGGGTGACCGGATACACTACCAGTTTAACCCACTTGGTCGTGTGGGTTATTCTGCCACTTTGAACGGACCATGCACTGACTGAACATGAAAATAAAGAACTTTAGAGTCAGTGACCATTTGAAGCTCAGACAGTCTTGTTTACTGATGAGTGTCGTGCAACCCTGGATGGTCCAGATGGATGGAGTAATGGATGGTTGGTAGGTGGTCACCATGTCCCAACAAGGCTGCGAAGTCACAAGGAGGTGGCGGAGTCATGTTTTGGGCCGGAATCATGGGGAGAGAGCTGGTAGGCCCCTTTAGGGTCCTTGAAGGTGTGAAATTTGTGTGAAACCACAAGTGAAACCACGACAGTACCTTCCCCCGAAGCGGCAAACTCCGGGTGCCGTATGACACCCAAGCCCCCACCCCACCCCACCCAGGGTGGGAGGATGGGGGAAAGGCCTGGAGGGTGAGAACCAGAAAGGACGAAAAACACTAAGACGATGACAGGGAACAAATGAAGCAATTACAGAGTACGGTAGGGGGAAAAAAAACCCCCACAATACTCCATAAAATGCATATGATACATAGACAGAACCCAAAAAATGCAACAATAGTAGGAGACCTAAAACTAAAATACACAGGCCAAATAAGACATAATGTGGAAAATACAAGTCATCCCTCAGACAGGGGAGAGGAGGAAAAAAACACGCTAAACAGCGGTAATCCACAGATCAACCTAAGGCACATAACAACACACCAAAGATGACCTTAACATCAAAAGAAAAGAGAGACATACGGGGATGACGGCAGGCAGAGTCCCATAATACACACAGTTCAGGTGGTCTCCCTGCATCCAATGCCCAAATAGAGGATAGGGGGAAGAGCGTTTGGGTGGCCTACCCCAGTCCCAGGCCCGGGAAAACAGGATCTCTGGTGGCCGGACCAGGTCACCAAGCAAACAGTCCAGTTGGTCGGGCGGCCAACCCAGAATGCCAGACGGGCGAGCCAGTCTTTCAGGCGGCCGACCCGCATCGCTCAGCCACCAGGACCGCAGGGGAGAGAATGGCAATGGCTTCCCTGTAGAGGGGGATAGTACGGGAGAGCCGGGCCGAATATGACGAGCCCAAATGGCACCCGGTGGAGAAGGTTTAGGGGAAAGATGAGGTACCAGTCCGGCGCCGCTCGGCTGAGGATCTGCAGCTCCACCTCCGAACGCTACCAGCATAGGCGCTGTCCTCCTGTCGGACCCCGATTGGTTCTCGGCTGCACCCACATTGGACCCTGATTGGGTCGGAACAGCTCCATTGACGGCCTTCACCCCCGAACCCGGTACCTCCAGAACAGCGACCGGGGTTGACTCCACACTGGTGACCCTGGGAGAAGGCTCAGGAGAAGAAGAAGAACCGAGATCAAGATCACCAGTAGCGACATTGCCCAGCGAGATGAGCTCGGGTGCAGCGGGTGGCTGCCCCTGGCTCATCTCCCCAAGAGACAGGCAAAAATGCTCCAAAATAGAAAGAAGGAAAACAAAGTAGAGCACTTGCCTGCCCTCGAGTTCTGTCGCCGTCCAGGACTTCAACGATCCGGGCTCAGGACGAAGAAGGACGTCTTCTGGCTCCCACTCGGCTACGGCGGGCTCCGCAGCCAGCATGATGTTCTCCACAGCCTGAGGACCCTCCAGCACTAACGTCCACGCCGACGACCCGCACGGCGGGTGATCCTCGACCCGCTGGATTGAACCGCTCATCGGTGGAGACCCAGGGACATTTCGTCATCGGCGCAGGCCCCACACTGCAGTCCTCTCTCCTCCTCTGCCCATGACGTGGCTGCGGGGCTGGAACCAGGCTCTCCAGGACCGCAGACCCCCTCCTTGTCCGGCGATGTAGGCCTGGTGTCATGGACTGTTCAGTGGAGGGAGACACAGAGGCAGCAGGTTCAATGACAGAAGCTACAGCAGGTGGTGGGAGCTTGAGGGACTGTGAACCCCGAACTCCACCCCCAGGAGTCAGACAAGGCAAATCACAACAAGGAGAAGAATGAAATTGCACTTGCCTGTTTCCCGGAGGGCCGATGGTGCCTGCTGTAGTGGACGTTGTTCCTCCCTTTCCCCGCTGGATGGTGACGGAGGGCCCCCTGGGAGGATGAGGAGGAGCCGCTCGTGATGGTCCAACAACAGGCTTCGCCGGAGCAGGACTCTTGGCACTCACAGCAGCCGGGGAAGACGTCAAGGAGGAGGGAACGACAGCCGAGGCGATCCGGGCACGAGGAGCTGATGGGACAGCAGGGAAAGATGACCCGGGGGGAGAGGCTGCGGGAATTCCCTCCTGACGAAACGCCGAAGAGGCAGCTGACTGGGAAGTAGAGTTCCTCCGATGACCCGGAACAGGATCCGGACGGGGTTCTCGCTGAGTCTTAGTGTAGGCTGTGTGACGACAGTTATCGGCAGAGGGCGAGGCGAAGGAGAGGTTTGGGAAGCGCCGCTCCTGCGCGGAAACAGAGGCGAGCAGGTCGGCGTACTCTGGATAATCAGTTAACGCCGGATTCCTCTCCACCAGCCTGACTGCTGCCATCACATGCTTAATAACCTGCATGGGGTGGACAGTGGAGCGCGCTGCCGCCACTCGGTCCCGGATGGAAACAGCTGACTGTTGTAGTTTCTCCGGGGGAATTCCGACTGACGTGTCACTGCTTCGGGGATCACCCCTGGGCGGTGCGACCTCCTGGCCTGGAGCAGGGACAGGAATGGGATCCCGAAGTGAGGAGCAAGGATGCCTCCTCTTCAGCTTCCTGCCGGAGTTTCCCTCCATCCCATGGAGTATCTCCCGTTGCGCAGCGATGTCTGCCTTCCTCGCAATGACTTCAGGGTGGTTGGAGTAGCGAGGAAGGCGATTAATGATGTCCTCAGCGAGGTCCAGGTGCCGGCGTACATTGCTGGGAGAGTTGTAGAGGCTAGCAGTGACAAGAGTTCCATCAACGTAGTCCAGGGCCTCCGCCAGCTCGTAGTCCAGGCTCCGAGCGTGGCCCCTGAATAACGACATGACCTACCAGCATACAGGTACCCAGACAGGGAAAAACAAGTCCAATTCAGGCAAAACTCACGGCGACAGGCGTCTCAGTCTGGCGGCAGTCTACTGTCATGGATGGCCCTCACGAGCCATCAAAAGACGCCACATATCACCGGTGAGTTTGCACAGTTTATTAAAGGAAAAGGATAATGATAAAGTAATGAATCACGAGGGGCTAAAACACACTACAACGATACACAGTCCATGACAAGGAGGAACAAAATCACAATGGAATAAACTTACAATAACAGATGAAGGGTTTGTGTGATGAGACATCTGACGGTGTCAGATGAGGAAGGTCTGACGAGACTGCTGCACATTTCGCCCTCAGCTGCCCTCTTAAGTAGGGAACAGCTGATGAGGCAAAATGCAGCTCAGCTGTCAGGGCCTCAGCTCTGACAGCCGGAAGCCCCTCCGAGCGCTGTCATAATAAAAGCTCGGAGAGCCATAGGGAAACACACATCAGCTGGGAGGAAAATACTGCACGGCCCGAGCGCAGACAAGATCGGCGCTCGAACCACAACAAAAGTGACCTCGGCAAAGAATACAGAGTTTCTGACTGACCACTTTCTTCCATGGTACAAATAGAAAAACCGTGCCTTCTGTAACAAAATTACCTTTGTGAATGGCAATGCACCATCTCATCCTGCAAAGAATACCTCTGTGTCAATGGCTGCTATGGGCATAAAAGGAGAGAAACTCATGGAGTGGCCCCCATCCTCCCCTGACCTCAACCCTATTGAGAACCTTTGGAGCATCCTCAAGCAAAAGATCTGAGGGTGGAAGGCAGTTCACATCAAAACAGCAGCTGTGGGAGGCTATTCTGACATCCTGCGAAGAAATTCAAGCAGAAACTCTCCAAAAACTCACAAGTTCAATGGATGCAAGAATTGTGAAGGTTATATCAAAGAAGGGGTCATATGTTAACATGTAACTTGGCCTGTTAAGATGTTTTTGATTGAAATAGCTTTTGGTTTCAGTAAATATGACCTCCTAATACTGCAAATTCAATAAATGACCATTTTCAGTTCTTTACAACCAATAAAATTTTTTGAAACTGTTGTGCATAATAATTTGGAACAGTGCATTTTGAGTTTTTTTTATTTTTGCAAAAAAATAGTTATCATTGGGGGGTGTTCAATAAAATTTGAATTATGCTCTAATGATTGATGACTTGAAAATTATACTGACTGTCATTTGCATTGACTGACAGTCGACCTTTGCAGGAAAATCAGAGACAAATATCATTTGCATAATAATTTGTATATTTAATAATTTGGTGTATATACAGTAATCAATGTGTGAGAAGATCATTGCATGCAGGACTGTCAGCAATGGTCTAATTTGTTTAAAATTTCTCAGATTGAATTTGATTTTGTTTGGATTTTTTTGATGTGTTTTTTAAAGGTTAATGAGGAATCTAAAATCACGCTGAGGTTTTTGAATTCTTCGACTAATTGCAGCTCCTCCCCTTTAAAGAAAGTGTTTGAGTTTGTAATATTTGATGGTTGTTTGGTAAACATCATGCAAACGTTTTTTTTAGTGTTTAGTAGGAGACATGAATTATTAAGCCAGTCATGGTTTTGAGTCATCGCTGTTGTAAGAATACAAGCGGCTTCTTGTGTGTGTTTTGCAGGTGTGAATATTACTGTGACATCTGCATACATTTGTATATGAATGTTTCTGCATGCATTTGGTAAATCATTTATGTATAAGGAGAATAATATTGGTCCAAATATGGAGCCCTGTGGGACACCAATTTGACATTTCAAATATGGCAATTTGACACTGTTGACCATTGCACATTGCTGTCTGTCAGTTAAGTAGGATTTCATCCATTTGATAGTGTGTTCTGAAAAATTAAACTGAGTAAGTTTGGTTAAAAGGATGTTGTGGTCAATGGTGTCAAATGCCTTCTTCAGATCTAAGAACACAGCACCTACACAATTGCACTTATCTTAAAAAAAGATTTAGTTTTCTCTAAAAGCAAGCTTATTGCAGACTCTGTTGAATGGTGGCTGTGGAACCCAAACTGTGCGTGATGCAGGGGGGTGTTCCCATTATTCAGATGTTCACATAATAGTGCAGCCACCTATTTTTCAATTATTTTGGAGATAACAGGTAAGATGCTGATTCGTCTGCAGTTGTTTATATCAGTTTTAATCCCTATTTTGAAAATTGGTCTAACCACTCCTACCTTCCAAGCAGTTGGGACGACAGCATGTTTGATTGACAGACAGATAACAGATTTTCTCAGACGGCTGGCATGCCATCGGGACCCATCTGCCATCTGAAACGTGGCTGGTCCAAGTTGTGTGGCGATCTGCATCGGTGATGGCAGCGATGCTGATGACTAGAATCAGAATCAGAATCAGAATCAGAATGAGATTTATTGCCATTGTTCATGTAGTACACAAACTAGGAATTTGTCTCGGTGCAATGCTGCAACATTAACATGGAGTAGCACTAAAGATAAAAATAAAAAACTATGCATGCAATAAAATGTAGAATGTGAATGAGTAATACTAATCTATGCAATTTTTAAATATATTAACAAGCAGCAGATATTGTGGAGTTCCACATAGTGCTGGCATAGTGCGCCAGCTAGTGGCCCAGCTGGCGTCCTGGTGCAACAACAACAACCTGCAGCTGAACGCTCTGAAGACAGTGGAGATGATTGTGGACTTCAGGAAAGTCACAACCCCTCTGCCCCCCCTCACCCTCACAGGCTCTCCCATCACCACTGCTGATTCCTTCCGCTTCCTAGGCACCACCATCACCAGGGACCTCAAGTGGGAGCCGACCATCAGCTCCCTCATCAAAAAGGCCCAGCAGAGGATGTTCTTCCTGCGGCAGCTGAGGAAGCTCAAGCTACCCACCAAGATGTTAGTGCAGTTCTACACAGCCATCATCGAGTCCATCCTCACCGGTACGCAGGAGCCACTGCCAGGGACAGACTAAGGCTGCAGCGCGTCGTGCGCACTGCTGAGAAGGTGATCGGCTGCAAGCTCCCATCTCTCCAGGATCTGTACATCTCCAGGACCCGGAGGCGTGCTGGCCGGATCATAGCCGATCTCTCACACCCTGGTCACGTACTGTTTGCCCCCCTCCCCTCAGGTAGAAGACTTCGGTCCATCCAGACTAAAACCTCCCGTCACATGAACAGCTTCTTCCCCTCTGCCATCAGACTGCTGAACACTAAGTGACTTATTGACTCTCGTGCACTATGTACAGCAGCTCAACCAGACTCATGTCAATCATCACTGTTTTCTTCCTGCATTACCGACTGCACTATATGGTTCTCCACATTATCTGCTGCTCACTAATATATTTTAACTGCTGACCAGTATTACTCACTCTTCCATCCATCCATCCATCTTCTACCGCTTTTCCGGAGGTCCGGGTCGCGGAGGCAGCAGTTCAAGCAGAGAAGCCCAGACTTCCCTCTCCCCAGCCACCTGCTCCAGCTCTTCAGAGGGGATACCAAGGCGTTCCCAGACTAGCTGGGAGACATAGTCTCTCCACCGAGTCCTGGGTCTGCCCCGGGGTCTCCTCCCAGTGGGACGTGCCTGAAACACCTCAAGTGGTAGGCGTCCAGGAGGCATCCTAATCAGATGCCCATACCACCTCAACTGACTCCTTTCAATGTGGAGGAGCAGCGGTTCTACTCTGAGCCTCTCCCGGATGACTGAGCTCCTCACCCTATCTCTGAGGGTGAGTCCAGCAATCCTACGGAGAAAGCTCATTTCAGCCGCTTGTATCCGCGATCTCGTTCTTTCGGTCATTACCCAAAGCTCGTGACCATAGGTGAGAGTAGGAACGTAGATTGACTGGTAAATCGACAGCTTTGCCTTAGAACTAAGCTCCCTCTTCACCACAACAGACCGGTACAACGTCCGCATCACTGCAGATGCTGCTCCAATCCGTCTGTCGATCTCTCGCTCCATTTTCCCCTCACTCGTGAACAAGACCCCAAGATACTTAAACTCCTCCACTTGGGGCAGGAGCCTGTCCCCAACCCGGAGAGGACAATCCACCTTTTTCCGGCTGAGGACCATGGACTCGGACTTGGAGGTGCTGATTCTCATCCCAGCCGCTTCACACTCAGCGGCAAACCGTCCCAGCAAGAGCTGTAGGTCATGATAGATAGGTAGGTAGGTCATGATAAATTGTATATCAAGGATTCAGTGTACCCCGCCCGGTATGGGGTTACCGGGGCCCCACCCTGGAGCCAGGCCTGGGGGAGGGGCTCGAAGGCTAGCGTCTGGTGGCTGGGTTTCCACCCATGGGACCCGGCCAGGCTCAGCCCGAAGGAGTTACATGGGTCCGCCCTCCAGTAGGTTCACCACCTGCAGGAGGGATCATGGAAGTCCGGTGCTATGTGGATTAGGTGGCAGTCAAAGGCGGAGACCTTGGCGGACTGATTACTCACTCTTATTCTACACTTTATTGCATGTATAGTTTATTTCTTTTATTTTATCATGTTTAATGTTGCAGCATTGCACCGAGACAAATTCCTAGTTTGTGTACTACATGAACAATGGCAATAAATCTGATTCTGATTCTGATTCTGATTCTGCAGTCGGTAGTGCAAAAGAAAACAGTGATAATTATCATGAGTCCGGTTGAGCTGCTGTACGTAGTGCATGAGAGTCTAATAAGTCACTGAGTGTTCAGCAGTCTGATGGCAGAGGGGAAGAAGCTGTTCATGTAGCGGGAGGTTTTAGTCTGAATGGACCAAAGTCTTCTGCCTGAGGGGAGGGGGGCAAACAGTGCGTGTCCAGGGTGTGAAGGGTCGGCTATGATCCGACCTGCACGCCTCCGGGTCCTGGCGATGTACAGGTCCTGGAGGGATGGGAGCTTGCAGCCGATCACCTTCTCAGCAGCGCGCACAACGCGCTGCAATCTTAGTCTGTCCCTGGCGGTGGATCCTGCACACCACACGGTGATGGAGGTGGTGAGGATGGACTCGATGATGGCCGTGTAGAACTGCACCAACATCTTGGTGGGTAGCTTGAGCTTCCTCAGCTGCCTCAGGAAGAACATCCTCTGCTGGGCCTTTTTGATGAGGGAGCTGATGGTCGGCTTCCACTTGAGGTCCCGGGTGATGGTAGTGCCCAGGAAGCGGAAGGAATCCGCAGTGGTGATGGGAGAGTCTGTGAGGGTAAGGGGGGGCAGAGGGGCTGTGACTTTTCTGAAGTCCACGATCATCTCCACTGTCTTCAGAGCGTTCAGCTGCAGGTTGTTGTGGCTGCACCAGGACGCCAGCTGGGCCACCTCTCTCCTGTAGACGGACTCGCCACCGTTGAAGATGAGCCCGATGAGGGTGGTGTCATCCGCAAACTTGATCAGCTTGACAGACTGGTGGCTGGAGGTGCAGGAGTTGGTGTACAGGGAGAAGAGCAGGGGGGAAAGTACACAGCCCTGGGGTGATCCGGTGCTGATGCTAACAGACTCTGAGACAGTCTTTCCCAGCCGCACATGCTGCCTCCGGTCCGTCAGGAAGTCGGTGATCCACCTGCAGAGGGAGTCAGGCACGTTGAGCAGGGACAGCTTGTCCTGGAGCAGAGCGGGGCGGATGGTATTGAATGCAGAGCTGGAGTCCACAAACAGGATCCTGGCGTAGGTTCCCGGGGAGTCCAGGTGCTGCAGGATGGAGTGGAGGGCCAGGTTGACTGCGTCGTCCACAGACCTGTTGGCTCTGTAGGCAAACTGCAGCGGGTCCAGGAGGAGAGTGGTGATGGTCTTGAGGTGGGGCAGGACCAGGCACTCAAAGGACTTCATGACTACAGAGGTGAGCGCTACAGGTCTGTAGTCGTTAAGTCCAGTGATCCGTGGCTTCTTGGGGACAGGGACGATGGTAGAGGTTTTGAGGCAGGCCGGCACGTGGCATGACTTCAGGGAGGTGTTAAAAATGTCTGTGAAGACATTAGAACATCTGCAGCCGACATGGGCGGTTGGATCAGCGAATCCGAACCCAGTCCAGCACCATGAGGGAAGGCGGTTTCTGCTTCGAGGTGTGCTGTTGCTCACTTGTCATGTAGTTGGTGAACGGTGTTGTTGCTGGGGCACCGTTTAATGGAGGACGTGACTGGTTTGACGACGGTCGTTGAGGTCAAGTGGTCTCATTGGTGACCGGATGAACCCTACAATCTTCCGGGTCTTGCAATAACACAGACTGGAACTCTTGCAGTGAGGCTGCAGCTCTGGGAGGCTTATGCTGTGTGAGGATCAGTTCTCAGTCTTCAGTGCTCCGGTCAACATGCGGTGTGAAAAACTGAGTGGCTATGCTTATTTCGGGGCAAAACAGTCTCGGGCCATCAGCCATCAAACTGAGTCCCATGTGATCTGTGATGGAAAAGCCCAGCTCATGGAAAAGATCACATCCTAAAATGTTGTCAACAAGGTGCGTCACTTGAAATGTGAATGCTGGGAAGACTCTTGACCCATAGCAAACCTGTAGAGTGATGGTTCTTACCATCCTGATTTTGGCGAAGTGTTTCAGCTTACTGCAGCATTGGCACTTGTGCCCTTTGGCAGGGCAGGTGGATGCACGTGTTCGATGCAATGGAGAGCAACAGTTACGACATGGCCGGCGTGCTTTGTGATCCTGTTATCCTGTGATGTTAACTTCAGGGTCCTCCAGTGAGAACATGGGGTCATTGGGCTCAGCAGACGGAGTAACAGCTTGTGCTAGCAGAGCAAAGTGTAGAGAGTGTGGGCTGGAGGCTCCTAGCTGGGTGTTTAGCTGAGCCGCAGCCTCCAGTTGGGACACTAACTCCACCACCCTGGAGAGCGGCACGTTGTCCGGTGCCATTAACAGCTTCTCCCGTAGCTTCAAGTTGGTGGTGTACTCCGCTAACTAGTCCCACACCATCTTGTCTTCCAGTTGTGCAAACATACACATGCTCACTAGACAGTGGAGGTTGGCGACATGCTGTTGGACCGACTCACCCACATGCTGTCGGCATAGGCGAAATCTAATCCTCCTGACTACGTAGCATGCTTTTTGGAGTGGCGAAATGTCCAGCTAACACAGCAACACATTCTTTGTAGCTATCTGCAGGTCCGAGTGTCTTGAAGACACACTGCCCCTCACTGCCTAAGCAGTAGATTAGCATAGCATGTAGCCTTACTTTGCTAATCTTAGCCAGGTCCATGCCGGACATGAACATCTCAGACGACTCATGCCAACGTGACCAAGGAATAGGTGGCTAACCAGGTAAAGCGAGGAAGGGTGGCAGCGGTGTCAACAGCGTTTCCATCTCGATGTTTTCCCAAGTTTCTCCTAGTTGTCAATTGTTATGTCTGGAAATAAGGGGTCTCCAGACAGGTCTATGTGTTGACATTAACTTTATTGAACTGTTAGCAGAACATGCTAAAGGAGGGAGCACACAGCGAGGTGACTGGGAGGTGGTACTAAAGGTGGCTAGCAGGAGACTGGCTAGCCCTGGGTGGCCGGCTATTATAACCTGTGGTGTAGTGACATCACGCATGCATACGTGCAAGCGCAGCGTGGTGTGTTGTACTGTTTCCTATATATCACAACTATCTCAACAGATACACTGTTAGGGTGTGGTTTTAAATACTCACGGGGATACAGTGGACAAGTGCCTGGAAAATATAACCAATCCGATAAATCATCCATGAGAACATCAAGAAGAATTCAGATTTATAAGAAAAAAAAAGTATTATATTGATGAGAAAAAAAAGTCATAAATTTCTGAAGAAATGAATTCCAAATTTATCAGAAAAAGTTTTGACTTCACAATTTTTGAGAAATACCTCAGAAAATTGTGACAAAACACAAATCTGTGGAGGAAAAAAAGCCCCAAATTTATAAGAAAACAGCACTACGTTTATGAGGAAAAGTATAAAATTTTTGAGCAAAAAAAAATGTTATAAAGAATTACAAATTTTGGAGAAAAAACTCTGAATAACCACAAACAAACAAGGGCCTTGGCGGTGGTTTGCACTCAGATCACCTCCAAAACCTAATAGGTAGCCCTATGGCCAAGGGTCACTTCTGGTGAAGGTTTCATTAAAATCTGTTAAGTAGTTTTTTGCACAATACAGACAGGTAGCTAGATGAACCGCCCTGATTACGTTACCTCCATGGAAAAGGTAAAGAGAGCACTCAGAGTGCAAACCTTCACCAAGGCCCTATCTGGCAATGTTAAAGTGAAAAAAAGTGATCCAGAATCCATATCCTTAACTGAATCCTCTTTTTTCATAATCCTGCTATCAAACAAACAGACAAACCACCATGAAAACATCACCTCCTTGGTGGAGGTAATTAATATTATGAGTAACAATTCTGGACACTCTACCCACCTCTGAGGGGCCCTTTTCCACCAAGACGGTTCCAGTGCTTAACTGGAGCCAGAGCCTGACTTGGCACCAGTTCTTTGGTTTTTGACCAGCTAAGCACTAGTCCCAAGCTCTCAAAAGTGGTGCTAACCTGGCCCCAACTGCTAGCTGGGCCAGCGCTAAGAACCATTTGACGTTATTAACGTCCACTGCCGTGGGCATGGTTAACTGACCAGCTTCGAAACATTACTGACCGCCATGTTGTATTCCAAACAGCAGAGCAAGCGATGGATTCCAAAACCAGATTTGGAGCAAAGAGGAGACACATTTCCTGGCTCTGTCTCTGGCTCTATGGACATGAGCAGAGATAAGCTGGAGGGGGCCACTCTTCTGATGAACTGTTTCTGGGGATAGGCCAGCCAACCGGGACCATCCTAACTGCCATGGATGAGTCTGTACAACAAACTGCTCAAAACGCTACTGGTAGGTCAGGAGTTCCTGGCAGCAGAAGGCAAAGGACAGAGCTGCGTGGAGGAATCTGATCAGACCTAAATGAAACAGTCATTATAGCCCTCAACAGACTGCTATGATGATGATGATGAAGTGTATTATCTTTAAAATGCCAAAAGTTTACGAATATATACATATACAGTATATCCGCTTGTACTGATATGTAATGACCAAAGTGCAGATATTTCATTACTCACACTTGTGCCTATCCACCTTATTCCTGGGGGTGCCACTGTAGGAATGATTATAGGCGGAGCTTCCAGTTTCAGCTGACATAGTGTTAGATCAGTCAGTAAGAGTGGAGTAGCAGGGGCATTTAAAATAGCGTTTTTAAAAGTTTTTCAAATTCATTTTAATGTATAGTCCACATATCTGTTTTGCACTCAAGTGGCAGCTAATTTCAGCTCTTCAAGTTTTTGCATTTTTTGAATGTTTTACCGTAGTTCTGGCACTTGCTGGTGCTCGTGGTTGTGCCAATAGACTGGATAAATGGAGGTTTCTCACCACACGGTGACAGACATCCAAGCATGGTGTTGTGGCGTACATCTGCTCTAAGGTAAATTTGATTATGTCCAACATATTTTAACAAAATGCAGCCAACTTTACTGCGATGGAGACGTGCTGGTCTGAAAGTGCACCACGTCATTATGAGTACAGGCAATGAGAAGTCATAAATCATGACCCTTTCTTTGTTTGGTAGCGGCAAAGTTCCAGGGAAACCCTATGAGTGCCTGGTATCACTGGAAAGCTTAGAAATTGTACTTTCTAAAAATACCTATGTTTTTGTAGAAAATGTAACTCCCGACCAATTGAACGCGAGTTTTCAACCTAGCTAAAATATAAACAAATCGTCTTTTTCTGGGTCAGTTTTCCTGCACTTCCTAACTGTGAATGTCACCAAACTGCGCCATAATCCCCTAGTGGTCAACAGTGGTAAAGATTTTTTTCAAGAAAATATTCAGATCAGATGTAAGAAATTTCCAAGGCTATAACTTGAAAGTGGTAAGAGATAATGGCTTACTGTCAGACAGATGTAGAATATGATCCAAAGTTTGACATAGGAGTAAATTTACGCATCTAATTTGCATAATGCTGTGCATAATGCAACGGCAGCCATATCAGAGATTTCTAAGGCTATAACTTGAAAGTGGTAAGAGATAATGGCTTACTCTAACAGTACACCAAAATCAATGGAGCCAAAAATTAACCAGAAACGATTGCCATTTCATTATCATCTAAGCGATATAAACTGTGCATTTGTTTCCATTGACTGGAATAATTAAGATGCAAACCTTTATAGGAAACAACCTCATTTTTAAAGGGTACGAATATACTGAGCATAAGCCACACAGTGTTTAATATGAAACCAATCCTGAAAATCACTTTTTCAACAGTATAAAACATCAGTGTAAATACTTTAGCTCAGACCAAGTAAAAAAATACCATTTCTGACCAATCATTGTCAATAATACAATTTAATGGTAAAGTCTCAATATGAATTTTTCCATAATCCAGGACAGTTTGTTGCAATATAACATAATTTTTTTTCTGCTGTTGCAATTTGTGAGACTTGGCTAAAAAAATGACCAACTTCATACAGTGCAAATGAGAGGCTATGATTTATATACCACAAGCAGGTCAGAAAAAAGGGGTGGTGGTGTTGGTTTATATATCAGGTCCTCCTACCAAAGCCAAGTTGTAGATAATATGTCTTTTGAAATGGAAAACATCATGGAGTGTGTAACTGTGGAATTAAATACAACTACAAAAAACATCTTAATAAGCTGTATTGATAGAGCACCGGGTACCGATACTGACATTTTCAAAGAAAAATTGTTTGAGCTTTTCAGTGCAGTAGGTAATAAGAAGCTGGTATTTATTTGTGGAGACTTCAATATTGACTCATTAAATCCAAATGACCATATCCAAATAAGTGAATTCATAAATTCCATGTTTTGTATGGGTTTCTACCCTTCAATAACATACCCCACTAGAATAACAACACATTCAGCAACGCTTATTGATAACATTTTCACAAATGTCACTGAGGGGAATGTAACTGCTGGTCTTATTATCAATGATGTTACAGATGATCTACCTGTTTTTGTTTCTTCACACACTGGTGTAACACATAACGTTGAACTAGATAAGGTTTTTAAACGACTTGTAACAGAAACCGCAATCAACAATCTTAGAAATTATTTAAAAATACAAGACTGGAGCCGTGTTTACGTTGACGACATTGACACAGCACATGGAGAATTTGTCTCTATTTTATCACAACTATATAATAAACATTGCCCTCTAGTGGTAAAGGAAACTAAAGTTAAATACAGAGATAAGCCTTGGATTACCAAGGGCCTGCAAAATGCTTGTAAAAAGAAAAACTTGTTATACAAAATGTTTCTGAAATTAAGAACTGTGGAAGCAGAAAAGAAATACAAGACATAAAAATAAACTCATTAGTATTTTAAGATCGAGTAAAAAAACATATTACAGTAAATTATTGGAACATAACAAAACTAATACATGTAATATAAGGAAGGTGTTAAATAATATAACAAAGAGAGGAAAACTAAATTCCAATCACATCTCTTATTTAAATTCAGAAAATGGAATAATCAATGAAAATAGCTTGATCTCCAACACGTTTAATGAATATTTTGTTAATATAGCAAAAAGATCGTCAACTCCACTGTATCATCAGCAAATACAGGTGTTGCTGACAATGTTGTCAACATAAACGCTTACTCAATGTTTATGAAAGAAACAGATGAAAAATAAATTCTTGACATTGTTAACAAATTGAAAGACAAAAAATCAACTGGGCTGCACGGTGGCGCAGTGGTTTAGCACTGTGGCAGCACAGTTTTACCCTCGGCCGGGGGACCGCGGGGATCATGAGATCGTGGGTTCGATCCCAGCCCCCGACCAACAGTGAGCTGTGTGGAGTTTGCATGTTCTCCCCGTGTTGCGCGGGTTTATTCCGGGATTTCTCCGGTTTCCTCCCGCACACCAAAAACATGTAAGTTTAGGGCGCTCGCGCACGCAGCGACCAGCAGCGACCAGCAGCAGACTGCAAACCAAGTCTACCTACGGGTACAAATAAGTAACAAAAAAAAAAAAAATCAACTGATTGTAATGATTTTAGTATGTTCTTGGTTAAATGTATTACTGATTGTATTGTTAAACACTTCACTTACATATGCAACATGTCACTTACTGCTGGTAAATTTCCAAAGAAAATGAAAATAGCAAGAGTCGTTCCTCTTTATAAGACTGGTGACAAACACTTATTGTCAAACTACAGACCCATCTCCTTGTTACCTCAGTTCTCCAAAATACTGGAAAAAATATTTGTTAAGAGACTAGATGATTTCATTGATAAGCACGATATACTCTGCGAACAACAGTATGGATTCACGAAGAACCGGACCACCTCACTGGCACTCATGGACTTTGTTGAATAGATTAGATAGATAGATAGATAGATAGATAGATAGATAGATACTTTATTTCGAGAAAAAAAAGTATAACAAAAACAAACAAATGACAAATGCAATAAAGTAACAGTATACACTGTTCGAAAGGGAGAAGGAAGAAGTGAACACTTATTAATTCCATCTCCTCTTTTCCATAAATACACCCATGTGAATTATATACAAATTACCACCTTTAAGACCCCAAGTAAACAATTTACTGTATTTTTTACAAATCGACATTAACACCCATCCATCCTAACATACATTGATGTCCATACATCAAAACCAGCCTCAAACAACACAGATGTACACAGTGCTGTCCCACCCACCATTCCATAGTGTCCCATAATGTCCCAGAGTGAACATAATGAATCGTACATATAAATACTACCCTTCTAACATATATCCTTTCAGCAAATAATGTTTATACCTCTTTTTGAATTGATTTCTGTTTGTACATAGTTTCAGATCCGGCTCCAGACTGTTCCACAAATCCACCCCACAGACAGATATGCACAGACTTTTCTTGGTTGTTCGTATCTTGGGTTTTGTAAAGTTTAAGTCTCCTCTCAAATTATGAACATTGTCTCTTTTTTTAAAATATTTTTTGTATATTAGTTGGGAGTTGATTATTAATTGCCCTGTACATTACTTGTGCTGTCTTAAATTTAACTAAATCGATGAACTTTATGAAATGTGACTTTAAAAACAACGAATTGGTATGGTCTCTGTATCCTACATTGTTTATTATCCTTATAGCTCTTTTTTTGTAATGTGCATATTGACTGTAGGTTGGTCTTGTAGGTGTTTCCCCAGACTTCTACACAATAGTTGTGTAGAACTATTGTGCAACTATTGTGCAGTGCACAATAGTTGCACTGCGCCACCGTGCACCGGGCTGCACGGTGGCGCAGTGGTTTAGCACTGTTGACAGCACAGTTTTACCCTCGGCCGGGGGACCGCGGGGATCATGAGATCGTGGGTTCGATCCCAGCCCCCGACCAACAGTGAGCTGTGTGGAGTTTGCATGTTCTCCCCGTGTTGCGCGGGTTTACTCCGGGATTTCTCCGGTTTCCTCCCGCATACCAAAAACATGTAGGTTTAGGGCGCTCGCGCACGCAGCGACCAGCAGCCGGTGGCTTGTCACCAGACTGCAAACCAAGTCTACCTACGGGTACAAATAAGTAACAAAAAAAAAAAAAAAAAAAAAAAAAAAAAATAGTTAAGATAAGGTAAAAACAGTGAATTGTACAATAAGACCAATGATTTAGTCCAAGATGTGTCTTGTCTTCCCCAGTATGCCTATACATTTTGCTAACTTGGCCCGGATGTGACTGATGTGAGGTTTCCAGCAGATTTTATTGTCTAGCGTCACCCCCAGAAACTTATTTCCCTGTACTGTTTCTATTCTGGTATCATCTATCGTTACCATTATTTCATGATTTATTTTATAATTTCCAAACAACATAATCTTTGGGTTTTTTTTAGATTACGGATGCAACAGATAGAAGAGAATACACAGTTGGAATATTTCTGGACTTACAAAAGGCATTTGATACACCTGACCATAAATTACTCTTCAGTAAATTACATAAGTATGGCATCAGAGGAATTGCTTTTGACTGGTTACACAGCTATTGAAAAGACAGATATCAATATGTTCATGGTGTGGGTAACCCCCACAACATACTGGGACAAGCAGAGCGCTCAGCTGGAGCAATTGGCAGAACAATGGCTGATATCAATAGGCAGCCTCTCTTTGTCTAGTTCAGGCGCCAGTATCCTGCTGTTATGTATGACTTCTTGCTCTGTACTCAAATGCAAATGTCCCATGCCTTCCTGCAGTTTCTTTGATGATAACATGCCTTTCATGTATTGTCTGTAACTGGGTATTTAAGTGACTGAATATCATATGCTCACTCTCTCTCACTGCTCATCTGACTGCACACATTGCCTATCTGTTGGAGAGCCTCCGGGCTCGCTCTGGCGCGCATGCACGGCGCCGGAGAGAGTTCTTGTGATGGCGGTATGATTAATAAACTCCCTTAAAAACTCTCAGTTCGCCGCTTATTATTTCATGCCGCCACAATGTGAATAATACAGACTCTGAGCTACTGAAGATGACGTGTGGGGTACCACAGGGTTCTGTGCTTGGTCCATTGCTGTTTATTTTGTATATTAATGACTTATGTTCAGTGTCCAAATTGTTCAAGTGTATTTTATTTGCAGATGACATAACTTTTTTTGTAGTGGAGAAAATCTTAAGCAGCTTCTGGATTCAGTAGAAAATGAACTTAAACAAATCAATCAATGGTTCACTGCCAATAAATTATCTATTCACCTTGGAAAAATAAAATGTATAATATTTGGAAACCGCAAATTATATAATCACAGAAAAATTAAAATAAACAATGTTGAAATTGACACAACCAAGTTCCTAGGGATCATTGTTGATAACAAACTAAACTGGAAATCACACATAAATTATGTCAAAACTAAAATGTCTAAATCCATTGCCGTACTGTAAAAGGTAAGGATCTCCTGTGTCAGAAATCTCTTTGCATTTTACATAATTCACTGATAGTTCCTTATATGACATACTTTGTGGAGATCTAGGGAAACACATATAAAACAAACACAAACTTAATCTTTTTACTACAGAAAAAAGCAGTACGCATTGTATCAAAGAAACCTTACTGTGAACCAACAAATCCAATATTCATTCAATTACATACTCTTAAATTTAGAGATCTAGTAGATTATAATGTCATTCAAATCATGTACAAAGCAAATAATAACAAATTACCTGTTAATATTCAGAGACTGTTTAAAAAAAGGGAAAGCAAATATGAGCTAAGAAATAACTCTGTTTTTAATAAGCCAAAGGTTAGAACAAATACAAAGTATCATTGCATGTCTGTCACTGGAGTTAAACTGTGGAACTGTTGCTCTGAAAATATTAAAACATGTTCAACTCTGAAGCAATCCAAAAAATTGTACAAAGATGAGAAAATCTCCCAGTATCTCACTGTAAATGCTGGGAGATAAGCTTGTAATAACTAAAAGGTTTTTGTTTGTTGTTGTTTTTTGTTGGTTTTTGTTGGTTATTTTGTCTACTTGTTCTATTTGATTTTCTTTGTTGATTTTGGGTATGACTTAAATTTTTATGTTATTGATTTTAAAATTGTAACGGGGTAGGCACTATATAAGGCACTATATAAGCACTATATAAGCACTATATAAGCACTAGCTTCAGCCTACACCCTTTCGGTTGTTCTTTTGTGTATTCTTATTGTATTGTATTGCATGTATGTTTATTATTATTACTGAATAAATTCATTCATTCATTCATTCATTCATTCATTCTGTCAATTAGAAAGATGTAGAATATGATCCAAAGTTTCAGATAGGAGTAGATTTACACATCTAATTTGCATAATGCCACGGCAGCCATATCGAATACATAACTGGTCAAAAGTGGACTTTGGACATATTTACACAAAGAATGGTTCTGCTTTTTGTCACCGTTTCTTGTTTGGGGCATTTTATCTCATCTTCAAAGTATATGAACCAAAAAATCAGTACAATGTAAACAAAGAAATTCATCACTTACCGCTGGCAAAGGCGGCTCGCTCGCTTGGTCCTTTTGTGGCATCCTGGCCGGTATTTTCTCTTCTGTCGGTCATTTTATTTTTCCCCCTCACATCCAGAAACTGTTATGATTATTCCACAACAATTTCGCTTTTATTCCGCGACAATTTATCTTATATGACAACACGCAACCGGGGCGATTGTTCTCTCGTCACATGGTGCTGGGGAGTGGCAGCAGGTGAATACCAGGCAGCATCGCACTCCCTCTGTAATAACAAAATGTAAACATTTATCTTCATAAGCTAGATAATCTCTTTTTTGAATCATAGTTGGCAAATTCGTTTGCTCCCGAATTTGCTCCTCCGTCTGCAATTTCAATATGTCCACATCGATGGGCAGCGTCCATATTTGTTTTCTAATCTCAAAGAAGAAGAAGAAGAAGGATTTCTTCCTCTTTGGTGTATTACATGTCAGCCATGATTCCTCCAACGTATGTCTGCCACCTTGTGAACTGGCATGATCAGTACAAATCCTCAGTCCAGCTGGGGGGTGTTTGGCACATCATATCAGTTGACAGACACAGCGCTGCGCTGTGCCACTAGGGGCATGATCTGTCCAAGAAATCTTCACAGTTAAAAGGTTAAATATCATTTTGAAGGTCTTTCAATACAGAATATGGAAATAATGTTACATCAGTTTTGAAAATGACCTCAATGTGATTCATTTTGCCAGCACAAGTCATTTGTTTACAGCATTAGCATCTTAGCAGTAGCGCTAACTAACAGAGCTACTGTCTATGAGGCCACTATTTAAGATCATCTTCCCATCCCTCTATAGTCGTGGGAAGTGGTATGATTTCACAGGGTTACAAAAATAATTTTTGTGTAAGTTGTCTGTGTTTTTTCAACTGATTTAAGACAATTTTGCACCGTTGAATCGGAAAATGACATCCGTTTCTCTCGATCAGGTGCTAAGTAAAAACCTGTACTTACTTAGTACTTACTTAGTACTGTGCATGTACTTACCTTTATATAAAGGTAAGTACATGTAAATTGAATGCTACGTTGTCATTGTTCAAAATTCAGAGAATTTCAAGACATAAAAAAGAATTTTGCATTATATAAAGCAAAAATACCCGTACATGTAAACAAAAACATATAAAACAACATGTGGCCATAATTCAAAAAGTTGACCTGACTGAGCAAAACCAATGTGATTTTTGGATTCAGCACATCAAAATTGTCCTAAATCAGCTAAAAAAAACCCTTAGACAAT